>ML781263.1:103416-151247 GCA_009831015.1 Picea engelmannii
GGGGGACACTTGTACGGAGAGGAATTTTTAGGAATTTATTTTTAAAACTTTAATGAAATGAGATTTTAGGAAAGAAAGGAAGTTTGAAACTCTATATAATGAAGGAAGGAGAAGGATGAAGGATCTTCTTCTGTTTGCGTAACATTACACTGCAGAAATATCTACTTGATTGAATTAACTTGTGGGAGTTAGGATACCTAGCTCGGTGAGGAGTGGTAGCTCGGCCTTGCGAGGCGAGCTGGGAGCTAGTCGAAATCTTTGGATAGTAAGTGTGTGGCCCCTTTGCGGCTCGGGGGGCCAAGGGGGAAGAAGAGTACCCCTAGCATTGGTTGGGAGGTACCAGTGAAGTCTCGACGGTCGGTGAGCGGGAGTTGCACAGAGCGCGCGGGACGTCATTCGAAGCGGACGATCAGGCTATGGTACGCTCTCTTCATTTTTGTATGGTAGAATGTATTAGGACTTATGCTTGGATCTGCTTATTTAATGGAAAAGTAAAATGATGTTTTTTTTTTTTTTTAAATTGGTGACTGAAACTTTCCTTAGCCTAGCTCGATGGTTGTTGACTCCCATGGCCTTCGTTTTCCCACATGTCTTGACCACCTTGTTGTGTTGATTGTGACCTTCATGGTTGTTTAGCCTTCATCCCTAGCTCACCAGTCCTCGCCTGAGAAGTCGGCCAAGATCTTGATCTACGGTCGTCGCCTTAGCGTTAAAAGACCTATGGATCTCAACGCCCTGCTTTTTTGTGCGAGGATGATGAGCGAAGGACAAACCTGTTAGCCGGCTACCCTTGATGTTTGTCCCTGGATGATTGTTGATTCTGCCATCTGGCAACGACCTCTGCGTGTGGATTATCTTGTGTCCTGGTTGGTTTTCTCTATGCCCCGACTGATAGAAACCTCGACAATCATTCCATGACCTTTCCCATCAGATCCTTGCGTTCTCTTACTGTTGTCTATGCTATATTGGGGTTATAGCATTGGAAGCACGAATTGATTTCCAGTCTACAAATTTTTTAGTATTCTGGCAATGAAAAAAAAAAAAAAAACGAATTGATTTCAGGTCTGCATTTTATATTGGTGTCCGGGAGATGAAAAACGCTTTTGTATTCCTGTCTGCATTTTATTGGTACTCTGGCAATGGGAAGAACGTTTGATTTCCTATCTACATTTTATATTGGTGTCCGAGAGATGAAAAACGTTTTTGTATCCCTGTCTGCTTTGTATTGGTACTCTGGCAATGGGAAGAACGTTTGATTTCCTATCTGCATTTTATATTGGTGTCCGGGAGATGAAAAACGTTTTTTTTTTTTGTATTCATGTATGTGTGGCATTGGTATCCTAGCAATGGAAAACGAATTCATATCCATGTTTGCATTTTGCCAGCGTTTTTCCCTTTTAAATGATGTTGGCAACATGGAGTTCCTTCTGGTGCGTTTTGGGCACATCATTCTGCATATTTTAATTACGAATAGCCATGAATGCCCTTCTGGTGTGTCCCTGTACATGTTTTTTCCCTTTTAAAATGAGACTGTGATAGCTGATTAATTACCCATCATTTTTCCATTCAAAACGTGGTTGAGATTGTGGTTAAATGCTCACGAATTTCCATTCAAAACGTGACTGAGACCATTGTTTAATGCTCACGATTTTACTATTCAAAACATGTCTGAGATCATTGTTTAAATGCTCACGTTTTGCCATTCAAAACATGTCTGAGACCATTGTTTAATGCTCACGATTTTACCATTCAAAACATGTCTGAGATCGTTGTTTAAATGCTCACTTTTTTCCATTCAAAACATGTATGAGACCATTGTTTAATGCTCACGATTTTACCATTCAAAACATGTATGAGACCATTGTTTAATGCTCACGATTTTACCATTCAAAACATGTCTGAGATCGTTGTTTAAATGCTCACGTTTTTCCATTCAAAACCTGTCTGAGACCATTGTTTAATGCCCACGATTATTGCCTTTAAAAGTTGACTTTGATTTATGTTTAAATACCCACGATTTTGCCTTTAGAATGTTGCCAAAACTTGTTGTAATTACCCTTGATTTTTGCCTTTAGAATGTTGATTGAGCTTGTTGGAATGACCACGAATTTACCAGAACCATTGCTACAGTTAATTGGCTTGTTAATTGCAATGTTAAATGCTATATTAATTGGCTTACTAAATGCCAAAACAATTGCTACAGCACTGTGAATGGTCAGCAGATTCCTACTTATTGATTAAATGTCGCAGCGAGTTAAATGGTTAACAGTTATGTAAATTGCCTTGTTTTTGCGCTATTAATCGTTATGTTAACCGTCATATAAATTGCCTCGCTACTATTATATTAATTGTTATGTTAATTAACATGATAATCGCCTTGTTAGTGCTATAATACTTGTTATGAAAATAGTCATGCAAACTACCCTGTTATTGCTCAATTAATTGATTATGTTAATTATTATGTTAAATGCCTTGTTAACTGTTGTAATAAATTGTTATGTAACATATATGTAATTACCTTGTTGACTTGCTACARCAATGTTATTAGCTGGCAATTTCCTCCTCAATGATAATAAACAGCTAGTGTGGTTAGTTCGGTCATTATATCTAGACTAATGTTGAGCTTTAACTGTTCATAAGTGTTATAGGTAGCATTCCACTTTAAGAATGTTAATGTTGTTATTCAAGTTTATGGTTAGTTGGATTTATAGATATCGCCTAATTGGTAACCCAGACTCGCTAAATTTGAGTCGTAATTCATGTTAAGTTCAATGGGTAACTCGTTGACTGATGGAATTTAGACTGGTTATTCGATCTGTAATTAACACCAATTTAAGCCATAGATAACGACCTTTTAGCCTTGATTAATGGTTGTTGTTTAATATTAATTAATGTTTGTACGTGGTTTTGTAAATGTTCAATGTGATTGGTTTTTCTCACTGTAAGGGTTCTAGTTACTTGTGTAATTAATTTTGGGTTGTTAGGATGATTGTCCTTAGCTTAGTAGGCTTGGTCTGCTTGTGTCGGACGGGATGTAGACACCTCCTTGTTCCTCGAAACAGTTGCCAGCCCTGAGACCTTAAATGGTAAAAATCGATGGGAACCTGGGCTTGAGCGTTGCTTATGTGTCCTGGAGGTCCTAACCATTGCAGGGTAGGACGGGCAAGTAGTCATTCTTATTTTTCGTCGGTTGAATGTCGTACATTGCTTCCAGGTGCTTGATGTGCTTTTATGTTAGGTCGTTATGTTGTTGTTGCATGAGTTGCATGTGTTGTGTCGTCATCGTGTTGCGATGTTGAGTATAATTTCATTATTACCTTCCTACACACACACACACAAAAAAAAAAAAAAAAAAAATAAGGGTGATTTTACTGGTTGTACATCATAGGAGTCGTACCAGATGGGGATGTTACAAATTCATGGTCTTTCCCAAAACTTGTTGTTTTGTCCCTTTCAAGAGAGTCAACTTCTAGGGCATACCATGTGTCCAATTTTCCATATTTACATCTGAAATTTAGACTTGAAATACTATGCTTTGTCTTATTTCCAATGGCACTAGTGGCACTCAATTTGAACTTTTCTAGCTTCAAATATGATAGTTTTACCAAGAACACCTATTTGAGACTAGTTTCAAAACTAGTCAAAAACCCTAATATCCATAGTGTGTATTTTTCAAAGTATACAGAACCATAACCTAAATTTTTTACAGCTGATTTTTTGCTATATCTCCTAAGTCTCCCAAAAAAATTGATATTTTAAATATTCCATAAAAAAATTTATAGTGAAGACACCAAGACGACTTGTTTGAGATTAATTTTAGGACTAGTCAAAAACCCTAATTTCCACAATTCCTATCTATAAAAGTATAGTGAACCAAAGCCTAAAATTTTGACCATAGACACTTCATTATGTTTCCTCATGCTCTCGAAAATTTCATAGTCTAAAAATATCTAGAAAAAAGGTATAGAAAAAAATACCAAGATGAGTCGTTTGAAGGAGCCAAACCTAATGATCATATGCTATGAAGCCAAATGTTATGCAATAAACACTCAAGTATCATAAAAATAGAAAGGCAAGTAACTGCACACCTTGAGAATTATATACAAGATTGAATGAGAAGCCTCTTCAAGGGGGGAACCTACTTTTACAATATAAAAAATGCACAAGATGAGATGCTCATCTAAAACTAGGTTTCCTTGGTATATATAGGACAAAGGTTACAATTATAATTAAAGGGTCTAGCTGACCAATAAGGATAACACTAATATAATAATAAAAATATAATAACTCAATATATGGGGCTTAACACAAGTTTTGCAGGTGGACAACGATATCTTTATCTCTCAACCTAAATATGTTAAATATGTGTTGGATCTATTGCATAGGTTCATGAAGGAAGACCATAAACAGTGTTGAGGGGACCTTTTAGGCCCTAATTGTCATCATACATGTGTATTATTAGACATTAGATATTAACTTAAGTCTAATGTAAACCAAGTAAATGCTATGTGTAATAAAGGATAAATATACTTAACTAAGGATTAGTTGGAGCGGGTATAACTTCCCCAACTATCCTTCCTATGTATAAATACTCATTAAGAAGGAATAGAAACTAGATTGGATATACTTCCCACAAATCTCTCCTTCTTTCTCGGGTTACATGTGTGTCTGGATGTTCTTATTATAATTTTGTCTCTTCTTGAATGTCACTCACCCTAATTCCTAAGACTACAAAATTTGGTTTTGTTACCGTGTGACTTGAACCAAGACAAGCTATAAAATTTGAAGATTGCTCGAGATATTGCGTGAAACATTTTGTTGATTGATCGTGGATGTTGATCGGTTGTTGGATATTGAAGATACTCAAGAAAATCCATTGAAGAATATCGATGTTGCTCGTGATCGTTGATTCCTACTCACATAAGGTTGATGGGGGTGGTCTGAACCTAAACAAGATGGAGAAACAAGAAGATCTGCAAATTGCTTGTCGAAGAAAATCTACATATTGTTTGTCAATTATTGCTTGCAGATGCTTGTTGATCACTGAGTGTTGCTTGATTGAAGAAATTATATGGCAATCTGCTCATATAATTGCGGCCATGTTGGATGAAGAATATGTTATATGGGAAGCTATAAAAATAAGGTTTTATGGTGATGTTGACCTAGAGAATTGCTTGCTTGGAAAATATATTGACCTGTAGAAGTTGTTGTTTGAAAGAAATATTGACCTAAAGTTCTAGCAGATTGAAGATATCAAGCATTGGGATAGTCGACGAATGGAGAGAGTTGATTATATTGACAGCCACATCGACCAACTAAAGAGATCGACTTCCATGCACATGGTGGTCCGTTGGATTGTGGAAATCGATTGTTGCCATTGACCAATCAACTGATACAAAAATAGAGTCATAAAAAACATTAATGAGAGAATTACTCCTCTGGGTCGTTCAGGCTATCCTAATTTGCAAATACAGAGAAATTATATTTTCCATTTTCCATTATGGAAGTTAATGCAGTTTCCATTTTCAATATGTTGAGTGATTATGTTGAAGATTCCATAAAATGAAGTGTTAGTCACTTATCAAGATGTTGAGTGATTATGTTGAAGATTCCATAAAATGATGTGTTAGTCACTTAGAAGTTGTAAAATACATCAACTATACAGTGCCTCGGACTCGACATCAATGAAGAATCAACTGAGCAAGTTGTGGAGTTAGTCGAAATCGACTTCAAAAATTTATTTACAGCATCAAATCTACATGATGCCAATGGGCGGGTGGAGATTCAAGATCAAATGGTGATATGAAATCATTATCACTTATTATTTTGTATTTGAAATGCAATATATATGGAGTCATCAAAAAGTATATGGAGTCATTTGTATAAAAGAATTACATGAAGGAAATAGTCAAGACATAGTCTAGTAGAGTTTGTACTCAAGTCGGTCGAAGTCTTAGTCAACATATTGTAATTCGGTCAAGTCTGAGTCAAGTCAACTCAACTCATAGTTAAGCGAGTCTTTGAAGTGAAAAAATAAAAAATGAAATATTTTCCAAGTGACTCAAGATTTAATGAAAAATCTAACTAAATAATGGAATTTAAAGGAGGGGGTTAAACGTGCATATTCTTTAAAGGCATGCGATCCTCTCCACCATTGTAATGAAAGTAAGTTTCTAGCCGACGATATCAGTGCTTCATCGACGTCAATCGACAGCTAGTAGACAATACTCAGTTGATTTTGTAAAAGGCTAGTACTAGCAAAGTATATTTTGAGTTATGTCATAAGTCGAGTAGTCAAGTCATGATCGTGCATATTCTAGAGTCATGGTCTATCCTCCTTCATGTAATGTAAAAAGGAAAGACTCCATACATTTTTTGAAATTTTGAAGAGCAGTAAAGCAACAGCGTAGCACATGGCAATGATTAAAGACATTCGAGAAAGAGACATAAATTAACAGAGACACACACAAGACCTGAAAGGAAAAGATTATGACAGAAGAACAATTGGATTGATTGAACCCCCTGTTATAAAAGTTGCAGAACAGTTCTTGGGTTATGACCATGAAAGAAGAGAAGTGTCTGATGGCACAGACCCTCATCGATCCCATATAATAAATCCTCTAGGAATGACAGCCTGAAGTCTAGGTCTAAATTGAACGAACGACTTGGTAGTAGCAGTAGATTCAATGGCCCCGAAAGAAATCATAGTTGATAGAGGGAAGCAAAACATGGAGATCGAGGAGATGGGACCTGTAATATATATTCACTCAGATACAATGGACACTAGTCCCAATAAACCTTGTATATCTGTATCACCCTATCCAGATGGTGGTTGTTGCGGTTGAGTTACCTATGCAGACTAGTATGCATGGGTGGTACACAATAAGGATACTTCTGTAGCAGCAAAGACCCCAGACATTAGTGCATGCTTGCTCGAGACAAGCAAGGATTTGAGTGTGGGGGAGATGTTGAGGGGACCTTTTCGGCCTTAGTTGTCATCATACATATGTATTATTATACATTAGATATTACCCTGAGTATAATGTAAACCAAGTAAATTCTATGTGTAATAAAGGACAAAGATACTTAACTAATGATTAGTTGGAGCGGGTATAACTTCCCCAACTATACTTCCTATGTATAAATACTCATTAAGAAGGAATATAAACTCGATTGGATATCCTTCCCACAAATCTCTCCTTCTTTCTTGGGTTACATGTGTGTCTCGATGTTCTTGTTATATTGTTGTCTCTTCTTGAATGTCTCTCTCCCTAATTCTTGAGACTACAACAAGCAGTGTGTTGCACCATATCAACAGGAAGTGAAGTTGATTAAGGAGTGTGATTATTCAAAAGTTGATGCTACTCTTTACAGACGTCATGTTGGCATCCTCATTTATTTGACTCGTAGTCGACATGATACATATTTTACTATTAGTGTGGTCTCTAGGTTCACGCAAGATCTAAGAGACAACCACTTGAAGGCCACAAAGAGGATTGTTCATTATATCAAGGGTGCATATCAGGTTGGTATAAAGTATTTCAACAATAATCTGAACCAATTGGTCAATTATACTAACTTGGATCAAGATGGATATGGAGATGACATGAATTCCACCTTGGGATGTGTGTTTCATCTTGGATGGAGAAGCAAAAGGTTGTTTCCATGTCAACCATGGATGGTGAATATATAGGTGTAGTAAATATTGGCACAAAACTTGTGTGGAGTTGCAACCCAATGGGTGAGCTTGGATTCCCCTTCGAGGAGTCGATGTAGTGTGTCATGACAAGAAAAGTGAAATACAAGTAGTTGAAAACCATGTAGCTCATAGTAAAATGAAGCATGTGGAGTGTCATGGCCATTATTTGAGATGGTTGATATTAGAGAGATTAGTGTCTCTTGTGTATTCCAAGAAACATTATTAGATAGATGATATCCTTGCAAAGCCATAGATAGAATCTAATGATGTGAAACTTTGGGTTATGCTTGGGCTTCAAGATGTTACAATTACAAGTGGGTGTATAGAGATAATTTCACCTCATGAATCTCTAGAGGGTTGTTCTTATAGGGAGGTGTTGGAACATTGAGTTCATCACATCTATGGATCTTCTAGAGATATTTAGGCAATAGTCAAAGGTCAACTTAGGAAGTTGAATGGTAAATTCGACAGACCAAACATGGTCCTTACTCAATTGATTGGTGCACAAGTCAAGGTAGAAAAGAACGAAGCCTGAAAATGCATATTATGATCAAATTTTATTATGTCTACATTTTTCTTGGCAGTTAGTTATACTTTGGGTTATATAGAGATGATCATATGGATCGGTTTATCAATAACATTTTATGTGTTATTCCGTGAATTGAGCTCACTTATGCTTAAGTTTTGATACCACCTTGTTATAGCAAGATTTCCCTCACCCTATGCAATCTTGCCCAGAAGGCCTTTTTTCCATTTCCTCATGCAGACTTATCATCCTTGTTTGTAAGATCCATAGCTAAAAACAAATATTTTTCCACATGTACGCATCTTGCACACTATACAGCATGTGTATACGCAAGCTACTCCACTACAGCCCACGTACATTATGATTTGTGCCAAAAAATGAAAATTAATGTCAGGTTTCCATGTCACGACAGGAGATCTATGATCATTGGCCTTCCATATACTGGAAACATTCCGACTCGACCCTTTAGTTCCATTTTGAAGGCTATAAGTGGGCCAATTCCGAGCTATGGAAAGAGAGAAAGAATTCAACTTTGAGAGTAAAGTTACTCTAGAGGAATTATTTACTTCATATTGAGTCTACATCCCTTTGTCATTTAAGTCTGAACATAGTGTTCAGCCCCCAAGCTCTTCCCTTATTGATTGAGAACCTCATTGTTTCTCTTATGAGCTTCCCTTTGCTGGAGGATTGAAGTGGTGGAGGCCCAGCTGGAAGGAAATTAGTTTCTCGGTTTCGAACCGTGCCGACACAGAAGTCTATAACATTTTCACTTATGTTGATCATTTATTAATAGAAATACCCTTTTCTCATCCAATTGATATCTTGCAAATATATTGAATTATTATTCCATGGGTGTATTTGTCTTGTTTATTAATGGATTATGCTATTGAATGTGCTAACATTATATAATATCACCATATGCTTGCTTTGCTTGGTTGTTGAGGACTAGTTGCAGGTATATTGCTTTGGGTCAAGTGCTCAGCGGTGGACTTCATTGAACGTCTGGACGAGGTATGCCTTTTATTTTGTCTTGCTAGTATATTTGTTTTCATAGCATACTTGAGAAGAGAGTTGATTTCTGAAGTCATTTTCGTCTGTTGTGGTTTACCCTAGCCATAGAATTGGCGACCATACTGGGGATTGAATCTTCTTTCTTAGGGTTTGGAGTACTTTTCTCCTTAGATTGCTCTCGTTTCTATGGTGTTTCTTGTCGCCTCATTGCTTGACAGCTTCTGTTCACTCTAGGTCTAATTTTTCAGTCTTTCTCCCTTGCATGGCCCTCTTTTGAAGCATATATGTGCTTTATTCCCTAACAGTCGCATACATGCGTAGGTTGTCCCTCTACAAGCTACGTATATATGCTTTGTTTTCCAAAACAATCGCGTACATCATTTGTCCATGCTTGTTTGATTGGTCTGGTGGTTGTTGGGTGGGATTTGATGTTTGTTGAGCCTTCTTGGGTCTCTGTAGTGCCTGTTAAGTGCTTGTGGGATGACAGTAAACCTATATTTGGTTGAATTTCTGGGTGGAGTCTTTCTCATCATCTTTTCATTTTGATTGTCCTTGTATATTGGGTTGGGTGTGTTGTTGCTTGGTATCCTGCTTGAGTTATCTCTTTTTATACACAGTAGAGTTTATATATCAAGTTGCTTTTCAATCCATGCATTTTCATTTTTATTATATTGAAAATACAAAAAAATAGGCATTTTGCATTGCTTAGCATTTTGGTCTTTTTGACTCCTTGTCATTAGCTTAGTGCATGTAATGAAAGATTTCATTTTTACTTACAAATTGCGGAGTTGAAATTGAAAATTGCATTGGTTTTTAGAAGCATATCATTCATTGAAAGTTAAGGTTAGGACTCTGCATTATTTTCATATTTACTTTTCTTTCAGAGTCATAACATCATGAGTTTCACTACCATACCCTTTTGAGTAATCATGGCGACTAAAATTAATGCTATAATTTAAAATTGAATCGTCACGATTTTATTTTCTAGGGTACACAAACTAGCTTAGGATTTAGTGCCTTGGAATAGGATTTTTGTGAGTAAACTTCTCCAAGGCAATTAAATCAACATATGTGTCTAAGACAGGGAGTGGAGAAATCCATTGTATAATTGGTAATATCAAGATGCTCCACTCACACTGGAGTTAATCATGAGGTCGCGCGAAGTCGATTGAAGGGATATCCCCCCGATACCTTCCTAGCATCAGAGATATTTCTGGGGATCTATTCATATCTTGGGATCTTGCTAGTTCCTTTACCTCCGTGAGAGGTGGTACTTTCAAGGTTTCAGGGTTTGCTACCCTACCCATATGGTGGACCTGACTTATGACTGCTCGCCTTTGCATCGGTTATACAGTGGTTTATTAGTTGATTGAATTAGGTGTCACATAGGTTACTTGCAGGGATTATTTTGCAGGTACCCTGGTTCAAATAAGGGTCGGATGGCACACAGCCTTTATGGGGGATTACCTCTCTGGGGGGATCTGACCGACTGGTTGTTAAGCCCACAAGGGCCCTTATAACTGATTATGTTACCTCCGATATTTAGCAGGGAGTATTGGGCCCCTCTTGGGTGAGACATGCCTTCTTTAGGGAGGGAGGCCACTCTCAGCCACTTTACCCCGTTTGTATGCATATTGGTTGTTTCACTTTTGGTGTGATCTTTGATTACTAGTTGGCCTTAAGAGTCTATATTGAGTTCTCATTATCATGGATAGTGGTGTTCTATTGGCTCCCTCGTTTACCGTTACCTACCCCGTGATGCCTACTCATTTCATGGGGACAAATCCTTCTTCTTTTCATAATGGTATGCAGAACTATGGCACTCAGTCCATGCCTTGGGTCACTAGTCATTCTCCTGTTGATATGCCTTCACTCTTGCAATCCTCTCCATGGTCCACTTATATGAATCCTAGCATTGGATCTGGGGGCACCATGGCCCCAATGCCTACATCTTTGTTTGATGTGAGTCATGTCCCTCAACTAGCTTTCACGGCGGGAGGTTGGAATCTCCCTTCTTATGGATCTAGTCCTAGCTATGCTCTTTCTGGAGCCAATACTAAAATGGGTGCTTATTCTACTTACTACACCCCCTCTTTGTTTCCTTTGTCCGCCATGACAGTTCCTTAAAACACTTTTCCCATGACGGGTCCTCATGTATCCTCGAGTGTTTCATATGGGGAGAATCATTTTTACGGTTCGAGCTACCCTCTTCACGGAACCCCTCCACAAGGGGGGAAATTATATCCTCACTTGAATAGTCCTTATCATACTTCATTCTCATCGTAGACTTCAGTGATGATGCCCATTCAAACCTCTCTGAGTCAATTAAATGGAGGATACTACCTTTCCGGACAGGGACAGGGGGTAAACCAGGACCCTTCCTGGCCTGCAATGTTTCAAAGCCAATCTTTCCCGAGACCTTGGTATCAAATGCCACAACTCACCGCTAATGCAGTCACAGTCAGTAATACTAAAGCACCATCTCCAACCTCTGCTAGTAATGTTGGAGATGAGTCAACAACCTCTGCAAGTCATGTTGATAACCTGCACCCAGCCGTTGTTATCCATGATGGGGGCACCACTCTAGTCACCACGAGTCATATCAATGTCATATCTCCAACATTTTTACATCATGTAGGAGATGACTCTCGCACTTCTTCCAGTCACGTTCAGAGCATGTCACTATTCATTGGAAACAATGTTGGGGGCATCGAGAAACCTAGACGTCTCAGACGCAAACCTAAATTCCTTTGTAGGACTTGCGAAGGAGATCACCTTACTCATTTATGTCTAGCTACTGCTGGGATACTGCAAGCATGGGGCTCACCTAAGGGCCCTTCAGGTTCTGAGGCGTCTATGGTTTCCCCACACCCTATTTCTCCTTTGATTGACACGACAGTAATGTCGTTGCAATCATCTCTCGATCACACCCCCACAGAGGGTGGTGTGCCCCTTATCCCTGTTATCACGTATCCTCTTCAACCTAGAATTGAAGAAGTAGTCATACCAATGCAATCTCCGGTCAATCCTACTCTCCTTGTGGAAGGAGATGCATCCTTCAACCATGTCATCAGCATTCTTGATTCTGCACCTTCTGAACGAGAGAGAATTTTACTCTCCCCGAGTCCTCTCCCTTCGAGTGTTGAGGAGATCACCTTCGATTGGAACGGTCTTGTAGGGTATCCAATGCCCCCATCTACATCCTTTCTAGTAAGGGACGTTATCCGTTATATCACTGAGACCATATCCTCAGCTAGTGCTTTGTCCTCCTCGACTTGGAGGGCTTTGGGTTTTCCCAAGCTTATGTCGGTTATTCATAAGATACTGACATTCCTCGGAAGTTTTGCATGGGAGCCTTGCCCCCCCCCCCCTGGTGACTTGTCGCCTGGACTCTCCAAACGAGTCCAAGTTAAACTCTTTTCCAACTCGTCTTCAAAAAGTGAAAATATTGTCGAGTGATTTGTCCCTTTCATACTCGTTGAATTGGACTTGAAAGGTCGTGAGTCTTAGTTAAGCTCTTTTCCAACTCGTTATCAAAAAGAGAAAAGATTGTCGAGTGAACTTGTCTTTTTCACACTCGTAAATTGGATTTGAAAAGACGTCTATTTGGCACAAGTTTAGCCCTTTTTCACACCAAGTAGACTAAAAGTCATAAAAAAGGACATTTTTTGGCGTTAAGTTGTGATTGCATCTCATGCCCTTGCTGGCAGTATTGAGCCTAAAACTGGTTCTCGCTTTGCGTTATAAATTGTTTTCCTTAGTAGTTTTTTCATCCTCAACCAAGAAAAGCCTTGTTTATATCCTTCGCAATTTGACACCTTATACCTAGGAGGGAACATTCCCCCAAGTGTCCATCTCCTGTATGCATTTCCCTGCATTGAGCATAGGTACGTTCCACTACTGGGACTAGTTTTGCTTACTTGAGACACTTGTTTCCTCCTCTGTATCATACCATTCATTTATCTATGAAAAAACAAAAAAACATGGGCAGGAAGGGAGTATTATCTTGTATTGGCAGTAGTTGTGTCGCCTTTAGACAGAGCATAAAGTTATTGAGTCCATTTGTCATCATAATTTTGGGATTAGAATGGCCTTAGGAAGTTGAGCTCGTTACAGAGTCTTCTCTACCGACTGGTTACTCTTCCAGTCCCTATAGAGAGTTTCATTGATGCCTCCTGCATCTTATGGTTTCATCATTGGGTCTATGCTGCCAGAGTCCTCCATATGTCTCATGCTCTTGTTCAAAGTAAGTGTATCAACTTGTGTCGGCCACTCCTCAGAACTCTTGACTTTGCATGTCGTTCATACCCTCGGTTTGTCTCAGAATCACATGATATTGTAGTCCTATCATGCACCCTGGCCCTACTTTCATCATTGGTAGCTAACCTTGAACCCAGCAGTCGACACTTCATCATTGGTCGATGACTGGGTGGTTTCTCTTGTGTTCAACGGCAAGACATCTATTCACACATTGGGATTTTTGCAGTGTCTTAGATACCATTAGCCTCATTGGTGGTTTCCTCGCCTTTGTCAGCAATTTTCATCATTGGCTGCTCTTCATAGGGTCTTTTTCATGTACCGCTTTCACTTGGCACATGCGAAAGACGCATAGGTTTGTTGGTTCGTGAACATGTTCTTCGTCCGATCTCCACCAAATCATGAAGCTCCTGCTATGTACCTCGTGTTGACTGATGAGATATGCCTTAATGCTCTCCTTTCAACGGGTCTCCTTCCATCGACTTCAGCTCATTTATTCTAGATACGGGACCGAGAGACTTATGAGTACCTTGAGGCTTGCATCAATTAGTGGAAGGCTCCCTCACCATCGACAGTTGAGAATACATCAATGTCTCATGATCGATGGATTCTTCAGGTGTTTGAAACTAACTCCTTTATTCACACTTGTAAGAATGTACTCCTTGACTTGATAACTACATTCATTATCGGTAGGTTGTCTCGCGTTTATTAATGGTATACATCAATGACTGGTAATCAAACGATGTCTCGTTGTGTTCGACCTCAACTCCTTTATTCACATGACGTAGACTTTCACCTTTGGCGGATTGTGTAGAAGACTTGAAGACATCACTATGTGGCTGCAACTTTCCTGAGTTGTTGCTTCCTTTTCATTGGGACCAGTACCTATATGACTTTAGTGATCATGGGAGATCAGATTGTACCCCATTGTATATAGATATCTTCAGATTAGTTTTGAGACTGGTTCGATTGGGCCTTGTTCGTGACTATGACATCTATTGGCATGTAACCGCATTTGTATTTTCCTATTCATGGCCACGGACACTTGTTTGGTATATTTTCACATGGATCTACAGTGTAATTCTATTGGCATTCATGTATGCAAAGTCAGTGCAGAATGTAATGAGCAACGAGTTCGTCCAGTTGGTCCCCTACCACTCCACTTCTGGGTTATTTATAATGTATTTTGACCATTGCAGATACTCCTCTAACCTAACACAATAAGGGGCATCTGTTATAGAAAGATTTGCCTCACCCTATGCAATCTTGCCCAGAAGGCCTTTTTCCATTTCCCCATGCAGACTTATCATCCCTGTTTGTAAGATCTAGAGCTAAAACAAATATTTTTCCACATGTATGCATCTTGCACACTATACAGCATGCGTATACGCAGGCTTCTCCACTACAACTCGCGTACATCGAGATTTGTGCCAAAAAATGAAAATTAATGTTGGGTTTCCATGTCACGACAGAAGATCTATGATCCTTGGCCTTCCATATACTGGAAACATTCTGACTCGGCCCTTTAGTTCCATTTTGAAGGCTATAAATGGGCCAATTCTAAGCTATGGAAAGAGAGAAAGAATTCAACTTTTAGAGTAAAGTTCCATTGAAGGAATTATTTACTTCATATTGAGTCTGTATCCCTTTGTCCTTTAAGTCTGAACACAATGTTCAACCCCCAAGCTCTTCCCTTGTTGATTGAGAACCTCATTGTTTCTCTCTTATGATTTTGCCTTTGGTGGAGGCCCAGGTGAAAGGAACTTAGTTTCTCGGTTTTGAACCGTGCCGACATGGAAGTCTGTAACATTTTCACTTCTGTTGATCATTTACTAATAGAAATACTCTTTTCCCATCCAATTGATATCTTGCAAATATATTGAATTATTATTCCATGGGTGTATTTGTCTTGTTTATTAATGGATTATGCTATTGAATGTGCTAACATTATATAATATCACCATATGTTTGCTTTGCTTGGTTGTTGAGGACTAGTTGCAGGTATATTGCTTTGGGTCAAATGCTCAATGGTGGACTTCATCGAACGTCTGGACGAGGTAGGCCTTTTATCTTGTCTTGCTAGCATATTTGTTTTCATCGCATACTTGAGAAGAGAGTTGATTTCTACAGTCATTTCCGTCTGTTGTGGTTTACCCTAGCCATAGAGAGATTTTCCTCGTAACACACCTCTTCTTTGAATCCATCGTTCTTCACTTTTGCAATTCCTTGGTTTACTAAAAAATTGGAGCGTTGTCCTTTATATAATTTGAGGCCAAAGGTTGGCATAACTTCGAATCATTTGTTTAATTATTAGCCTTCTTCATTGTAATTTTTCCTCATAGCTCCAGGGATGGGTCATAGTTGAATGACCACAAATATAATCTATAAAATATTATCCACACTATTAAATCCAAAATTCTTAAGCATATTCATTGACCTTGCTCACAATTATTTTTCCCATGATGTTAAGCTCTATGTAATCATTCAAGTTTTTAAAAAATGGTAAGACTATTTTTGAGGGGTCTGAGGTCCCTTTAACTCAACAGCAAGAACCAAACCCGCTTAAGAGGCCCAATTAGAATCGTAAGCGTTTGATGAGTGGTAAGGTTCTCCAAATTCATGATTTGGCTAGATTTGTGGATGGGATTTAATCTTGATTGACATATGTATCTTTTATGTGAAACCTTTCCTCATGCTGGGCAGTTCTCTTTTTGGTTCTTTTTTGAATATTTATAACAAAGAAAGATAAAGCTTAACCTAAATGGTAGAGGGAAGTTAAATTGCGTGTTGGGAGAAGGCCAGGTTTTTTATGATAACCTCTATACCTTAGCATGCAGACGAAGAAGATCTAAACTACTTCAAACCAACATTAATACCATTTTGATTAGTGGACATTCAACATTGCTTGAGATAAAAGTTACATAAAAGAAAACATACACGTGATAAGAAGCTAGTGAAAGAATATTAATTTCCGATGCTCTATTATCAATCACAGGTTAAAACAATCGATTTCTATTCATCAACTAGAATAAAAGAACTATATTATAGCATTATTAGATAACTTTAAATAACATATACAACAACTCTTACTCAATACATCAACAAATATTGAATCCGAAGACAGAGATAATCCCCCCTCGATCCAATCACATTCACGCCTTAGATGATAGAAGTGTCTTTGGTTCTAAATAGAACCTCTTAATTAAAATAACTTGCACAGAAATAATTCTCTTACAAAATTCCAAAAAAGTCTTTCTCTCCAAAACCATCAACCCCTTGTCCCAGGTCGATGCCCTTTTTTATAACAAAAAATAACTAAACAAAAAATAGCTACTAAAGTTGTGTTAAATTAAGAAAATGCCACGTGGCGGATTTATCTATTTGTTCCCTTCTGCTCATCTAGTGGTTTTACTGAAGTGGATTGTTCTTCTCGTACTCTGACCACTTGATGAAGAGATCTTCACATGTGTTTGCATATGGAAACCTATATTGATCCATCGGAGTGGAGAAGACCTCATTTATCTCTACTGATCGCTCCTTATACTTGATTACCTTAACACTCAAGCATTGTAGGACCGCGAGAGCTTTGATCAAGTGTTCCATGAACTTCTTCACCTGACCTGGGGTCATGCTTTAAATCTATGAAATATTTTCTTCCCATGCCAAGTCTTGCTCTGTATGTCATTTGAATATGTCATGCAAATCAACGAAATCCTCCGGTGGACCGAGCTCTGGTAGGTCAATGTTTTTCATCTCCCGATAGATTTTCTCTTAACTTTTCTTGCACTCTCTCCATCTTTCTTGTATTTTCAGCTAAGGTTCTTGGACCATACTTACCCAGTATTCAACTGCCTTCTTTATTCGGGAGATGTTGTTATCCATCAACACTCGGATGCCATGCTCTTATGTGTCTCGTCCTTTCTGTACTTCATTGATGTAGTCGATCCTCTCCAAGGCCTGATGTGCCTTTTCATATCATATTTCCACGTCTTTACAAGTTTCCAGCCCCATGAGGGTATCTTCTTGAAAATTGGCTATGCAAGCGATGAAGAGATTTCTTTCGCTTGTAAAGTGCACATACGTTTCTTGAGACTCACTCTTCAGGAGTATTACTATCTGTGTTGAATTCTGGTAATACTCCACTTGATGGCGCAGATGTTCCAACTCTTTATTCATGGTGGCTAATTGCTTTTCATCCCTTTTTTCTCTGTCTAGCGTGGCATCGGTTATGGCCCTCCCTGCTCCAATTAGCTCAGTCATCTTAGCATTTTATGTGTCGAGAAGCGTCTCCTCTGTGGTGATGAGAAGTGTGTTATCGAATGTGAGGCTCCTATTCTTGGTCGTTCTTCTCGTCACAACTTTCCTTTTTCCATCATAAGATATCACCTCTATATCGGTGATTTCATCTACTGGTTCAGGAATCTATTGACCTCCCCAGGTCAAAGTATTTCCTAGGCTTCCTGTCGTGTAGAAATGTTTTATGATCGGTTCTTGTAATTTCTTAGTAGTGGAGGTTTATGTATGCTCTTGTGACTTGGCCTCCCATTGGTCCTTGTCAACTGGTGAGGTATTTGTCCTATATGGGGAGATAGGCAAAGGATCAACATTAGCTTGGGGGTCTGTCGTTGAGATGTCGATTTATGTTTGTTGCATTTCTTCTTCCTCTGCACCAACACCCAAGTCAT
Organism: Picea engelmannii; assembly: GCA_009831015.1. Classification (NCBI taxonomy): domain Eukaryota; kingdom Viridiplantae; phylum Streptophyta; class Pinopsida; order Pinales; family Pinaceae; genus Picea; species Picea engelmannii. Next base: position 121,595 of record ML781263.1, read on the forward strand.
TCTTGGGGCTATCCTTCTGAACCTGTGTTCCCAATTGGTCGAGAAATTCAGTGTCCAGAGTGCTTCTAGCCTCATGGTCACCTTCCTAGGGATTTGGGATCAAAGCGTCAGAAGTTGGAGCAGATGTTTCCCCTGGTTCTTCCTCTTCTGTGATTGGTACCGAGTTTATGCATGAAACCTCTGGACTTTCCTCATCGTCATATATGGTAATTAAGTATATGAGGACATTAGGCACACCCATCCCACTTGATGCTCTTGTTATCCTCCACTGAGCTATAGTAGTCACCGATGATCCTGCCTGTGGTGACATAAGGCTGGGGTTTTCTTGATTAGTTGTTTCCTCTTGTGGAATTGTCTTTGAGCCATTTAGCTCTTCTTCATGATTGCTTGTGTCAGTCGGGGTAATCCTCAAGGGTTTTATCAAAGGGTTAAGTGGGGGATTTTCTTCTAACCTTTGTATAGCTCTTTGGCCTTCTTCTAGTAACAACATCCCCCTCCTCTATGCCTTTGTTGCTTCTACTGCTATGTTTTCTTCTCTTACCCTGAGGGCTTCTTGAGATGTCTTTTCTATCGTTTCAACCTACTCATCCATACTCATCGCTTTGAATCTGGTCATATTGGGGTTAGCCATTCTATGGAGCACCTCCTCCCAATCCTAGGCACCCTCTGTAAATATTTCATCTTCAAAACTATCATGAGCATACGACAACCAAGAGGATACCTGCGACGCATGTTGAAGTACCAGACCTTTTGGATCATGCTTGCGAAATCGGCCTCTGGGGAATCGACACTCAAGCTGGCTCAAATCCTCTTGTTTCGCGTGTGTAGTGTATTTTACCATGTAAAACCTTATATGAAAACCATAGGGTATGAAAGCTCTCTTCTTGTCCTTCACCAAAGTGGCATTATAGCCTTGCAGAATGGTCTGGTAACAAATTTCTCCCACAATGATCCACTCCGGGACATGAATGGGAAATAAATGTGGCATGCTAGTAGCCCCGAACACTTTAATATAAGTGTTGGTTTCTTCAAAATACCAATGGCCTACTTTTGAAACCATATTTTTGGTTGTTGTTGTAAGCCTTGGGCATTCTTTCCTAAATATAATGAAATGTTCTCAGGCTATGAACTCATCGCATATCAGGGAAAAAAATATCTTGTACCTATTCTCCCACAGAATGCTAAAATAAACATGCACAAGTAACTCAGTAACATGCCAGCTCGGATTCATGCCTGTGAAAACATTCCTTGCGCAGATCACCTCCAATAGGTTCAAAGCCATATGAAAAGTTGGTGTTTCTCCATCCTTTGGTGTCTTGGCCTGCAAGATGTTAGTGCTTAACTGCTTGGAAATTATGTCTCCCCAATTGAAGTTTCTCCCGGAGATCGCCACAGTATATTCCAGCGACATCCATGCTTCTGAAAACTTGGAGCAATATTTTTCTCCATATAATTGATAGATCAAAACCATTAGATAAATATACGACTCTCTACGATTTATCGGGTCGTACCATTCGTTGCTCCTGTTTGTGAATTTCTTGTTTTCTTTCCACCATGAGGCCATTAACCTTCTAGTGTCATGGAACTCATAAAATTTGACCACAAACTCTATATTTAGTCTTTCCTCTGGGTCTCTGAGCTTGTAGAATTTTTGGACCTCTATTGGGAAAAAAACACCAACACATTCACCGTTTTCATTATTGATGATGCATTTCATCGCATCTATGTGATCAATTATCCATCCTAGGGTTTTGATGCAACGCAAAACCAAGGTTCGGCAGGCCACCATATGTAGGCATGATCGTCGGATGTTTGGGAATACCTGGTCATCCAACATTCTGACGCCTAGGTCATTGTGTGGTATAAACTCCGTGTAATCTTCCTGGTTGATCATATTAAACAGATCTCCCCAATGCGGGAGCACCACTTGAGATCCAGCGCTTGTCTCCGTGTCGTCAAACGCTGGAGGTAGGGAAAATTCCTTTTTGGTAGATGTGCAGATAATTGGTTCTGCCCTTAAGGAAAAATCAAGCTCTCTTGCAGCGCCCGGTGTAGACCCTTTGTCGACCTCTGCTTCCTTTTTTGAGGGCGTTCTAGGTGAGTGCTTGGTCGTTGGCTTTCTTGGAGGCATTTTCTTGTACAAAAGAAAATAATGTTATAGTGAGCAGCCAACCAACCTCGACAAGAGTCATCGATACCATCACAAGTGCATAAATGATAAAAACAATGCCTACCTTCTTGCTTGCAAGAAATTAACCTGGTCTTACTGGTAATCAAAGTTAGAGAGTTGGTTGTAATCTCCTCAATGATTTCTCTTGCTTCTTCGTCTACTTCGGGGAATAAGCGATTTGCAAATGAAACAACATGTTTGGGTATGACCTTGTAAATTTAAAGAGAACATATACTTACCTTGTCGCATCAAGTCTTCAATTTGGGAGTGTAAATGCGATATGTGCAATCTATTACAGAATCTTCATCATGCCTAGGATTAAATGCAACACAGGATGGTGGCGCAAGAGCAGGTTACTTCAAAGTTCATCGGTGAATTCAAATTTCAACTGTTAGTCAACGCGTGGGGTCGTGTTATAGATTATGCAAAAATTTAATTAATCCATCAAATCGCAAAACTCTGTCTCATCTCAGCTGAAGTGTCTCATCGAATGACCAAGCCCTTTTCGCATTTACTAGCATAATATGTATCAAGGATATATGCTGCATCACATATCAATTGGGCTCCTTGGTATTGACGGGTGAAAGTTTGAACTAAGAGAAGGAGCTTGGTATTCTATAGATCAATCGATAGTAAATGAGCGCATCGGCGTCGACAGGTCGACTTTGTCATTGTTTCGTTGGTGCATCTAGGCAAAAGTTCTGATGTTGACCAAGACCATTGTACAGTGCTGAAGTGGAAATATTGTCATGGACGTACAGATATGACACGGGGAAAAAGATTGAGTCATATGGACTACTTACGCGGCAAAGCCATGTGGCCATTTATTTTGACCTCTACATGAGAAACGCCTTTTTTTCGGCAACGGTGATTTTCTTTAGACACACAACCTTGACTTCAACATTCTATCTTGTCGACGTCGATGATGTATCGACAATTGGAAATCAGTGATTTTCTTTAGAGACACAACCTTGACTACAACATCCTATCTTGTCGACGTCGATGATGTATCGACAACTGGCAATCAGTGATTTTATTTAGACACAGAACCTTCACTACAACATCCTATCTTGTCGATGTCAATGATGTATCGGCAACCGACGATCGATGATTTGTTGATGGTTATTGTTTTGCAGTTTCGTTCTTTCGTATTTCACCGACTCCGAAAAATGTATCGGTGATCGGAGGTTCATTATGGCCTATGTTAGTGGTTTTACTTTTGTATTTCACTGATGCCAACGGTGTATTGGCGATTATCATTTTTGTGTGGTCATTTTACTGCTCGGATTTCGTCGGTACTAATAATAAGCGCGTGGCTCAAAATTTTAGTTGTGTATACTTAGTTAAAATGCCAAGTTTTCTTAGAGAAAAGTTCAATTTGTTCAATAACTCCAAACCAAGCCGAATATGATCGATGGAAAAACATAATCAACATATAACCCCATTGATTCCTACACAACTGACTAAACTCAAAAAGACAAAGTGGTACCCAAAAAGAAAAAACTTCACAAAACTTTTAGGGTGTGTTGAGTGCTCAACGACTACATCTTGGATAAAGAAATTATTATTCATTTTGACCATAACCATTTGTAGTTTGTGCAGATATATAGTAGGTTTCAAATCATGCTCTAGATCAAATAGATGACATACATCCAACAATTCCACCTGGTGATTGAATGCAAATGTTGATCATTTGGTTGCACAAGATATTGCTTATTCAAATCACCAATGAACACATTGTAAACTACTTTTGAAAGCCTTGAACATCTCACTTGTAATTGTAAACACTAATAAACAATAAACCTAGCATCTATGCAAACTTGTGCATACCTCCTCTTAAGAAAACCTAGAACAAACTTATAAACACGTGGAAACTTGCTTTATTTCTTTGGAAAGTGGTGTACCAACAAGAGTAATGTGTGAGTTGCTTATATGGAAAGAACATTGCTCCAAATGAGCAAACCACTTAAGTGTCCTTGGGATTCTTGTATTTATTTATAAGTACTTTTATTGGCCCCACTATTATGGAGAAATACATCAAAGCTTGCATTGTTTATGCCGTAACAAAATTGACTAACGAGAAGAAGAGACTTACACACCTTTACACATTCCTTAATGGACATAAGCATATGTCTGCATGGATTTTATGATATGACTACCAACAACATGTAGAATCCATGATGCAATTTTCATTGTTATTGACATATTTTCAAACATGGATATCCTTGCACTCTGCATACAACATGTTATCACCAGAAGTCACCCCTAGATTGCAGCAGAGGTAAGCCTGATACCCATCATAGTTTATGTCACAAATTTGTTAAAAAGGGTCAAATGGGCGCAGTCTCAAAAAAATATCGTTTTAACTCAAAAAACTAGATTGATATGCACGAGCAGCTGAGGTGTTGGTTTAACTTCAGACATTGAGTTGTAGTAAGGGTGAGTAGGAGGAAGACTTCGGTGAGAAAATGCAGAGGTCTGCCAAGGACATCAAGACTTTCGGCAGCCCAAGGAGGAACAATTTAAACACAAGAACTTCTTGAATTTAAATCTCACAGAAACCGAAAGGAATTATAACAGCACTGTAATCAAACTTTCATCATAAGGCAGTCACAATAATTCAAGTCAATCATTCAACCATGAACTCTTTCAGCGTCAGAAGGAAACAAGAAAAAGTAAGAAAGTTGACTGTCGTTAAACAAGAAGTTTCAAATGCATATACATAACCAGATAACCAGAGAGTTTATTAAAACTTTACATTTAGGGAGCTTTTCTCTACCATCAACCTCTACAAAATATAAAAACTGAGTATATATACTCAAAGCAACTCGCCCCCTACAGAAGCGTGCTCTGGTCACTGTATTCAAGGCTTCACATCTTCTTCTTCTCCTGTCAGACTGCACATACATTCTTCTATCAGACGCAATCTCAGATCAGTATGGGCTTTGCAGAGAACTTCATTGACAAAGAGACCTTGGGCTGACAGCCTGCCTCCATGGTCGACGCTCCCATGATTTCCATTTACGGGGTGAAACGAGGTTTCAACTACCTCCCCCTGCTTCCATTAACTAACTACAATGGGATCGGGGTGGAGCGTGACACCCATGAATGTCCAGGTGAGCACGCAAATTCTTTGAGTCAATTCCAGTGGCTCGAGGCCACGCAGTCCTTCTCTGTGGCCGAATCAAGCACTTCGATTCTTTGTGCAGCTCCCTTTCATCACCCTACGCGGTCGTCGACTGTGACCTTACGCTTAAACAAATGGAATTTTGGGACTTCACATATCGGGAGTTCTCACTCCCCTCGATTCATAATGTTCTGATGCCCGAATCCACGAAATAGTCCATCTGGATCAACGGTGGGATCTTCTCTGATTCTAACGGCTGCGATTAGTTCCTCAAATGCTTCAGTCACCTGCCCTTAGACCGGTGCCTACTTTCTCTATGGCCCTGCTTTTCAATAGGACCTCGGGTTGTGACCGTGGGCCCAGCTCATAGGCGCGTCGCAATTTCACGTTTCGCGATTTCATGAGGTGCTTCATGATCAAACCTTTGAATCACGAAATTGCGATCCCTCAGATCAGGTGCCACACATCTCCTTTGATCGGATGGCCCAGATCACATCGACATTTCGAGTCTCGGGACTTCGGGCTATGCATGGACCTTTATGACAAGAACCTTCAACTCCCTATTCTCGATCCTCCGAAATTCGTCGATGTCATATCAATGGCCCTCGGCTCTTCACGATTGGACCAGATTTACTTTTTCGAGAATCGAGACTTCACTATCCTTACTGAAAAGCTTTACAACATTTTGAACTCTCGATTCCCATGCTCGCTTGCATTCGTTGAAAACTGAACTTTCTCACTCGTTTGATTTGCATCTTCATCAAACCACTTCAAGTGTTGCGCTCAGTAGTCATGATTTCGGACTGTGAATGGTTACCTTGGTGACTGGCTGGAGGCTCAGGGACAATAAGAGGATTAGTTCCAGAGGCAAAGGAAGAAATACATCAACCCTAGGGAAAGTAGAAAGGCTTATGGTCGATGGATATCAGGCGGTCTGACAAGGAAAACAGGTCGATCAATTGGATGAAGACAAATGGATGGAAAACCACAAGCTGAGAGAAAAAATTACAATTGTGTCTACACTGGGAGGAAGGACAGACAAAATTACAGACCTAGGAAGGAAGCATGACTCTAAAGACCTTGACAAGTTTATGTGCTAACATTAGCCTCCATGGGGGATAGAGTCCTCCCTGTGAGGCTCTAAGAACTCCTTTCGTGGCTTTAGTGCCTTAGTGTTGGGTTGTGGAGTCTTCTATTAGAAACAAGACAAATTAAACATGAAACATGAATGGTATTTACAATGGCAGGACGCTAACTGCGGCTTTAAACAAAAAACATCTTCAAGAAGTGCCCATTTACAAAGCCACTAAAGACTTCGTCTCCCTCCAAATCTTGCAAGTTGTAAGTGTTATTTGGGAACTTCTCAGAGATTTGGAAGGGGCCAATCCAAAGGGCTTCAAGCTTTCCATGCTTGCCATTGTCCTGCTTAGGCGCATCCCATTTGAGTACCAGATCTCCCAGCTGGAAATCCTCCTTATTTCTCTTCATGTCAAAGGTCTTCTTGATTTTCTGTTATCGGTGATGCGCTTTGTCCAGAAGCTCCTCTCTTTCCTGCTGCACTTTTACCAGTTGATGAATTCTTCTGATCGTGTCATTAGGCTCTTCCTGACGGTCTTGGAAGAACTTCGCCATAGGCAAGGTGAACTGAGAAGGAAAAACTGCTTCATTCCCATATACACACTGGAAAGGAGAGATGCCCAAGGACCGCTTTGTTGTCACTCTATCATCCCACAAAGCAAATTTGAGATTTGAATCCCATGCTTTCTTGTTATCCTCTAGCAAGCTTTTGATTATCTTTACCAGGCTTTTGTTATAAGATTCTGCTAATCCATTACCTTATGGATAGTTGGGGGTAGAGTGAATTAGTGCAATTTCGAATTGCTCACAAAACTTGATCAATGGTTCAGCTTTGAAGGATGCAGCGTTGTCAGTGACGATTATGGTCGGGCACCCAAACCTTACTATAATATCCTCCAGAAAACCAATGATCACCTTATGAGAAGCGTTCCTTGTGGGGATAGCCTCTATCCACTTAGTGAAATAATTTGTCGCAGTTAGGATCCTTCTGTGTCGACCACTTGAAGGAGGATGAATCTCTTTGATAAAGTCCAGACCCCACTATTGAAAGGGTCCTGAAGCTAGTACATGCTTCAATGGCAGAGACTTGAGTTGCTGCTTTCCAGAAAATTTCTGACATTTGATACAAGCCCTGACTTTCGCACAGACATCAGTGAATAATGTAGGTTAGTAGTACCCATCCCTGAGAATTTTGTAGGCAGTAGTTTTCCAGAAATGATGTCCCCCACATAGGCCATCGTGGAACTCAAATATAATCTTTTGGGCCTCTTGTGGGTTCAAACATCTTAAGAGCACTCCTAGAGGATCCTTCCAATACAGAATCTGGTCAATAAGGCAATATCTTATTGCTTTGAGCTTTAAATCTCTTGTCTTGTTCCTTCCCATACCATCTGGAGGTCGCAACTCCTGCAGAAAATATATAATGTCTTTGTACGAGGTGCATTCTACCAATGGAGGGTTGTTCTAAAGACTTATATCAAACGCCTCAACCTGCTGGTTTTCTGAGCAAGTGTTGATGAATTTAACCCCCAAAGCTTTACAATTATATTCAGCCAATAACTTGGCTAAACCTTGGCCTTTATCTAGCTTGGTGGGTTTTATTTCCAGATCAAATTCAAGGATCTTGGCGATCCACTTTCCCCTTCTCCCGTCTATGTCAAGTTGAATGAGAATGTCCTTCACAGAAGCTAAAGGAACATATGCAATGATCTTCGAATCCAAAACATAGACTCTGAAAGCTTTCAGGGCTTTCACCAAGGCATAGGCCTGCTTCTCCATGATGTCATATATGATCTCTACATCCCTCAATGCTCTGCTAAAAAAAGAAATAGGTTTTTCCAGTCCTTCAACATTTTTCTGCAACAAAACGCCCGCTATTGTATCATATGAAGCAAAGGAAAAAATCAGGAAATCCTTGGAATAATCAGGACTGATCAGCATGGGTGCCTCAGTCAGTGCCTTCTTAATTTGGTTGAAGGATTCTCTGGGCTCAGCAGTCTATTTCACTTCGTTCCCCTTCCTGAGCATGGCTATGATAGCTTCACCAATTCAACGAAATTTGAAACAAACCTTCTTAGAAAATTGACTTTCCCCAAGAAAGACTGGACTTTTTTCTTGGATCTCGGGAGTCACAAGGCTTGGATTGCTTCCATCCTTCTTGGATCAATTCTTACTCCCTCAGCAGATACTATATGCCCCAATAATTTTCCCTCCTTCATGGCAAACAACGATTTCTTGGGATCTAAGGAGAGACCAAATTTCCTTCATTTAAGGAAACCCCTTTTAAAATGCTCACAGTGCTCTCTATTATATTTGGAGAAGACTGTAATATCATCCAGATAGATAACCACAAACTTTTCCTTTTCTCCAATGAAAGCGATATACATGGCTCTCCGGAAGGTTGCTCCTGTGTTCATCAATACAAAGGGTATTTTGGCATACATGAATGTACCCCAAGGAGTGGTGAAGGTTGTTTTTTGTCTGTCCTCAGGCAGGACCGAGATCTGATTGTACCCTGAAAAGCCATCAATCATGGATATCCTTGATGAGCCAGTTACCCTTTGTAATATGTGTTGCATTTTCGGCAAGGTGTAATTGTCTTTCTTTGAGCTCTTGTTCAGGTTCCTGAAATTGACACAGAGTCTGATTTCCTCACTTTTCTTTCTCACCGGGACCAGGTTGGCTACCCACTCTGAATATCTCAAAGGCACGATGATCTGGGCATCCAGCAGCTTCTTTACCTCCTTCTCCATAATAGGCAGCAGCATAGTATTTATTTGTCTTAATTTCTGCCTAAACGGTTTGGACTCCTCCTTCAATGGGATCTTATGCTCAATAACGCTACTATCATATGTCCTGAGGTCCTCATAGGTCTAGGCAAACACATCAGAAAATTGTTTTAATAACTCAGCATACTCGGCCCTCTGCTTCCTTGACAGGGTGTTTGATACCTTAACAAACTTTGGATCCTCCTCTGTACCAACGTTGCACTCAGCTACATCAGCATTCTCAGTTGGGCCTTTAAGCTTTACCGCCACATCGTTCCCATCGAACAACCTTTCCAGAGGAACCAGTCCCTTTGGAATGTGATTGCTAGGCAGCTGAACAATATGGTGATTAGTAATTTTATTCAAAAATACTTAAGGGGGAGGGTCACCCTTGGAATCATGATCCTAATCAATGTGTAATGCAGAGAACTCGTCAACTGACTCAAGAAATCTTTTGATTTCAAGATCATCTTTTAACACCTTCCAATGCTTGATATTATCAGGTACAGAGGGCCTATATTTAATCTCAACATCATACCTGAGCGTAGGTGGCAGTGGGATCCTGAACTGGCTTGCTGAGACAGCCAGAGAATCGGCCATGACATTTTCCTCTCTAGGAACAAATGAAATGTTGAAGGCCAAGAAAACGTTGTCAATCAGGTCCCATAATTCATTTTTGTAACTTCTGAGCCAAGGGTGCTTGGCCTGATAAGCCTTTCTGATCTGTTGGACAATCAACTCGGCATCCCCGAACACTGTTATCTCTTTGATTCCCATGTCCTTTGTAGCACTTAAACCTAAAACAAGAGCTTCATATTCTGCCACATTATTGGTAGTTTCAAACTCTAATTTGTATGACATGGATATGGTTTCATGACAAGGTGACACAAAAAACACTCCAGCACCAGCACCTTCCCTATAAGAGGCTCCATCGAAAAACATTTTCCACATAGAGGTAATTGGAGGAGAATCTTCATCGAGAGTATTGGACTTTCTGATCTCAAGAGGGGGATCAGGGGCATCGGTGAGCTGCAATAAGCTGGATCCTAAATCAGTATCTAGGGCAAAGATAGGATGATTGGTGGGGTCTGCTTCATCACTGATATTGTAGGCCAATTGAGCCTCATTGTACAATCTCCTATGCTCCCCTCTGAACACTGGAATGGTAGCATATGTGAGCTCCATCTGCAATGTTCCCCCAAGTCTTGTTATCCAAGATCTTGACAACGACATGTCGAACTTGGGAGGAACATCAACCACCATAATATCCATGACCACACTTTTCATGGGTAGCTGGAACAATGTCACCACTAGATCCTTGATGACCCCGAGACATTGCACTCTCCTCGAATCAAAAGAATATAAATCATGATAAGATTTTATGATTTCTAATCCGAGTTCTTCCATGATAGTTTTGGGCATGAGGTTATGAGATGCCCCTGAGTCCATCAGATAATTATGCAACACCTTGTCATGTATGTTCAACAATGTGTAGAAGGGCGGGATGAATCATATCTATCTTTTACCATAGGACCTAGGATGATTACCGTCTTTTCATCTTAGAGATTTACTGAGTCTATGGAATGACGAGATGGCTCAGACTGCAATAGTTTGGAGAGGGACTATTTGAAGTCTTCGTGCTTGACTAGCTCTGAAAGGGGAACATGGATTCTGATCTTCTGAATTTCATGCTCAAAGTTGAAAAGGGAAGGGGGCTTCAGAATTTCTCTCACCTCTAGGGAAAGATCTTTGGCTATGGGTGGGGGATTCTGAGCTTTCTTTTCTTTGTCGTTGTCTAATGGATCTTTAGCAGGCTTCTCTGCTCTAGGAGTTGTATCAAGGATGTCGGACTTCCCTTCTTTCTTCTTAGATCTAAGGTTGTATTTACTTGGGCTATTATTGGCCTTTTCCCCTTTACTCAGCTCATTTATTTGATTGTTCATGAGGGATTCCTCATATGCAGATTGAGTTAAATGAGGAAATGGGGAGGTGTCTCCAACACAGTGGATTTCATGATCAAGCTCAAGCTCTTCTTCCTCCCTCTCCTCCTCAGTAACAAGGTTGTTTTGGAGAGGGGTTTGAAATTTCTGATCACTTCTATCTCTATCCCTTTGTTCCCTTGGCATGATATGAGGAGCATTGTTATTTGGCCTCCTGAAGTTGCCTCTGTTATCGATATTTTGAGGATTTATGTATGTCTACTTCCCTTCTAATTCCAACCTTTCCATTCTAGCCGAAAGTGATTTTAGTAACTTGGTTACTTCATTGATTTGAGGGAGGGGGGCAGAGGAACTAGAGGTTGAGGCTTCAGTTCTTCCCCTTCCTCTAACTCTATTAGTCTTATTCCTGAGTCGCTCAACTACCAATATGTTAGACTCTACTTCTAGGGTTGCATCTTACATGGGAGCCAAGGAAGTAGCTCTTCTCTCTCTTAACAGGAGGCAGAAGTCGGGGTCAAAAGCACTGGCATAGGTAATTTTCGCAGAGGCCTCTGTAGGCTTTATCTCAGTAGGGATTTTATTGTACATCTTGTTGAACCTTTTGGAGAAGTCAAAGATAGACTCTCGCTATTTCCTCTTTAGGGACCCGAACTCTGTGATATAATACATGAAGTCCTTTTTATCCCCCCATTGTCTCATGAAAACATCATCAAGATCCTCAATCCCAGTGATGGATCCAGGAGCCAGAGCTCTGAACCACTTTCTGTCTTCTCCATCAAGAGTGTGAACAAAAATCCTCATCCACACATCTTCGTCTACTATGACATAGTTATCAGCATAACTATAGAAAGTTGCAAGGTGCTCCTATGCGGTTATATCTCCCTCCCTGGTAAACTTAGGTAGTTGCTTAAGGTAACCACCAGATGGGAGGGCATTAAGAGGTTGAGGCAAGACCAAGGGGGGATATCTAGCAGCCACTATGGCATCCATTCTGCTTCTAGGAGGATTAGCACCTGCCATAGGGATGATAGGTGGAGGAGAATTAGGAGGAGATGGGGTTCGAACAGGGGAGACTGGAGCTGAGCTTCTGGGAGGAAAGGGAAACAACAGAGGATTTGAAGAAAAGGCTATAGGGCTTAAGGGAGTAGGGGGTTCTCTTTACGCAGCAGCAACCGTAATAGGAGGAGGGGTAGTAAAGCCCGGGGTGGGAAAATCTTCAGAGGCGTTGGGTCTAAACCATGGTACAATTTCAGGGGAGAGAGGAGTGACAAGGATTTCTCCCTCCAATCCCAGACCAAGAGGGGAAAACTCAACAGGAACACTCCCAAATTTTAAGTTCGGGAAACTCCAACAAATAGTATAATGGGGGAATGAGAAGCAAAAACTGGAGTTTCTAAAGAAGGACCATGAAAAACATCAGAAATACCTGGTTCAACAGTAGAAATTCCTTCTCGAGGGATCTTTCCCTTTCTGATAATTTTCTCTGGGTCAGCTTTAGGTGTTTCTAAAGGCAACTGCGCAGTAGACCTCATGTGTTTGCCTCTACAAGCTACAGCTGAAACAGTGGATTTCCATCGATGGAGTCGCCAGGTGCACAGCTACCATCTTTGATGTACTAAGTTCTGATGCACCTTCAGAACTAGTAAGTTTTGTCATTTAATCCCAGGGAAAATCTTCAATTTCGTCCCCGACAACGACGCCAGAAATGTTAGCACCAGAAGTCACCCCTGGATTGTGGCAGATGTAAGCCTGATACCCATTAGAGTTTATGTCACAAATTTGTTAAAACGGGTCAAATGGGCGCAGTCTCAAGAAAATATCGTTTTAACTCAGAAAACTAAATTGATATGCACGAGCAAGTGAGGTCTTGGTTTAACTTCAGACAGTTAGTTGTAGTAAGGGTGAGTAGGAGGAAGACTTCGGTGAGAAAATGCAAAGGTCTGCCAAGGACATCAAGACTTTCAAAAACCCAAGGAGGAACAATTTAAACACAAGAACTTCTTGAATTTAAATCTCACAGAAACTGAAAGGAACTATAACAGCACTGTAATCAAACTTTCATCAAAATGTAGTCATAATAGTTCAAGTGAATCATTCAACCATGAACTCTTTCAGCGTCAAAAGGAAACAAGAAGTGATTGTCATTAAACAAGAAGTTTCAAATGTGTATACATAACCAGATAACCAGAGAATTTATTAAAACTTTACATTTTGGGAGCTTTGCTCTACCATCAACCTTTACAAAATATAAAAACTGAGTATATATACTCAAAGAAACTCGCCCCCTGCAGAAGCGTGCTCTGGTCACTGTATTCAAGGCTTCAGGTCTTCTTCTTCTCCTGTCAGAGTGCACATACATTCTTCTATCAGACGTGATCTCAGATCAGTATGGGCTTTGCAGAGAACTTCATTGATAGAGAGACCTTGGGCTGACAGCCTGCCTCCACGGTCGGCGCTCCCATGCTTTCAATTTACAAGGTGAAACGAGGTTTCAACTACCTCTCCCTGCTTCCATTAACTAACTGCATTGGGATCGGGGTGGAGCTTGACACCCATGAATGTTCATGTGAGCATGCAACTTCATTGAGTCAATTCTGGTGGCTCGAGGCCACGTAGTCCTTCTCTGTGGCCAACTTGGGTGCTTCGATTCTTTGCGTGGCTCCTTTCATCGCCCTAAGCGATCGTAGGTTGTGACCTTGTGCTTAAAGAAATGGAATTTTGGGACTTCGCATATCGGGAGTTCTCACTACCCTCGATTCACAATGTTTCGATGCCCGAATCCACGAAACAGTCCATCTAGATCAACGGTGGGATATGCCATGATTCTAACGGTCGTGATTGGTTTCTTGAACGGTTCAGCCGCCTACCGCTGGACTGACGCCTAATTTTTCTATGGCCCTGCTTTTAAATACGACCTCGGGCTGTGACCGTGGGCCCAGCTCATAGGCGCATCGCAATTTCACGAGGTGCTTCATGCTCAAACCTCTGAATCGTGAAATCGTGAACCCTCAGATCGGGTGCCACGCATCTCCTTTGATCAGATGGCCCAAATCACATCGGCATTTCAGGTCTCGGGACTTCGGGCTATGGATGCACCTTTATGACAAGAACCTCGAACTCCCGATTCTCGATCCTCCAAAATTCACCGATGTCAGATCAACGGCCCTCGACTCTTCACGATTGGACGGCCCAAATTTACTTTTTCGCGAATCGGGACTTCGCGATCCTTGCTGAACAAATTTACAACATTTTGAACTCCCAATTCCTACGCTCGCTTGCCTTCGTTGAAGACTGAACTTGCTCGCTCATTTGATTTGCGTCTTCATCAAACCACTTCAAGTGTTGCGCTCGGTGGTCATGATTGTGGCCTGTGAACAATTACCTGGGTGACTGGCTGGAGGCTCGGGGAGAATAAGAGGATCAGTGCCATAGGCAAATGGAGAAATGCATTGACCCTAGGGAAAACAGAAAGGCTTATGGTCGATGACTTTCTGTCAATCTGACAAGGAAAACAGGTCGATCAACTGGATGAAGACAAACGGAAGGAAAACCACAAGCCGAGAGGAAAAATTACAATCGGGTCTGCACAGGGAGGAAGGACAGACAGACAAAATTACAGACCTAGGCAGGAAACACGACTCTAAAGACCTTGACAAGTTTATGTGCTAACACAACACTCCAAAACTCCCTTTGATAATGTATGAGTTAACTTTAGATCGCCAACCATAGTGTCAAAACTTTATTTAACTAAGTTTATTAGCAATTTTTTAAAGACCATTTGGAGCATGCTAGACATAAGGCATGGAATGTTTACCACCTTTCACCCATAGATAGAAGGGTAAACAAAAGTTGCAATTGCATGGCAGTGCATCTACAACACATGTATAGTCACGGATACCCATGCACTTGGGATGATAACTTTATCTTCATTCATAACAATTACGAGATGGCTTAACAATTGCATTGGCTTTGGCACTATTTCTTTTCCCTTGTGAATGTTAACATGTCCCGGCAAGATCAAATCACAACTATGTATGTGCCCGCCAGTAAGGAAGGAGTTCAGGTGGGGTTCTCGACAAATCCTCTAGCCATGGAGGGTAATCATTTTCACCTACGGATCGGAACCGTTCTTCGGATCAAATTTGACCCAACCTGCTTCTGATGTGGAGAACACCTTCATTTCCAACTTCCTTTGACGCTGCACTGCAGGAAAAGGGGGAGTAGTTCTAGTGTTTCGATGGTGGGTACTATTCATACTCGAGTAGACGAACCAGCCAATCGATATAGTGTATTCCCACCGGGAGAGACAGATCTGACCAATCGCAAGGATAGATGAGATGGGAAAGGCTTTCTAAATAAAGGGGTGAGACGTCAGGTGGGAAAGGAAATATTCTAGTTTATAAAAATGTATTGCACGTGGCTGAAAAAATATGGTTGGCTATCTCTATGATAGTTAGAGTAGAAATGACCGCAAGTGTAAGTCTTATTATGTGATGTAATAACGATCGATTACACAACTCACCGACCCTATTGATTATGCATGTGTCCTAGCAACGAATTTTTCCTGTAATGAGCATAGTCTTCTGACACAACTACGTACAATAGATTCTGATTGAAGTCTACTTCAGATTTTTTACTTATAATGCCCATCAATGTGGCATTTCCAGTGCCAAACACTACATACACCCACGAATCAATGCATAAAGAAATTAACAATGTTATGCCTTTACATTGTTTAGTGCTAATTCAAACACATGCTAACATAGACAATCATTAGGTATGAGCAACACCGTGACAAGCATTGGATATTGCACAAATTATCAATTGGAATAAGGTTGGGCTTCACATGCACGAGGAAATATTAAAAGGACAACATTGCAAGCTTCAACCATTGTAATAGAGTCCATACATCATCATAGAGTAATGTGGCAATTATGTTTTTAAGTTTACTTTTCCACCTTATCTTGGTCTTCATCCATATTTCAATGTGGAACTTCTATAATCTTATAGTCCTCCATGTATTGAGCATAGCATTATGTGCACAAACCTTCAATCAACATTGATCATAAGTTCAACATGCATGTGCAATCCAATCAGATTGTAGATAGGACGATGAGGCATACTTGTAACAACTCTATTCCACTCTTTAAAATTGTTAAGGAAACTCGACGCCCAAGACAAACCAAGTATTTTACATTTGAAAAAGTGTGCCAAGTGTTTCCTCACTTGTATTTGAATGCAATGGGAACATACTCTTTTAGACCTCATGTGGATACGCACGAGACAATTGTTACTTGGGAGGTATTTTGATCAATGCAATGTTACAAGTCTTCTTTGCACCAAAGGCTAGGATCTTGCCCCCATAGAACTTTATCTACATTAACATCATGCCAAACTTTATTTGTGCCAATTCCAACATAACCTCCATGCTAGATTCACTTTTTTTTAGCACAACATTAATGACAGCAATAAGCACTCTATGCCACCTCAAAGACAACTCAACATGTTACTTCAACATCAACTAGTAATTAAGAAGGACCGTGCACATGACAAAGTGAATGATTAAAGTTTTTTGGGTTATCACAAGGATTGTGCTTGAGACAGCGATCGAATTTGGCCAAGACAACTCATTCCATAGCTAACCCAATTTCTAAGAAAAAGTTGGTGATTAACCTTGTGCATTATTCCCAAGGTTGATAATTAAGGACCACCTTAGGTGAGAATCGATCATCCACATACTTGTATAATTACATATCGTACGGCATTTTAAATTTTCTTGGAAGCTCATGGGTCTCTTAGGTATACAATTCTTAGAGTTCTAAGTTTTGTTCTCTTATACTTACAATGCTTGTTCGTATAACCTCTCCCACACATTATGAGCACATAACACTAGTTTGTAATGCTACGATTGCCACTCAATTATGTACTTCATATGTGACATTAATAGGTTGTATATTTTGAGCAATCTCTTGTTCTCATGTTTGCAATGCTATGATTGCCACTCAATTATGTACTTCATATGTGACACTAATAGGTTGTATATTTTGAGCAATCTCTTGTTCTCATGTGTTGGTACAAAAAACGAGAGAAGATGAAGTGGAGAATAATAATTAGAGTTGTTAGAGATTGGTCATTAATAAGTAATTAGTTATAATATATATGACACAGTCAAATGTAATGTCCCTATTTTGTGTGCATGTATAGTAAAGACGATTCTATGTAGAAGATAAGGTTATTTCGGATTATGGAATGATTACTCTTTTATTTTTCAACTTCTATTATGCTCTATCTAGTAGGGACCAACTCCCTTAAGATAATGGTAGGAAAGTGATTTTTTCCTTTGTAACAACACCTTAGCGGCTCTTTAAGCAACTCACAACAACATATATATGTGTGTGTGTGTGTGTGTGTGCGTGTGTGTGTGTGTGTTATCATCACCTTAGTTATAGGCTTATGTAGCCTTCATCTAGTAGGGATCCTCCCCTCAAGCTACAACATATTTTTTACAATGAGGGTTCATTCAATTCCTCTTAATTTTTTCACTAGCAAGCCAAATCTCTTCCTAATTAAACACGCATTTATATGATAAAAATATATTTAGAAAAGACACTCTAGTAGTAAAGGATTGCATGCAAAAAGTGCACTCATCTCAAAGCTAATGGAATCCAATGATATGGCCCCACAAGCTACCCAACAGAGCCAACAATATCACTTTGCCATATATCAAAACTAATGGACACAACCTTACTTGGACATCCTCATTTCGTGCGGAGATATAATAAAGCAATGTGAAAATATATCTCAGATATCCAATAATATAACATAAATGTATCAGAGATGCAACCATAAACACAAAGATACAGTAATACACAATTTTCTATTAATAAGCGAAAATGTACAAAGACTGTAAAAATACAAAGTGAAAGACTCGCTAGAATGGTGGCAGCTTATCTCTGAGAAGAGATGTATCCTCTACTCGCATTCACCAGAAGATTATTTTACAATGAGGCTCCAAAGGCCTTTTAAAATAAAGAAAATCCAAAACCCTAACCCCGGAAGATGAAAAGCCAACAGTTTTGTGGACCCCGTTTTGGGTAGTTTGGTGTATCAACTTCTCGACGGCGTAACTTTGGCATACGATCTCAGTTTGGGGCGCATGATAGCTCGTTGGAAAGGTATCATTGAGGAGATTCATTTTAGGGGCTCAATCAGAGCCTATGGATATCATTGAGAAGATTTATCCCAAAAAACCTTCATTTAGGCCCTCAGAATGGCCCTAGAAGTTAAAAACAGCTAAAAATAGTAAATTACCAAAATTGCTAGAAAAATATTTTGAGCCAGTTGGAAAAGGTGGGTGGCCACCAATATCCACCTGTATTAATCCTCCCTCCTTAGGAAGCAATGGTCTCCATTGAATTGAGTACCCGGGGGAGAGGGAAAAGTGTTTGTTGAATCTGCATCTTGATGAGTTGCTTGCCTTGTTGGAGAAGTTGCGCTGCCTAGCTTGTTAAAGGTTTTCATGAACCTGTGGCTGGAAGGGTTAGAACTTTTTAACTAGTCTGGCTACATGAGATGCCTATGCGCAGAAGGAATCTTTACACTTTGATGCAATCTTGTCGACCTGCTTCTGTTGGATAGAAGGTGCTTGGACTGAGGCTGCAGTGGTGTTCTTCTGTTCACGCTTTGAACTGATTGTGAAGAAGTTGAATTTTGTAGTATGAGATACTACCTTGCGGCATTATTTAGGTGGGACAATATTCAGAATTACCTTTAGTATTCTGTAGAGATGACCCCCCAGAGTAACAATGACACTACGAGGTCGAGACTCATAAATAACATGGTGCTTCCACATATATGGTTGGCCCAAGAGAACATCACAGACATCCACGGCGGAAACATCACATAATACCTCATCCTTGAAGGGACAGCTCCTTGTCTTTTATCTCGGCCACCTATGATTGTTTTGAGTGACATTCATCGGTGTTGTGCCAGGGGATTTTGTGGAAATCACACCATTTTCCAGTATCCTTCTTCGTTTTTCTGTGACCCTTCTTTTCCTGTGGCTTGGACTGGTTTTCGAGATGTTGTTTGTTAGGGCTGTCTTTATCATACTTTGGTTGTTGAGGATTTGCAGACCTGAACTCTCATTTGTTCTGGTGCTTAAACTTCTACTCAATTTTAACAACATATCGTTAAGCAGAATCGAGTGATGAGATGTCCAGAAAATCCATTTCAATTTGGATGTATCTGTGTACAGCCCCACGGTATTTCAGAACCAAATGTCGTTTGGAGTCTTTGATACCCAGCTCAGTGCGCAATGTATGGAAGGTATTGGTGAACTACATAACTGCTTGGCCCCTTTCTTGCCATAGTGTGGTCCATCTCATGTACTAGTCCTCATAATTTCCAATAGTGTAATATTGTTCCTTTACCGCATCCACAAAAAAATCTCAAGTGGGATCAACCCCATATATTCCAAACTCTTATGTGGAAATTTTCTCCCAGAAAGTTTCCCACCAATGTTTGACATGGGGGAGAGCCTTAAGGAGTGCGAAGGTGATCTTTTCCCTATCGGAGAAATTATGAACAGAGAAATAACCTTCTAACAGATTTAACCATTTTTCTAAGGCATCTGCATCTATTTGTCCTTCAAATATGGGAATAAAAAATATTTAGAAAAGACACTCAGTAGTAAAGGATTGTGTTATCACATAAAGATTTCAAGGGCCGCAGGCCGCAGCCATGAGTGCAAAGCACAGTACTCAGAGCGACTCATTCCAGGCCCGAAATCAATGGTCGAAGCCTGAAATAGATCTAGACCATTTATTAATCCAAAATTCAATGCGTCATCAGATCCTAAGCTCTAGAGGTTTTTCTTAGAGGGAAATGTGGTTTGCGAATTGAAATTCCTAAAGGCCGATTTGTGAAGCAGATCTCAGTCGTTGATTCGAAGAGGGAAGATCTAATCCGTCAATACAAAGCGCCAGAGTTGGGTCGTTGATCAAGAAGCCTCATCTCAGATCACAAGATCAATGGTCACACTCCATTGCAAGGTCGGAAGGTGCGCACGTTTTAAAATTTTAAGGGCGGGCCACAATCAGAACCGTGGTTTTTGGAAAGGGACACATGGTGGTTCATCGTGAATTGCGAGGACAAAAGCGGTTTGTTTCAGACCACCCTTGGTAGCACCCGCAATCGCGCAATTGCGTAGGGTCATGGCCCTAGGTCACATTGAGGATGGAGTGATGGAGAGGAGTTGCGCCAAAGGCCGAAAGCACCTCGCTCCACATCACCCATGTGCATACGCTATCAGACTGCCACCTGCAAAGCTCGCATTAGTCACAGACAAAGACCATTCATGGCCTCGAGGCGTCAGGATGGACTCGCAAGAGTCATTTGCACCGTCTGAGAACAATTATGGGTGTCATTCCTAGTCTTAATCCCAATGAAGACAATTATTGAATATTGTGGGCAGCAGTTGAGACCTCGCCTCATCCCATAAATGAAAAACGTTGCAAAGAGCAGCCATGAAGGAACACTTATGATCTGAAGCTTCCTTATGGGCAATTTTTCTTGTAAAGCACATAACTATGCTTGGCCCATGTCTGACATAATGAGTTCTGCACAACTTGAAAGAGCGGGCGCCGACTGAAGGCTTTGAAGGCAGTGATCTGATCACTTCCTGGTGGTTGCATCATTTTAGTATATATAGGCAGTTTTTATATTTTGTTAAGGTCGAATGGTTGAGTTAGGCTCCTTGATATTGTAATATTTTGATTGAGAACAAGTGGTTATCTAGTTATGTATTTGTTTTTGAGACATCTTGGTTAATCTAAGTCAACTTTATTACTCCATCTTATTTGCCTCTGATACTGAGAGAGTTCGTGTTTGATTGATTCACATGGATTGTTGTAACTGTATTATGATAAATGTTTGATTATAGTACTGTTATGATTTCTTTCAGGTTCCTTGAAATTTGAATCCAAGAGAACCTTGTGTTTAAGTTTTTCCTCTTTAGGCTGCTGGAAAATCTGATGTTCATAGCAGACCTCTACACCTTTCTCACTAAATCTTCCTCCTACTCACCCTTGCTCCAACTTACTGACTGAAGTTGATTCAAGACCTCAATGGTTGGTGCATGCTAGCCCAGATTTCTGAGTTAGAATGCTATTATTATTGAGTTTTCTCCATTTGACCACTCAAAACTCAATTACCTGTGACATTTAAACTGATGGGTACTGGGCTTATCCTCATTACAGTCTGAGGGTGATTCCTAGTGCTAACAGATTGCATGGAAAAAGTGCACTCGTCTCAAAGCTAATGGAATCCAGTGATATGGCCCCACAAGCTACCCAAAAGAGCCAACAATATCACTTTTCCATGTATCAAAACTCATGGACACAACCTTACTTGGACATCCTTATTTTAAAGTTATAAGACCATTATGGCTCCTTGGCCTGGAACAACTTTAGGATTCAACATGTCATCACTTTTTGACTATCAACTCATAGTCCAAGATTTTCCCTAAATTTATGATCTTTACATCCCTGTGTCACACCCCATACACCCCATCATACACGATCCAACACCTCTGCACACTGCTCTACAATATAAGGTTAGAAAACTCACACATATGTCATTAGTGATTGTTTCCTTGCCACTCCAGTCATTCCTTTAGACACAGCTTCCTGGCCTACTATCTTTCCCACTAAAGAATAAAAATATGTGCCCCTAATCATTGTTCCAAGCCTAAATCCAACATTGTTGAGTTCTCATCAAGTACTACAACATCGCTTACTCAACCACCTCCTTATTTTCCTTTTGTATAGCCTGATATTGGATTAAATGCTACTCAAGATAATGGTTCACATTGTTGGAACCTTAGGTTATAATGGTTCATCACACTTCTCCTAGAAACAGTCGGTCGGGCGATCTACCGGATATCTACATTAGTCGATAGAGTAGTCGACAAGATTGTCAGTCGAGTAGACGAAAATATTGTCGGTTGAGTAATCGACAAGATTGTCAGTCGAGTAGTCGACAAGCTCGTCAGTCAATTATTTGACAAGCTTGTCGGTCAAGTAGTTGACAAGCTTGTCGGTCGAGTAGTCGACAAGCTTGTCGGTCGAGTATTCGACAAGCTTGTTAGTCGGATAGTCGACTAACAGTCAAAGATAGTTTGTTGGTGGATCGACCAACCAAGCAATTGACTACGATTTGGACACATGGACAGTCGGTTCAAGTCATCTTGACGAGCTGATTAGACAACATGGATTTGACAGAGTCAACTCTAACCATTGACGATTGTATGTGGACAAGATCTTCTTGATTCCAAGGAAGTTGGTTAGATCTTGAGACCATAAATAATAGACCCAATGGGTCATTATAATATGCTTGAAATGCAAGACAATATGTCCAATATGCATCATGATGTCGTGATCTCAATGTGATGTGCTTAGGTGTTGTAACAATGTCTTTAGACACCACTTGTTTTTTCTTTGAAGTTATTCTCTTTAACTATCTGCAGTTTTGTTTATTTGTCTTGTATCAGGTTACACCCAATCCCCAATGTGGTATCAAAGTGATTGGTTTAGACCTCGCCTATTGTCTCCAAATATTGCTAAGTCATATATGTTTGTGACTAACTCTGGGTCGATGATTTGTTGACTGTAACTTAAGGAAACAAATCAAATTTGTTTAGATATTGAAGATGACTTGGAAGATCGATCCTATTGTTTTGAATGTATTAAATAATGATATATGGGCACCCGACATGGAAACCCTATTGAAAAAGTAAACCACTGTGGTAATATAGGAAGACTGTGATTCCAGATCCGACAGATGATCAGATGAAGTTCATTGTTGATAAAGTTACAATCAATGATTTGTTCATTGTAACTTATGGAAACAAATCAAATTTGTTTAGATATCGAAGATGGCTTGGAAGCTCGATCATGTTGTTTTGAATGTATCAAATTATATTATTTGGGCACCTGACATTGAAACCCTACTGAAAAAGTAAACGACTGTGGAAATATACAAAGACTGTGATTCCAGATCTGATGGATGATAAGATGAAGTTCGTTGTTGATGAAAAGAAGGATGAGGTTGTGGGGGTCATAACGACCTATATTTCGCAGGAGATTCGATTTCACACCAATAAAATCGACTTCCCTCATCAAGTCTGGAAGAAGTTGAAGTTTTTGTTTGACAAAGTCAATGAAAGCCATGTCATCCAGTTGGAGAAAAAGTTGATGTCTATTGATCCTCATTATTCCAACAGGATCGAGGAATATTTGGCATGTGTGAAGGAAGTATAGTAGAAATGGGGTGAATGTGGAAAGAATTATCAAAAGAAAAATGGACAACTCATCGATCTAGTCCTGATGAATCTGAGAACACCATTTGACATCTTTGTTTCAACATTCCACACCAATTGGCAAGAACACAAGGAAGATTGTAAGGATTACACCTTTGAATATTTTTGTGGCTTACTGATCATTGATCAACACATATTGCTTTATGAAGGAAAAATTGGTAGCAAACACCAAGCTCACTTTATCAAGGGAAAGGGCAAGGTGAATCATAAGGAAAGACGACGATATGATACCCCTATACAAAGGCCAGAATGCCTCAACTAGAAAACCAAAGGGTATATAGATGCACCCTGTAAGAATCAAAAGAAGAATACATGCCAGTATTGTGGAAAGACTAGACATGTGGAGAGAAACTGCCACAAGAAGAGAGATGACTTAGAGGAGACGGTCAAGCGACTTGAAGGAGACGTGTCTTTTGTTCCTCGACCCACTGATAATTTCACCTTCCAAGTCAGAACTTCTCAAGCATTGCTTTCTCATTCTACGCAGAACGAATGGGTAGTTGGTTCTAGATGCACTCATCATATGTCTAAGGATGATTCCTTGTTCACATCCTTAGATAAAGTTGTGGAGAGAAAGATATATGTTGTTGTTGACTTTTATCTCAACATTTTTTGTCACGGTAATGTTCCCTATCGACATGGAAAGATTGTCGATGGATATCATGTGTCGAACCTCAATTCCAATTTGTTTTCGTTTTCTCAATTAACACAGATACATAAGATTGGTGAGTTTTGGCCATATTGGTTCTTTGTCCAAGATTTGAAGAAAGGTTGGTCGAATGACATTGGAGGGTTTCTAAACCCCAAGAAAAGTTTGTATAAGTTTTGTAACACAACTTGACCCAACTATGAACCAACTGCCCTTATTTCTCACACTGATTATTTGGCATGAATGTAACACCCCTGTTTCCCCCAGCTTGTAAATATAATTATATTTTGCTAAGAGACTATGGACAAAATGATTGTGTGTGGATCTAGGAAATGTTGAACCTTTGCTAAGAAGCTAGTGTAAATATTTATGTTGTTTATGTAAAAAGGAAAATATTGAACAACTGTTGAGGGGGATTGTCTATACAGGTGTGTTGGCATCCCTACATGATTTTTACTTTTTCAAGTGACAAATGACAATTCCTGTAGTTGCTTATGCCTCATCCTGTAAATATTGCTATTTCAAGGTGATTATTCGGTTGTAAAAAGGATGTTTTGATTGCTCCTATTTATTTTTATCTTGTGTTTTCGTGCTTGATTCATGACTGAAATCATGAATCAAGCATTAAAACTTAAAATCGTATTGCAATTCTATCTAAGACTTGGTCTTTAAAAGGGTCAATGTGCTTACATCTCTTTTCATGAATTTTTTTTTGCTTTGAGCTTATCATATATCAATGAAATACTTATTTTGAGTTGCTCTTGGATTGTAAGCTTATATTTTGGATCCTTTGTAAATATACCAAGAATCAATTAGCTTTGGTTTACAAAAACAATGTCCATTTTTAACCTTGGCAAATCAAATATACCCATTACTTGTCATGGGAATTAAGCACACCTCGATCGTACCCTGTACTTCGTTTTAGCTGGCAGTTTGAATTGACGAGCCTCTCATGACAGATCAAGGTCTATTGTTATGCTTTGTATCCAAAACATTCATCACCAGAAGTGCCCTAATTTCATGACTAAAACCCTTATTGCTTGTGTTATGGTTGCGCTGATGTGTTCCTAGTTTTGTTCCAATGATTTTAGCTCGGGCTTGCCTCTTTCACCGCTACCTCCTAAGACTACAGTGAGCTCGGGTTGCCCTTGTTACCATTTGTTCAAACCCTTATGGCCCTTGTCGTCCGTTTTGAGCCAAATGGCTCCCAAACTTTGTTGTTGTATGATGATGTGAGTGAGGATCCGAGGAGCCAGGGTTGGGATATGTTTATTAAGAAGTTCCAGGGTTATAATTTGCGAGTGGCCAAAGAATTTGCCCTTACATTTGATGGATGTAGAGCCAAGGTAGGTGATATTCAGTTGGAAATCACCGAAGAATTTATGAGTGAAGCAACAGGGCTCCCCCTCACTGGTCAAAAATGATTTAAAAATTCAAAGTTGGACGAAGTACCCTGGAGTCTGTTCATCACCTCCAGAAAAATTGAATGTTGTGACAAAGGTATTCCGGTCTCCCTACTCAAGGTTAGATGGCATGGTTTGTTAGCGGTTTTAAAACAATTTATTACCTATGAAGGTCGTTTTGGCCTGGTCTTCCTCTACCATGTGAGATTGCTCATGCATTTTATTGGCTTCCATTTAAACATGTCGTTTTTCCTGCTAAGAAGTTTCTATAAAATGTCAAAGAGATACAAGAAGCAGAACTTGGATTCCAGCCTCTTTCACCATGGTCTAATTAAATTACTATTAGTTCATCATTTGAAAACACTTAGTGATGATTGGGACAGTTTCGTAACTCGTAATGGTTTTGTTACAGTAAATCCTGTAGAGACCCCTGTAATGGATAAGCCGATGGTAGAGAAACCTCTTAATTTCTCAATTAGCAACCTAGATCTTTTGAATGAAAATCCTTGTGAAGAGGCATTGTCTGATCGTCCTTTATGTGGGCAACAGGGTATCAGTTCTGAGTTTATTAAAACCCCTATGCATGAGTCGATTTTCTACCCTAACCCTACTGTAAAATCCAACAGTAGAAACCCTCGCAAATAGTCAAAGAAGACCCAAGCCATGATAGGGTTTCATAACAAGAAGGTTGGTCAACTCATTTCAAGGAGTCTATGTAATAGATCCAAAGCTCATGTGAGCTCGATCGAATCGATCAAGATCCATGAGAACTCTAACTCTGAGATTGAAAAATTTCTGGCAGAGGAAGATCTGAATTGTTCCAAACCAGGTCTTAAACAACCATTCGATTATGTCAATAATCTCCCACCATGTTTAAAAGATAGAAAAGGGTTCACATGTATTAAACATGGTCAAAGGGTGACAGTGGATAGCAGTGATGTTTTACCACACAATTACACATTTCCTCAACAGATCGCCCCTGTTGTTCCTTGCGAAGTTTGTCTGCAATGGATAGGGCAGTACTATACATACATCCCTATCCTTCAAGCAAAGATCAAAGCTCTCACGACTCTCAATGAATCCTTGGCAAACGAAAACCATGAGCTTAAGGCCAATACACATAGACAAGCAAATCGTTTGAAAAGGACATGCAATATCATTATAAAAAACGCTGACAGTGTCAAGGCCGTGATCAATTCGAAGATATTGTGATTCAAATTTTGTTATTAGTTGAATGGTAAGATTGGTTTTTATCACAGTTATGTTTTTTTGTTATTTTCCCAATTAATCTAGATTATTTTAGATTTATGTTACCAATAATAAGACTTGCTACAGAATCGAGAGATTGTGTAGCCAAGTCAATTTCTCATATAAGATTTAGGAATTGTTGGTTAATAAAATATTTGACTTGCTCATTTCGTTTTTTCAGGATAGGATGTATTTGATGTCGATCTTATGGGATGGAGCATGCTGGACTTAGTCGATCAGCTATCTTCTTTTTTCTTATTTTGTAAATAGGAGAAAATCCTCATAATTTTTGGAAGATTTAGTTTGATCTTGAGTGGCTCTAAGCCCTCTATATTTGTAATTTTTGAGATCCGATCCTATCTTAGAAGATAGGAAGTTTAGCCTTTGTAAACTCTTTAAATACTCCATATTATGTAATGGAAATCATCTTGGCTGAGGGCAGAAGATGGACGAGTGATTATAAGACTTAATAAAACAACACATATGCATTTTGGCTTTAGCCTTTTGTTAATGATGTTTTCATTTATGTTTTGTTAATCCTAATACATTAATAGGTCAGATAGATTTAGAATTAATCATTTATTATGTGTGGGATGTTTATATTATAAATATCATCTATAATTTGTTGCTCAAAATATAAATGTTGTGATCATATCTCCAATTAGAATGATAGGATTTTTCTTTGAATTTTAATTGAATGATGAAATGCATAGGTTACTTTCAAATTTATCTCACTGTAATTATATTCAATTATAAGATCACGGGGTTATGTTTGTGTTTCCTCCTCTGTCATTAAAACTTAAGCTGTCAATACATGTTTTAAATTTATTTAGAACAGTCATAAGGTTCATTGCAGATTTCTCTCTTGGACGTGGCAGTTGGACGTTCTTCACTCATGAAGATGCTTGGATACACCTCACTAACTCACTGACAGATTAGCCTCTTTGTTTTTTTTCTTAATTCTGTCATTTACATATTAATGAAACCAGAATGTATGGTTCAGCTTTTGACTACCCACACATCTGTGTTTCATAGTATATTCGATGCAAGATTTGTTAGATTTATAAAGGAAAACAAAAAAAGGTTCAAATGTGCTTTCTTTATCTACTTCTTAACAGAAATAACTTTCGCATTTGATTTTGTGAGTTTCGATTAAAACTTGCAATTTGTAAATGATGTATATAAGTGATATTAGTATTTTTTCTGTTTAAAATACCTACAGTAGTTATATAAAAGCATATGTATATATAATATATAGTTGTTAGCATTAGGTCAGGTATTCCTTTCTTTTTGTTTTCTTTTTAGGATTTTAGATTGGCCAACAGAGCCATTAAACCTGTCAGAATGAGTTACACCAAACGGCTTGGGTTATTTAGACAACCCCGGACCGGACTCGTTCTTCCCGTTGACAGACGATCAATCTCACCCGCCAACAAGGTGATTATGTCATGAGAGGGAAATAGTGAGGAAACTTCCTTTACCAATTTAATATTCAATAAAAACCCATACTGCCCATTTTTCTAGAATTTCAGTTAATCAAGGGAAGGTTGTGGTTGAACTACCAACTTCCCACATTTATGAAAAAGAATGGGTGTTGTATCAGAACTGCCTTGCCTTACAAGCATGGACAGAAAAGTACCCATCTGGAGGATTCTAGGATGACCCACAATTTGGGGGGATTTGACCCACAAAAATATTGTTGTAGAAAAAAGGGAAACATAGAAAAATCATGGGCAGAAAAGAGAGAACACACATAGTTGAGTCTGAGAAGGAAATCTGAGTAGATAGGAGTGTGGGAAACTCCTATGGTTCTAAGAAAATAGAGAGAGGTGAATAAATGTGTTTCTGGGTACAAGAATTGTTGGGGAGTGTCTTCT
This sequence comes from Picea engelmannii, assembly GCA_009831015.1. Lineage (NCBI taxonomy): Eukaryota > Viridiplantae > Streptophyta > Pinopsida > Pinales > Pinaceae > Picea > Picea engelmannii. The sequence continues at coordinate 150,233 of ML781263.1, forward strand.
AATCAAGTTGATAAGCAGAGTTCTAGAGGATTTGAGTGATTGAGTGAGCAATCACAGTAGATTCCCTTGCTTGGTAGAAGACTAAATTGCTTGGTTCTTGTGGGAGAAGGAGAGTAACCTTCGTCCCTTGCTTTTCCTGAGCAAAAGAAGAACCCTCTCCCATGGCATCATACTCTGGCTAGGGGGTGGCCAGTTGTGAAATACACCAAGAGCAGTTATGCTTATGATTGGGTGGAAAGTGGCACACCCTTCAGTGGTTACAACTATTTTTATCTTCTAGATAAGTATTTCTTTTCCAAATCTCTTCATTGTTAAACTCATAGAATGTGTTTCAAAATATTGTAAATTCATCTCTCTATTGGAAATGGCCTGAGAAATTTAAAGGAAATTGTGAGAATGTTTCTGCTGGATTTCATTTTGATTTACATCCTCACTTATTGACTGCTTGTGTTTTAAAAGAAGATTTATGGGTGAGAATGTTGATGTTGATTTAGTTTTACTGCCCATCTTTTGCTCTAGTGAGGACAATTAAGCAGTTAGAACCTTTACAGAAAATCTGAAAAAGAAAGAGGTTGGACTCTACATAAAAATGTTTATGATTTTAAGTTTTCCTAAAGCTGACATGCTAGAAAATTTAAAGGATATCATAATTGTGTTTGGGCCTTAGGAAAATAGTTCAAATGCTAACAAGGGGTAAAGTTTTTAAAAATTAGTATAAGGAAAGAGTGGAAAATACAAAACCCAATTTCCTAATGTGAAGTAAAATGAAATTTAGAATTAAAAACATTGTGAATAATTCAATCTCAATTGGATTTGGTAAGAAACAAATCTTACCAGAATTACACAGTGAATTAATGTCCAAAACGGGAAAGATTTGGACTTCGTAGTTAATCCTTGAAAATAGGAAAGAAACGTAGGTAATTAGTGGATTAGTAATCCCTGGTAAAAACCAGTGTTTTACCATGGAAAACTTCACTTCCAAGAAATATACTATTATTGAAAAAAAATTAAAAAA
>ML781263.1:162305-192942 GCA_009831015.1 Picea engelmannii
GTGTACATATACACTAGTATGTATGAGCTTTCTTGACTTACTTACTGATAATGTTAGTTACTTGTTATGAATGTGTGAACCATGTTTCTTTTCCTTTGTACCATAAGATACCTTAACTTCGGGACGAAGTTTCCTGAAGGGTGGGTGTATGTAACTACCCTAGTTGAATAAATGTTTAAGGTTTCTTAAGTAAAAAATTATTTAGGGGATTAATTGTCTTAACAAGGTATTAATTAAACAAAGATTGATCTAATGATATTAATTAAGTAGTTATTAATTAATTAAAGGTTATAATTGTGATTAATTAATTAATTAATTAACTACCTATTACATTTAATAACATGAGTATTAAATTTAATAGATTAATACGTTATATTATTTAAATTAAAAGGTTACGTACACGGAAAGGGATAACATATTAATCACGAGAGGATAAAATATTAAAGGAAAGGATAAGGGGCATTAACGAGGGGTAGGTAAGGAAGTAAATGGATGAGGCGGTGAAGGAAGGATATGGAGGCGGAGGAGGTTTACGAAGGGATTACCATTCTATGGGATTTTGGGGGAGGGAAAGGTTTCTTTTAGATTTGCAGGAGTTGAGTTTTGGAGTGGGGATTGGATCAGTACAGGCACCAGTTTGCTGGAGGTTTTGGGCACGGGGGCCAGGATATCCATATGATATCCTGGAGCTAGGAAGTTACCTAGTTGGCAGGGTGGAACTAGGTTTTGGGCAGTGTTTACATAGTGTAGCAGCGGTCAAGAAGGCAAGCGGACAAACGGAGGGTTAGCATCAGACCCAGGTATTTAAAATTATGCATTGTTTTTAATCTGTTATAAAAATTTATTATTCGTTGTTAAATTTAAGTTATTGAAGTTATTATTATGAAGATTATTATTCTGTTATGAAGTTGTTGCCTTAGTTTATAAAATAAATTGATGTTTAAATCTATTCGGCCCCTACAGAAGGGGAGAGCGCGTGTGAATGAGCTCTGAAGTCGTCGAAGCGATGGCATGGACATTGTAAAGTTTGAATATATTAAAATATTAACCCTTGCCCTTTCCTGATTGGTTATCGGAGTCACGAGAAGAGCACACACAACTTGACTTCGAAGATTTCATGGTGTGAAGGCATATATGTTATAAATTTTAAATATATAATAATATTAAAACCCTACTCTCTTATGATTGGTGCTCGGAGTATTGAGATGAACATGTGTGTTCCAAGCCTGAATTGATATAATATCATGTATTATAATAATATAAAACAAACCCCAAAACCTTTTCGAAGTTAACCATTCAGAATAAATGGAAGGGAGCATTCAAATGGATGGTGAAGCCATCGAAGCAGTGGCATGAGTGTTTAAAGGGGTCCCACACATATTCAATGTTGCACATGAAGCGGTTTTAATTACCTGGAAATAATATTTAATATTAAATGTATTTTAAACTCCTTCCCATTATTCATATATATTAAATTATATGGAGATCACGGTACAAACTCATAAACCAGGTTCCTTGATTTATATAATAATTCAAAGTTAATAAACTTAAGCATACTACAATTTAATTAATTATATTAGAACATAATACAATTATGTTGTACTATAATTAATTAACTTATAAGGTAATCACTACAAGAATTGCAATTAAATGAATTATTAGGCTAAGTAAATACTTAATTACAGAGTGGGGGGGGGGATAATTATTTTGGGGAGATTAATTACCCCCAATGAGGATTAACTAAATAAATATTGAGGAGCGATGATTTAAGGAAGTATTAATTAAGTATCCTAATATGTTTATAGGAAATGGACAAATGTCAATCTTTGGTCAAGTGAGCCTATGCATCCTATGGTGACATGGCGAGTCGTGATGGGTCCATGTGTCAAGTTGGTATTGAGCCACATGTCACGTCAAGAGATGGACTATTGATGTCATGGATGATGCAACTTTCCAGCAAGTCAACTAAGATTCCCTTAGGATGGCATATGTTGATCATAAACAGGTTGACAAGTTGAGTGGGGTCCAGTTGGATAGGTGAACCTTAGGTGTTGGATGGATCTCAACCATGATTCAGGAGATCGTGAGTACTTTAAGACTTCCCATCGAGGAGAAGGGATATTCCTCGATACCCCAAATTTAGAGCAAAGAGACTGCTTGAACCTCTCGAACTCTGAATGGATGGTATCAAGAGGGAATATTCATCGATACCATATCCATCAGAAGTAAACAAAGCGTGAGTTGGGAGAAGGTCCGAGAGATGATGGTGTAGGCCTGTGTGGACTAAAGTTCTACCGTGATAGGCTAGGATTGTGCCACGTTGGGCCCAGGTTGTCGCCATGTCAAATGGCACTGGGAACAAGGTGTCACGTGGATGCAATGTGGCAGTAAAAGAGATGTTGCCTATGTAAACCTGAGAACTTGGGAAGCTCACAACTTCTCCTCCAGATCTTTTTTTTGAGCAAAATAATTATGGTTGGAAATCTCTTGACGAGCAAAAGATGATGGTGGCCGCTAGAAGAGGCTTTGAGACAATTGAGGAAAAACAAAATTTTAATACCCTATCCCTTAAAAAGGTACGTAGGGTATTGGGTGTGTGACAATGACCAACTTGAACACCTCAATTATCAAAGTTTACAATTGATGATAACACATAATATGGTTGTTGGTCTACCTAAATTCCCCCTCCCCCTAATGGAGTTTGTAAAGTATGTTTGTTGGGCAATCATCATCAAGCACCTTTCGACTTCGACAAAGCGTGGCGAGTACAAAACCTCCTAGAGCTGGTTCACAATGATGTTTGTTACATCAATCTACCTTCCTTGGCAGGGGCAAGGTATATTTTGACCTTTATTGATGATCTCTCTCATTTCAATTAGGTTCATTTTCTAAAAAATAAGAATTATGTCTTTGAAAAGTTGAAAGAATTTAGGGCCTTTGCTGAAAAACAATGTGGTCGACTCATCAAGTTCCTGAGATCAGACAATGGCAGTGAATATGTGAATCAAACTTTTGAAGAATACCTTGTTCTATCTGGTATTGACTGGTAGTGGTTAGTTCCTCGTACTCCTTGACAGAATGGCGTTGCAGAATGCAAGAATCAGACATTAGTCAAAATGGCTAGATGTCCTTTGCAAGCCAAAGACTTGCCTCATTGCTTTGGGACTGAAGTTATTTACTATGAAAACTATTTGCTCAATCAAATCTCGACTCAAGCTATTCCTTTTGTGACTCCAGTTGAACGATGGTGTGGACGAAATCCCTTAGTCGTCCACCTCTGTGTGTTTGGACGTGTTGCCTGGGCTCATATTTCCAATGATTACATAAATAAATTAGATGCAAAGAGTCATGCTCGCATCATGATGGGATACCCTAAAGAGTCGAAATCTTATTGACTCTTTGACCCTGTCAAACGACATATCATTATTAGATGGAATGTATGGTTTGATAAGAAGTATTTTGGCATTAAGTCGTTGAATGCCTCCTCTGGTTTACTATAGGATGGTCCCTTTGATGTTGTTTCCGACAATGGCTCTCCTATTTCGTTTTTCACTTCTTCAACTGGACACTCGAACTCTATTCATGTTTTGAATGGTTAGTTGATTTTTGTTTTGATCAGTCACCATCTTCTTCGATTAAAAAAATTTCGGCATTTAATTGACCTTTTGTAGTGAACATCAATTCCCCTCTCTCTTGTCTACCTAGATGGGTTGTTAAGACACTTAAAGTCGTTGGTTTTGATGTCGGTGATATTTCTTTAGGCCGACAAACTCATAGTTAGAAGAAGCATACTAGCATTGCTTTTATGACTCATGTGCTTGAAACTCGTGATCTTGTTACCTGCTCCAATGCACAAGGAAAACTGGAATGGAAATAGGCCATGCAGATTAAAATGGATTCTTTGTTGAAGAATCACACTTGGGACATAGTTCCTTGACCTTAAGGGAAGAATATTGTGAAGTGTTGATGGGTCTAGAAGACCAAATTTACCTTTGAAGGTGTTGTTGAGCATCATAAACCTCACCTGGTTGTGAAAGGCTCTTCTCAATAAGAAGGCATCGACTACACTAAGACCTTTTCCCCTATTGCAGAGATGAACTTTGTTCGATTGATTATTTCCATTGTTGCTCGTTTTGGATGGCAGATCCACCATATGGATGTGAAGAGTGCTTTCCTTCATGGTGACTTATCTAAAGAATTTTTCAAGGAACGGTCTCTTGGTTTTGTGACATATTCTAACTTGGTTGATCGACTTCAATAGTCTCTTTATGGTTTGAAGAAATCTCTCAAAGCTTCGTATGATAAGATCAATAGTTTCTTTCTTTGACTTGGTTTCAAACATTGTGAATATGATCACATCTTATATGTACTCCATGTTGGGTATGTGTTATATTCTTTGCATGTGTGTGTGGGGGTGCGTCAGATTCGTCAACTGCGTCTGACGATCCCAACTTCATCGCTCTTTGTGTCATGTGCATCGGGCACCTTCCTAAGGGGGTCCCAGGGGGGGTAGGTTTAGCCCCCCCTGGTTACGCGCAGTGTTTGGGGCAACACCCCGAAATGTTTTTTGGGCAGTTTTTGCTATTTTAGCAGTTTTCTAAATTAATCTCGGATTAAGGGATTAGGGTTTTGGTAGCTACGAAATACCTAAAATATTGTATATATAGTATTGTGAATGGTGAGATTAATACAATGAAGAGTTGAAAGGTGGGGCACCAAGGAAAGTTGGTTTTCTCTCGGTTAAGGGTTTCCAGTGTAAATATATGTGTAATGTGTGTATGAGCCATTGACTAATTTTTGTTTTTCTTAAGAATCTGTATGCATTGATTTACTTCACAAGTTTAAAGCTTACATGTGGTACCAGAGCTCGTTTTTTGCTTCGGAGGGACGCCTTTGTTTGTGAGGGTTTGGCTCGGTCTTGATAGATCAAGTTTATCTTGGGTCTGTGATAAATCTAGGTTCAATGGGAGATTTTGCAGTGGTGATTCGAGTGTAGAAAGAGGAATGGTGATCTCTTATAGAATCAAGATAGAGAAGTTCAACAATAAAAACTTTGAGTTGTGGAAGCTCAAGATGAAGGATATTCATGTAGACAAAGAACAATGGATCGTTGTGGATCCTGGTACACAGCCTATTGGTATGCAGTCTACTGGTACACAAGCTACTGGTATGTCGAAGGAAGATTGGGAGAAGTTGGATTGAAGAGCAAGGAATACTATTCGACTCTACCTGGTAGATTCGGTGTTGTTGAATATCTCATGAGAATCTACAGCCAAGGAACTACGGGATAAGTTAGGGAATTTGTACCAATCAAAGTCCATAGTAAACAAGTTGTTTCTTTAAAAGAAGTTGTATCATCTTAGGATGGAAGATGGAGATTCAGTGATAGAACATCTAAATGCCTTCAATACTCTGGTAAGTCAACTTGTCTCTGTTAATATTACGATTGCAGAAGAAGATAAGTGTATTACTTTGTTATGTTCTTTGCCAGACTCTTGGGATAATCTGGTTGTAGCAATTGGTAGTACCACTCAATCTACATTGAAGTATGAGGATGTAGTTGTATACTTGTTATCTGAAGAGACGAGGAGGAAAAGCATGGATGGTTAGAGCACAAATGCTTTATTTGTAAGAGGTCGTACCCAATACAACAATCCTGGTAAGTCTTCGGGGGGGGAGATCTAAATCTACAGGTATATCTAAGTCTCCAGGAAAATATTTTAGGAAATGTTGGAAGTGTGGTAAAGTTGGGCATTATAAGAAAGATTGCAAGTCTAAGAAGGTTGATAAATCAAAGGGATCTGATAATATGTCTTCCACGGAGGCAAAAACCTCCATTGAAGAAGGAGGTGATGTTTACCTGGCATCTACAGGTACACATGTAGACCATGGTGTATGGTTGATCGACTTGGGTGCGTCATACCATATGACTCCTCACAGGGAGTGGTTCTATGAATATGAAAAATACGATGGTGGTGATGTATTCCTAGGAGATGACTCGACAACCAAAATCATGGGATGTGGAAGGGTTAAGTTGTTGCTAAAATATGGAAGGATTAGAACTCTCCCTAGGGTTCTTCACATTCCAAAACTAGCCAAGAGCCTAATATTTGTAAGCAAGTTGGATGATGCATGTGTGGATAATGTATTGAGAAAGGGCACTTGCAAAATGGTACAAGGAGCAATGGTGTTGATGAGGGAAATTCAGTGTGGAGCTATGTACAAGTTGTTGGGAAGCACTTATACTAATGGGTGTAACAGTTATGTTGTCCCCAAGCAGAGAAATAAAGAAGACAAGACCAATATTGTCCCTGGAAAGAAGACCATGTTGTGGCATCAAAGACTGGGGCATATTGGAGAAAAGGGCCTTTGAACACTACACGGTAAAGGTATGGTTAAAGGTATGTCTAATTGCACTATGGATTTTGATTTCTGTGAACATTGCATATATGGTAAACATAATTGAGTAAGATTCCCATCTGGTGCTACAAGAACAAAGGGGATCTTAGAGTTGATACACAGTGATGTGTTTGGACCTGTGCTTGTTCCATCACTAGGTAAATCTGTGTATTATGTTTCATTCATAGATGATTTCTCAAGGAACATGTGGATTTATTTTCTTAGAAAGAAATCAGAGGTATTTGATAAATTTGAAGAGTTTAAGGCTCTGGTAGAAAATCAGATAGAGAAGAAAACAAAGGTATTGAGGACAGATAATGGTGGATAATTCTCTGGAAATGAATTAGAAGAATTTTGCAGAAATGAATTCGAAGAATTCTGCAAGAAGTGTGGTATAGCAAGGCAGAAGACTACTCCATACACACCTCAACATATTGGAGTTGCAGAAAGGATGAACATGACATTGATGGAAAAAGAAAGGAGCATGCTTAGTGGTGTCAAGTTAGGACAAGAATTATGGGTAGAGGCAGTGGGTACAACATGTTACCTGGTCAATCGATCACCCTCATCAACGTTGGATGAGAAAAATCCACACGAGGTATGGATCGGTAAGAAACCCTCTCTTGAACATCTTAGAGTGTTTGATTGTGATGCTTATGTACATGTTCCAAAGGAAAATAGGAGTAAGATGGATAATAAAGCTGATAAGTGTATATTTATTGGTTATAATGATGGTGTGAAAGGTTATAAGATTTGGAACCCATAAACTAAGAAGAGTATTTACAGTGGGGATGTTGTTTTTAGAGAGGTGAAAGATGTTCCCAAACAGGAATTCCTACCAACGCAAGAAGAACTTGAGAAAATAGAGTTTGAGTTGGATGATGCAAAATCTGAATCAACTGGAGAAGATGAAGCAGAAAAAGAAGAAACTCATACCCCCAATATTGAGGAGATCAGTGAGGGAAAGAAGGCAACCAGGAAGGTATAGTCCACCTGATTTTCGTTCTAATTTTTCTTTATCTATTACTGATGATGATCCCAGAACTGTCGGGAAGCAGTGAATTCAGAGGATAGTAAACTCTGGAAGAAGGTCGTGGTTGAAGAAATGGATGCCTTGGATAAGAATGAGGCATGGGATCTAGTTGAGTTGTTAGTTGGAATAAAATTTGTTGGTAGCAAATGGTTGTTTAAGAAGAATTTTAATGCAAAAGGAAAAGTGGAGAAATACAAAGCTCGGTTAGTAGCAAAAGGTTATTCCTGGGTAGAGGGAATTGACTTTGGTCAGATTTTTTCTCATGTTGCCAAGTTAACTTCTATTAGATTTATTTTATCTATTGTTGTTGCTTTTGATCTTGAAGTGGAACAGATGGATGTGAAGACAACATTCTTACATGGGGATCTGGAAGAAGAAATCTACATGAAGTAGCCATAAGGATTTGTAGTGAAGGGAAATAAAAATCTTGTCTACAAGTTAAAGAAGTCACTATATGGTCTGAAGCAATCACCTAGGATGTGGTACCAAAAGTTTGACACATACATCCTTGGATTGGGATTTGTGAAAAGAAGGGTTGATCATTGTGTATATTCCAAGCAGGTTGGTAATCACTTCATTTATGTAGTGTTGTATTTCTTGTTGGTAGGAAATAACATGGATGTTATCAAGGAGGTGAAATCACAACTATCCTCCAAATTTGACACAAAGGATCTCAATGTTGCTAACTTCATTCTAGGAATGGAGATTAAAAGAGATCGTGCAAACAGGAAACTCTGGTTGAATCATAGAAAATATGTTGAGACGATATTGCAAAGGTTTAATATGCATGGAAGTAAACCGGTCAAGGTTCTTATTCCTATAGGTGTAAAGTTATCTATAGATCAATGTCCCAAGACGCAAGAAGAAGAAGAGGACATGTCTCGTGTTATGTATGCCAGTGAAGTTGGCAGTTTGATGTATGCAATGGTTTGTACTAGACTAGACATTGCACATGCAGTGGGAGTTTTGAGCAGGTATATGTCAAAACCAGGGAAGGAGCATTGGACAACAGTAAAGAGGGTCTTCAGGTATTTGCGTGGCACTGCCAGTTATGGATTGTGCTACCAAGGAAGAACAAGATTGGACAGACTGTTGGACATACATGGGTTTGTTGATGCAAGTTGGGTTGGAGATCTGGATCGCAAAAGATCTACAAGTGGGTATGTGTTTAACCTATTTGGAGGAGCAATCAGTCGGATGAGCAAAAGATAGGTTGTAGTGGCACTCTCAACTACAAAAGTTGAATACATGGTATCCACTCATGCAAGCAAGGAAGCAGTATGGTTACAGAGATTATGTTCAGGTATTAGGTTGGTACAACAAGCAGTCAGATTAGATTGTGACAGTCAGAGTGCAATCTTCCTGGCAAAGAACCCTGCTTATCATTCGAAGACAAAGCATATTGATGTTCAGTATCACTTTGTGGGAGACATGGTTGAAGAAAAGAAGGTGTCGTTGGAAAATGTTTGCACTTTGAAGAATGTTGCAGATTCATTGACAAAGTCTGTGAGCACAGAGAAGTTATCTTGGTGTAGAGTAACAATGGGCATTGTTGCCCTAGATTGTTGACTATGTAATCATGTGAACCCCTGTATGCAAAGAAAACAACAAGTGGGAGAATGTTGGGTATGTGTTATATTCTTTGCATGTGTGTGTGTGTGTGTGTGGGCGCGTCTGATTCGACAACTGCGTTTGACGATCCCAACTTCCTTTGCTCTTTGTGTCGTGTGTGTCAGACGCTTTCCTGGGGGGTCCCAGGGGGGTATGTTTGGCCCCGCTGATTATGCGTAGCGTTTAGGGCAACGCCCCGATTTATTTTTTTTGTTGCAGTTTTTGCTATTTTAACGGATTTTGTTATTTTTAGTGGTTTTCTAAATTAATCCTGTATTAATGGATTAGGGTTTTGGTAGCTATGGGATACCTAACATATTGTATATATTGTATTGTGAATGGTGAAATTAATACAATTAAGAGTTGAAAGGTGTGACACCAAGGAAGTCTAGTTTTCTCCCGGGTAAGGGTTTCCAGCATAAATCTTTGTGTACTGTGTGTATGAGCCATTGATTAATTTATGTTTTGCTTAAGAATTTGTATGCATTGCTTTACTTCACAGGTTTAAAACTTACACTCCATACTCAAGGAAATACCTTGATTATTGTTTTATATATTGATGACCTTGTCATAACTGGCAATAACATTGATCTCATTATTAGATTGAAGAAACAACTTGTTGACTCCTTTGACGTGACAAATCTTCGTATTCTGCATTATTTTTTGGGTATTCAAGTATTACCTTTGTCTGATGGTCTTTTCATTTCTTTGTCTAAATATGTAATGGATCTCTTGGCACATTTTAAGATGGAAAATTGTAATCCATGTGCTACTCCTTTTCAGTCTGGAGTTAATATGAATAAAATTTGTCAGTCTCCCAAAGTCGATGCTACACTCTATTGACAATTGGTCAGTAGTCTTATTTATCTCACACATAGTCAAATTGACATTTATTTTGTTGTTAGTGTGGTTTCTTGGTTTATGCATGATCCCAGAGAAATCCACCGGAAATATGTCAGAAGGATTGTTTTCTATCTCAGGGGTGCCACTCATCTTGGTATAAAGTATTGTCGAAGTTCAGATCCATTGGTCGGCTTCACCGACTCTGACAGGGTAGGCGACAATGATGATCAGAAGTCCACCTGTGGCTATGTGTTTCGCTTCAACATTGGACGATTGGTTTAGTCATGCAATAAATAGAAGGTAGTCTCTTTGTCAACTACAAAAGTAGAGTATCGTGGCTTAGTTAACGTAGGTACAAAGGTCGTATGGATTCACCAACTTTTGGGTGAACTTGGATTCCCTATATAGACCTCGACTACACTTTACTGTGACAATCAAAGTGCGATTCAAGTTGCTGATAACCTTGTTGCACATAGTAAGATGAAACATGTTAAGCTCCATGCTCACTATTTGAGATGGTTGGTTCAAGATAAAGTTGTCTCTCTTGTTTATTGCAGAACAAATGATCAGATTCTTGATATCTTTACAAAACCTTTGTCTAAAGCTAAGTTTGTCAAGCTCTGTTCGATGCTTAGGCTTCACGAATATGCAATTATGGGTGGGTGTCCTATTGACATAATTTCACCTCCTAGATCTTCAAAGCCGTGTGTTGATGGGAGGGTGTTGGAACCTCAAGTTTTGATGGTTCATCACACTTCTGCTAGATAGTCGGTCAGGCGATCGATCAAATATCTACATTAGTCAGTCAAGTAGTCAACAAGCCTGTCGGTCAAACAATCAACCAACAGTCTAAGGCAGTTGGTCGGTGGATCGACTAGTTGAGCAATCGACTATAATTTGGACACATGGATGATCGAGTCAAGTTAGTTTGATGAGCCTACTAGATAGCACGGATTTGATGGAGTCAACTCCAACCATTGACGATTGTATGTGGACAAGATATTCCTGATTCCAAGAAAGTTGGTTAAATATTGAGGCTATAAATAGCAGACTCGATGGGTCATTATCATATGCTTGAAATGAAAGACAATATGTCCAATATGCATTGTGATGTTTTGATCACAATGTGTTGTGCTTAAGTGTTGTAACGGTGTATTTAGACACCACATGTTTTTTATTTGAAGTTATTCTCTTCGACTATCTGTAGTTTTGTTTATTTGTTTCGTATCAGGTTACACCCAATCCCCAATGCACATTCCCTCTCCCATCACCTAACAATGGCTCATGAGCCCAAGAACCATGGTAGTGATAATGTTGTTATTGATAGCTTAGTTGGTTCTTATTGTTCTCTTCTATTGAGATCTTTTGTTGTTGAAGATGCAAGCACTGACATGCAACAAGTAGTGGATAGGTTTCATGATTATGGCCAAAATAATTATGAGGCCACTTGGAAAAAAAATTCTACAGATATTGCCAATGAATTTCTCATTGGACTGGTGTAGAACATTCCCATGGAACCTTGTCTTATAAATATGGATGAGCATGGATATGTGTTTGAAAAAACTAGTCGCATGTATTCTAGTGATTTTGCACACACAAAGCTTGGTCTTATTGTAAATCATTCTAACTTTGGAGCTATTAGCAAGAGTCCTATCACTTACCATGTAGACTTGGATAAACACAAGGTCACCTTTATTATCACTACAATCCCTAATGAACTATCTACCAACCTTAAACCTTATCAACGATAGTTGTGTTAATGATCACCTCGAAGAGCAAGGCCTATTGTTACCTCAAGATGACAATGGTTTTGTAGGTGACGAGTCCTATTGTACTTCCAAAAGTGATAAGGACTTTTGGCGACTTGACACTTATAGAGATTCTCTCACTTTGGATGATGGAAAGAGCACATTTTATTTATACTTTAAATTGGGGAGCAATGTTGCTCATTGTCCTGACTATGCAACTACTAAACACAAGTTTGCAATTGAAGATGTTCATGTATCAGACCCTCTTAGTAGCCATATACCACCATTGATTGGACATAACCTTGCTTCTACAACGAGTGCCACATACACTTTAGTTCCTGTGTAATGTGGTGCTTTGGTGTAGACCAAGTTAAAACTACTTCCACAAACTATGCCACTCTATGCTACTTCTCAGATTGCAATATTAGAAGTTACAAAGAATTCACATAGTGGGTTGATGAGCAAGTTATATGGATATCCTTCTATTGTTAGTGTGTTTCCTATTGAGATTTCCAACGAAGGTGTAAGAAACAACACTAGTCTAACTAAAAAAGTTGTGGGGGCATCGAAAGTCAAGGAGGAGTCTAGAGCTTGAGCACGACCAAGATTCCATTTGATACCTCACTAATTGCATAATCAGCACTATTTCGCTAATAATGAAGAAAACCAAAAATCTTGGTTAATTCAGGTAGCCCCATTATGGATATATTTGAATTTAGTAGTGTCATACATCAGCTCCCTTACTCGCGTCTTGGGCAAATTTCCCACACTCCTTCCAATTTTGTTGGTTAGTGCATTCTTGGTTAGCATCCCATATTAGATCCCTCCATAACTATTCATTTTTCTAGTTCCTCGTGTTAGTTTTATTAACCCAACATGCAGCAGTTTATTCCAAATAAAATCACTTTGTTTAATAAATCCACACCTGAGTTATTTAACAAATTATAGTGGAAGAAAAAAAAAACGAAAACCGAACACATTGCACACAAGATATCTAGGTAAACACTCTTGGAAAAACCTCGAAGGGAAAACCAACACCTGAGTTGATTTCATTAAATAAAATCTTGGGCTCATGTACTGGGATAATGGTCCATCCGAGGAAAATACAATAACAACAAACAACCTAGCCTATCTGGTTGTTATCTCCCTTGTTGTCTCTTTGCTCCTTTCATCTTACCCTACCCACTGACACTTGGATGAAATGTCCTCCTCACCCAATCAACGAGATCTCCTCACTCTGTGTGTCTCATCCTCTCACTTAGGCTGCCTTTTATTATGTTGAGTTAACCCTAAATCCAAAACCCTGGATCTCTAAAGTGATCAAGGGATGAGATTAAATCTCACTTTCACTTTAGATCTAACATTTAGGATTTAATTAACTCACTTAAGTTAGTAGTGCCAAAAACTTTGGCATTTAACTTAATTAAACTCACATTAATTCTAAAAGGTCATTCACTTTAATTATTAACTCATAAAGTGAAACTCCTAAGTTCTGAAAGGTATTAGTGATAACTTCCACATGCTAGATACCAAGCCAATGTGGAAATACCTATCCGATGTTAAATACATCAACAACTCATGGTGTCTTTATTTGTAGTTTCTCATTATGGTTCCAAGAAGATAACACGCCTACATACCCCATGGGGATAGAGTCTTTGCCTTGTTAAGTTTTTGTTAGATGGATACACACATTCCAATTGATGTAGCACTTCTCTTGAACCAACATGACATTGGGGACATTGTCCACTTAAATCAAGAATAATTGGTACAGAAACATAATAAGACGAAGTGGAGAATAATAATTAGAGTAATTAGAGGTTGGTGGATGATTGGTCATTAATAGGTAGTTATCTATAATACATATCTAAATAAAAAGGGAAACATTGTCAAATGTAACGTTCGTTCAATTTTAAGTGTATGATTGCATTTGTGAATTTGTCTCTTGGAAGTTTTAAGTATATGACTGCATTTATTATTGCAATTCTACAAATTGTGAATTTATCTATTCAGTGTTTTAAATATATGAGTGCACAAATTTGTTACTGTTGTATAAGCCCTTAAAATTGTGCTCCACTCATAAGATTGAATAATTTCCTTCTACATCTTATCGCAAGATTCCTTAACATTTTATTCAATACACTGCACACCTCATAATTTTAGTTCCTTGTCATGCTTTTGGTATCACATCCAATTTCTACCTTGTTGTTGAACACAAGTCCCCTAAGTCATGTACATTATTAAGCCTACTCGTAAGTTTGGTAGCTTTCCATCTTCATAGGGCCATGATCTCCCTTGTTCTTAGATTAGGTCTACATTTATGAGGTGGGCTAGGTTAGGTGAGCTTAATCTTTCCATGAGTCACATAAGGAAAGAGCCAACATGTGCACATATTTGAGGGGTTCATTAGAGATGATATATTAGAACATCATTTTGCTAACAGAGTCCGACATAATAATGAGGAGGACCTAGCAAAGAGGTCAGTGTATGAGACACATATTTAAGGGGATAGGATATGTACACCTTTGTAAACTTAAACAATCAAATCAATGGGTGAAGGGGGTCCCTTGTCCCACAAACAAGGGGGTCTTATACATCAATTTGGTGTCTGGCTAGGCCTATGACCTTAAAATTAAATTATTATTATTCAATCATCGATGAGATCAACTAACCTATGAAACTAAGATGATTACATGCAAAGTTATCTTTACAAGAAATGCCAAAATCATTTCATTATGTTAGTGTATGCTAAAGAGATCAAGAAACTGATTACATCAAGGAAAAGGAAACTCAAGAACAAGTTTGATCCATAGTCATAGTATAAAAGCAATAACTCCTTTGAATGCCACCTCCTTTGCCTCACTCTCGCTATTGCATATCCTACCTTTGTTGATGTCTAAATAAGGGGCTCTATGACAAGATCTTGCAGGTATGACATCTATTTATCTACTACAATGCAAATTTCTATGAGTTCCTAGGCACAAGGAAAGGAGTAATGACAAATGTTTTTATGTAGGTGCAGTAAGAGAGGTGATCACTATGAAGTAGATTTATGTATAACACATTAGCTTTTTGTTTATGCAAGTCTTCTTCATAGTTGTCCCTTTGTAACTATTACAGTGACTTATATAGCAGTTCAATATAGCTTCTAATTATATAAACTTTTTATCTATCAATAACATTATGACTTCACAAAAACGGATGTGTCAAAACAAAACCACATTAGTCTCCCTTTGAATTTGAATTAGTAGTATTTTAAAACTCCTCTAAAGATTCAATGCCCATTGCGTTGGTATTAGATCCGAAGAAGAGTATGAATCTAAGGTTCATTTTTCTTTTTCAAGGAAAACTTTGCAAGATCTCCACTCTTCCTCAAAATATTTGGATGGAGGGAGGCTTAATTGCTAGCTACAACAATGGCTAGTAACTTCAAGGGACTCAACCAGATTTGAAAGTAACATACATGACCCCCTAATCTTCCTTAGGCTGGTGGGATGTTCGAATTTTGTCTTTCTCTCATGCTATCGGTTCGGATTAGATCCTCTCGGATTCTTGTTCATCACTTCAACACGTGGGAACTCCCTCAAAGGAAACACTTACTCTAATAAACCTTTTCTTCTAACCTCCATCTATCGTGGGGTTCCTTCCAAGGAATCACTACGATGTCTAGGGGTTAATACGCTCTTAATCGACCAGCGAAAACCACCTCCTAGCCACCAGATCAAAGATCCGTAGTGATTTGGACTTTTTTCTGTCAAAATAGCAGATTACCTGGGTTGGATTGCATTCTGACGACGCCTTTCCGATAGGATAACTACAACAGATCCGACAGCTCTCAGATCCATAATTCCAACGATCCCAATAGTATCGAAGCCTCTACCCGCTTGACAGTTATCACCCGTCTCTTTTGTTACTCGCTAAGTAAATAAGTGGGATCCATAGTGAATCTACGATCAAGATTACATTGCTCACCCACCCACCGATCTACGACTCATGTCTACTCTTGGAGTCCTTCACTATCAGAGTGCATCCATTATGGTGTTATAAGCCACTTTGACTAGATCACTCCAACGACACACACTCCGACGAATCTGACAATCCGTGTTCACTTCATCTTACGGTCTGGGTTCACTCGGGGCCTCGCAATCATATGACGGTTAAGGGCTTCATATTTTCCACCTTGGAACAGATCGACATGGATTCGACAACTAAGATCTAGTGAAACGACTTTCTATAGATCAATGGTCCTCAGACTCCCTCATCGTCAGATTCCCATCTGGAGCCCTTTTTCCAGACCTCTGACGACCTATCTTCCGATAAACTTACACTTGACAACAATGGTCTATATTTTACTATTCAACCCTCCCATAGATCAACGGTTCTCATTGACTCAGAGTCATCCCCATCAGAGTCCCTATGCGATCTTACACTTAGACGTTCCAATGAGATGACCTTCAAACCAATGGTTGGGATTACCTCACCACGTCGAATCTACAACTGTCATTCGTCCCGACTCAAAACATGGGTTTTCTTCAAGGTGACAGTCTGATTTAGGACTTAACGATTCAAGGCGTCTCAAACTTACTCATCGAGGCTTTACCAGACTCCCTCGAGCTCTTAGTTCAACTCTGTAATTGGCTAAGGTATCCTCACTTCAAAACCTAATTGAAGATTTTCATCTTGCAAGCTTTCCATCTAAAAACAAGAGATTTCGTAAGGTTAAGGCTCCCTACCTACATGAAGACCTTCCCAGATACTGGGGCAATTCTACCACCACTCTTATA
Source organism: Picea engelmannii (assembly GCA_009831015.1). NCBI lineage: Eukaryota > Viridiplantae > Streptophyta > Pinopsida > Pinales > Pinaceae > Picea > Picea engelmannii. The sequence continues at coordinate 178,721 of ML781263.1, forward strand.
GTGAAGGTTTATATCATGCAAGCTTTCCATTTCAAAGGCTTGCAGTTTTCACAGGGATGCACTCTGATTTAACATTGCTTACTAGGTTATTTAAATTTACCAGGTCAATAGTGTAAACAACCATGTATAATCCAATTTACTCGAAAATTCAACCATTCCTTCATATATTCACTTCTCTCGTAAAAACCACAAACAACATATGTGCATCAGCAAACATAAATCAAACATGTTAAGCTAGAATACTTATCTATTTAGTGAAAGATTTAACCAACCAACTGACTGAGAGAGGAGGCATTTCCTCCCAACCATAAGCTATGTTGCAGTATGTCTTTCTACATCATGCCACCTCCATGCCAAGCCATGACACCACAAGGGGATTGATTGAGCTGGTTTATAGGTCCAAAATGGTCTAGGAAGGTTACTCTCCTTCACTTCACTAGCAACAATAGAAGTTCCCATCTCCCCACTGAGCTCAAGACATCCATGGGTTTATTGGACACCCTCCCAACTGGATTTCTTGTGCCAAAGGGAGTCCCTTCACTGCTACACAGTTCCTCGATGACCTCCCCTTATTAGTGTCGGTTTCTTTCTAGTAAGCACCAAGTCACGATCCTCTATTTCTCTAGTCTGGATTTCAATCTTCTCTGTTCTAGGGTGGCCATTAGTTCCTTGGGAAATATTTCTAATTTCTTCAAAATAGCTTCCTGATTTCCTCTATTACTCATACCTATGCACATGAATATCTCTATTCACTACACCATCTGTCTGTGTGTTTGCAACTTACTTATTCTTCCACACTCCTTTTGTTCTCTCAATTTTACTTTTCTCTAGTTCAGTTATATCAAAGTGTTTTTCCTGCATTCTGCCTAAGACATGAACTCTCTTATTCCCTTGCGTGCCCGCTATTGATTCTTTGTATGCCCTTGCTTGTCTCCCTTTCGTGATGTTTTCCACCTTTGGTCTCTTCTTCTACGCATTCCTCGAGATTACCATGGCTGCTGTCAGATGCAACCCTCTAGTCAGGGATCTGAATTTGAAGGGGAAATATAGTGCATCCTTCTGTCAGTTTTCAATTGACTCTTTAATTCTTCCAAACACCAAATATGGCAGCAGTTATAACTGCTTCAACCACCATTCCTACTCTCCATAACTGATCACGTGGCTCTATGCAAATCTAAGTACGTTGGCAGGTGATGCATTCAATTTTGCAGGTGTAGGCTGGAATGTTGAGCAAGATTCCTATTTTATTCATTGAAACTTCTCCATTCTAGCTCACCAATTCCCACTTGTGATATCATGGCCAATACTCAAGGCATTTTCCTTCTCAGTCAATTGTCTGATGTTTTCTATTAATCATCAACATAATTACATGCTTCATAATAACATTACATGAAGTCTTAACACAATTACAATTATGGGGGAAAACAAGGTGTTACATTCACCTCCCCCTTAGAGGAACATCGTCCTCAATGTTTAAAACACTATATATATATATATATATATATACAGAAAACAAAAATGGGTATGCCATTCTCAGGGCATCTTCCAGTTCCCAGGTAGCCTCATCTGATCCAAAGTGCTTTCGTTTCACCTTGACTTGGACAATGGCTTGGTTTTGAAACAATGTTTCTCTCCTGTCGAGGACGCATTGAGGTTCAGGTTGGAATTCTCCTTCTGGTTCTACCTATATCACAGTCTAATCAATAACGTGATTAGAATCATGAACATATTTCTTTAATAAAGATACATGGAACACATTATGAGCTCTAACAATAAGTGGCAAGGTAAGTCTATATGCTATTGGTCCCACTCTTTCCAGGACTTCAAACAATCCATAATAGCGGGGTGCTAACTTATCACATGTCCCCATCCTTGGGGAACTCCTCTTGGGTTTCACCCGGAGATACACATGATCTCCCACCTTGAACTATTTATGAGTTCTATTGTTGTCTGCATATCTCTTCTGCCTATCCTAGGATACTTTCAAATTATGCCTTATCTTGATCGTTGCTTGTTCCAATTCTTTCAACAATTTTGTTGCAAGTGTGATCTTGTTCACTAGACTGTCCCAACTGATTGGAACTCTGCACTTCCTACCATATAGAACCTCAAGCAGACTCATTATAGGCAAACTCTACCAGGGGTATATATTCTTCCCATTGCTTGGGTTGATGCATAACATGCATCCTCAACATATTTGTAAGATCCCCAAGTGGATCTACCTTGAAACCTTTGAAATTTTGTGTTTCTGGTTGTGTTATTTTGTCAAGCAGTTTGCAGGTTTGGTCTTCTTGAGTTGCGTTGGGGTTTAGGTTTGTAGTTTTTGCAGCAAGTAAATTATTTATATAAAATAAACAACTAATAACAACAAGATACAAATAAGAATAACACAAGAGAATAACCACAACACCTCATATCTGAATTATTTATTAAATGGTTAACCTCAGTACAATAGAAGAGCATATCTGGAAATACATAAGAGAATAAAAGATGTAGATGTAGATGCCTCCAAGATACAATAAAGAGAGATATGAACTCTCTTGAACCTCCAATAGTTGCATGCAAAGATTTGAAGGTCAATCTATTTCCCTTCTGCTCACTTCATGAACTTTATCGTTGAGTTGCGCCCCTCACTGGTTGGAAACTCCTTCATAAATTTGGTCTCTCTAGATCTGGCCTCCAAACTCTAAGAAATGATTGTAAACCTGTAGATTTGATGATGTCTAACTCATACGAGAAGATTCCCTGGGTGTATATGACAAAACTAACTCCCAATCACTAGATCTGAAACCCTCGGTGCGCCCTCCTTCAGGAATTTCGCCCAGCTCTGATAATAAATAAATATGGGTGTTAGAAACCCCCCAAAGTGCCAAGAAAAGTTGCCATGGGTGAGCCAATCACAAGCACACTCAGATCTCCTCAAGATATCCCTTCCAGAAGCCAAGTCAAACCCTCCTTGATTGGACAGTGAGCCCCTCTCTGCATAAATCCTCCAATAATTGAGCCCTTCTTCATAAATGATGCAAGAAATGGATCTGAACTATAATAGAATGGTGAGGGTGGAATATTTCACCACCTTGGCCAAGCTTGGATCAGGAAAGGAGGGATCTTTCACCTCCGTGCTGATCTCTAAGGTTTGTCTAGTCAAAACCCTCAAAACACTCAAGCTTCCAGAGCTCAATTTGCAATTAGAAAATGAACGAGAATGAGGAGTGAGGCACCCTCTTCTTCTTTTATACCCATGCATTCTAATTTTCATTTAAATTATTTAATTGGCTTCTAAGGTTTATTTCTTCACTTTCTCTTCATAGCCAATTAGCTTTAATTTCCTTTTTAGCCAATGTCACTTTAATAATTTGACTTTAACACCTTAGTTCCATAATTTGGACCCTTAGTCCCCTTTTAGTGAGACTATGGCCTAGGGGGAACAACTAGGCTACTAAGTCCTCATGATCTTGGTCAAGTAGAAGGGGATCTTACAATGTCCTCTAGCACTCTGTCCACCCTTTCAATCTAACCATCTATTTGAGGATGGTAGGTCGTGCTAAACGCTAACTGCGTTCCCAATCATGCAAACAAGCCTTTCCAAAAGTTTGAAGTGAACTTCACATCTCTATCTGAAATTATGGTCTTTGGGTAAATCGTGCAACCTACAAATTTCCTTCATAAAAACATCAACAACATCTATGGCTTTGAAAGTGGATTTAATGGGAATAAAGTGAGTTGCCTTGCTCAACTTATCCACCACTACCATAATTTCATCATGCTTCCTAATTGTCCTTGGCAAACTAGTAATAAAATCCATGGAGATCATCTCCCATTTCCATTATGGAATTTGTAAAGGCTACATTAGTCCTGCGGGGTGTTTGCGTTCAACCTTGACTTGTTGACACTCCAAACATTTGACAATATATCCAACAATGTCTTGCTTCTTTTTTGGCCAGTAATATAACTACCTTACTGTTGTTATCACCTTCTGATAGCCAAGATGACCCACATAAGGTCTTCTATGAAATTCATCCAAAATCAGATACCTCATCTCTACTGAGTCAGGAACATACAACTTGTTGTTATACGAAAGTCATTCATCAGTTGTAAGCTAACACCCTTCATACTTTTTCTCTATGGGTTCTTGTTGCAATCCCTCTCTTACTTGATTAAAAAGATCATTTTCTTGTAATAGGGTTATAATCCTTTGCTTAATATCAGATTCTCCTACACCAGTTGCTGCTAAGTGTATTGTATTCACACTTTGACTTAGTGCATTTGCCACTATGTTTTCCTTTCCCTTGATATGTTTGATTTCAAAGTCAAACTTGCTAATTAGCGCCATCCATTTGGCCTATCTAGCGTTCAATTGTGGCTGATAAAAAAAATACTTCAAACCACAATGGTTTGTCATTGGGACAAACCTTCTTATGAGCAAGTAATGTCTCCACATTTCAACGCATGCATAATTGTTGCAAGCTCTAGATCGTGGGTGACATACCGTTGCTCATGCTCATTTGGATTTCGTGACTCATAATTGATCACTTTCCCTTCCTGCATAAGAACTCCACTGAGTCCTTCTTTGCAAGCATCGATACAAACTAAGAAATCCTTTTTTAGGGTCTATAATCTTCAATATAGGGGCATTGGTCAAGAGATTCTTCGACTGTTGAAAGATGACTTCACACTTTGTTGACCATACACATTTCTTTCCTTTCCTTTGTAATGAAGTAATGGGATGACTAAACTTGGAAAATCCCTTAATAAACCTTCTATAATATCCAACTAATCCCATGAAAGACCTTACTTCTATCACATTCCAAGGGGCAGGCCAAACAATGATTTCCTTGATCTTTATGGGACCTACTTCCACTCCTTCTACTGAGATTGTGTGGCCTAAATATTGGATCTCCTTTTGAAAGAAGTCACACTTTTTGAACTTAGTGTACAACTGACGATCTTTTATTACCTATAGCACCATCCTGAGATGTTATTCATGCTCTTCTCTAGTCTTGGAATACACCAAAATATCATCAACAAGCGCTAATACAAACTTGTCCATGTACTTGCTGAGAACATTGTTCATTAAACACATGAAAGTGGATGGTGCATTGGTAAGCCCAAATGGCACCACTACAAACTCATAGTCTTTGAACCTCATTCTAAAAGTTGTCTTGTGGATGTCTTCATCCTTAATCCCGACTTGATGATATCCAGATCTCAAATCAATCTTAGAGAAGATTGTAACTCCTCTGAGCTAATAAAAAAGATCATCAATCCTGGGCAATGGATAATTATTCTCAATGGCCATCTTGTTTAACTACTCGTAGTCAATGCACAAGCGCAATGTACCATCCTTTTTCTTCACAAAAAATGTTTGTGCTCCCCATGGGGACACACTTAGCCTAATGTACCCTTTATCCAATTTTCCTTGAACTGCACTTTCAATTCTACCAACTCTAGTATGCTCATATTGTATGATACTTTTGATGTTGGTACTGCTCCAGGTACAAGGTCTACTGGAAAATCAAGTTCCCTCTTTGGAGGAAGTCCGGGCACCTCCTTTGGAAACACATCTCTAAATTCCCACGACACTGGGTGATCTTCATCCTTCATCTCTTTACTTTATGCTGAATTAAGCACTTGTATAACACACAAAGAGCACCCTTTTCGATTAAATTTCTTAAGCTGTAGCGCTGATATTTGTCTAACTGAAACTGGCTTCTGAATGCCTTGCAAAACTTTTGCATTTCCTTCTCTATCTTCACACTCTAAGGTCTTCTCATAACAATTAGATTTTCTTTGTGAAATGCTAACCAATCCATACCCAACAACATATCATATGATCCTAGAGGTAGGATATTCAAGGCTACCTGAATATGCAGTCCACTGCCCACTCATTTCGAATGGACAAGCCTCTATCACCTCTGTCACGTTTTTCTTAGTTCTTGTGGCTAATTGAACCAACCATGCCCTTGCATGTTTCCTTCTATGTAAGGCACATGCTTCAACAACTTGAGGTGAGACATAACTAAGGTTAGATCCAGGGTCAATTAAAATAGAGATGGGCTGCTTGGCAATTATACCTTCCAACTCCACTACAGAAGCTTGGTGGTCTGCTTGTTGATTTTCCAATGCTGCATATATTTTGGGCACACTTCTGGCCACATCATTGACGACAATAGCCTCCTGAACATGATAAACTCTTTTGTTGTCATGCTGCATGTGAGGACAATCTCTTAATAGATGTGCCTCTCCACAACCCAACTTTGTAGAGGTCATTTATTTGGCTCCTCTACTCTTTCCTTTTCCTGTTATGCTGGCCTATTTCCACTGTGAGATGGAAGTTTCTGCTAGTGCACACTTATGCTTAGTCGACCGAACTGAGCACCCTTCTTCAGATTCTTATATGGGGATGATTTGAATCCTTTCTTCTGAAATCCTATCTTATCTCTTCTTTTCCAATCTCTGGAAGGCTCCTGCTTATGTTTAGACTGAACATAACAACACTTGGACTTCCTAATAGTATCCTCCAACGTTTTAGGCCCATCAAATTCAATTCTGTCCTAATAGGATTGTGGTAACCCATTGAGGAAACATTGTATTGTTGCTTTTTCATCCTTGAGGTAAGGGACATACCTCAACAACTCTAAAAATCTCTTAGCATAGGCATCCATGGTAAGCTTCCCCAACTTATGATGAAACTCTTTGATCTTCCCATCAAAGTACTTCTCTGATAGGTAAGCCTTTCTAAAATACTTTTCAAACTGCTTCCAGGTCAGCTTGCTCTCTTTCAGTCCTTTGACTTCCTTGAGGTATTCCCACCACATGGAGGCTCCTCCATTCAAATTGAAGATGTAAATATTTGCCGTAGTGTTTTATGAGTAGTTGTGTACCTGAACGTACTTTCTTAGCCCCAAAGCCAAGCCTCAACTTCTTCTCCCTTCTTGATTTCTCCATCAAAGGTAGGTGACTTTGCCTTCTTAAACTCTTCAGTCAGAGAACTCCACGAGTATCTCTTTTTCTTCTTCCACTTGGGAACACTCGATCCAATATCACTGTTGGATAGCTCTTCATAAGTAATCTTCTTACTATATGACTATGTGGAAATGTTTCCACCAGATCTACTTTTCCTTCCATCTTGATGCCTCTTATTGGAAGAACCCCTTCCTACATTGCTATGGTCTAGTCCATGTTTTTGGGCATCTGAAGGGGTTTTCAATCTATTCGATTGTTGCAACTCTGCATTGGTAGTGATTGGACCTTATTGCATGTGTTTTTGAATTTTCGACAAGCTCTGTTGTAGCATTGCATTCAATTCTGCCTGCTTGACCCGATCTCTCACAAGCCTCTCATTGTCTACTTTCAGACTTTTGACTGTGGCTACCAAGTATGGAGGGGTTTCATTGGCCCTCCGACCATCAGATTCCTCATCTTTGAGGCGTGAGGTGTCTTCCATGCTGCACTGCACCATTCATCTCTACTTTCATCTCTGTATGTCCCACCTGCGGAAACAACAAACCATTGTTAGCCATTACATCAACAACATTTTAACATGCATTCTTGGCAAAGTAAAAGTTTTCTCAAACAATCAAGTGGTCTTGGTGACCCATTCAATCCTAGAGTTTGAACTCTGCTTTGATACCACTCTGTAACACACCCGACCCCCTAATCTTCCTTTGGTTGGTGGGATGTTCGAATTTTGTCTTCCTCTCATGCTACAGGTTCAGATCAGATCCTCTCGGATTCTTGTTCGTCACGTCAACATGTGGGAACTCCCTTTAAGGAAAGACTTACTCTGATAAACCTTTTCATCTGACCTCCATCTACCACGGGGTTCCTTCCAAGGACTCAATATGATGTCTAGGGGTCAATACACCCTTAATCGGGCGACTAGAACCACCTCCTGGCCACGAGATCAATGATCTGTAGTGATTCAGACTCCTTCCTGTTGGAATAACAGATTATTCGGGTTGGGTTCCATTCCGACGATGCCTTTTCGATGGGCTAACTCAAATAGATTCGATGGCTCTCGGATCTAGAATTCCAATGATCTTGATTGTATCAAAGCCTCTACTTGCACGACAATTATCACTTGTCTCTTCCATTACTCGCTAAGTGAACAGGCGAGACCCACAACGAATCTATGGTCGAGATTACATTGTTCACCCACCCATTGATCTACAAGTCACGTTTTCTCTCAGAGTCCTTCACCATCATAGTGCATCCATTCTAATGTCATAAGCCACTCCAACTGGCTCACTCTGATGACACACACTCTGATGGATCTGATGATCCTCGTTCACTCCATCTGACGGTTAGGGTTCACTCGGGGCATCACAATCACATGACGATTAAGGGATCCATATTTTCCACCTCAGAACGACTTGACATAGATTCAACAGATGAGATCTAGCAGAACACCTTGCGATAGATCGAGGGTCCTCAAACTCCCTCATCATGAGATTCCCATCTCGAGCCCTTTTTCCAGGCCTCCGATGAGGTATCTTCCGATAAACTTACACTTGAAAACAATGGTCTAGATTTCACTATTTATCCCTTCGATAGATCAACAGTTCTCATTGACTCAGAGCCATCCCCATCAGAGTCCCCGCGCGACCTTACACTTAGACGTTCCGATGATCCGACCTTTTGACCAATAGTTGGGATTACCTCACCTCGTCGAATCTACAACTGTCATTCGTCCTGACTCAAAACATGGGTTTTCTTCAAGGTAACAGTCCGATTCGGGACTTAATGATTCATGGTGTCTCAAACTTACTCATAAAGGCTTTACCAGACTCCCTCAGGCTCCTAGTTTAGCTCTGTAATTGGCTAAGGTATCCTCACTTCGAAACTTGATTGAATATTTGCATTTTGCAAGCTTTCCATCTCAAAACACAAGATTTCCCAGGGTTAAGGCTCCCTATGTACATAAAGACCGGGTCAATTCTACCACCATTCTTACAGTGAAAGTTTATATCCTGCAAGCTTTCCATTTCAAAAGCTTGCAGTTTTCATAGGGAGGCACTCTGATATAACACTACTTATCAGGCTATTTAGATTTACCAGATCAATAGCGTAAACAATCATGCATAATCCATTTTACTCAGGAATTTAGCCATTCCTTCATATATTCACATCTCTTGTAAAAACCACAAACAACATATGTGCATCACCAAACATAAATCAAACATGTTAAGCTAGAATACTTATCTGTTCAGTGAAAGATTTAACTAGCCAACTGACTGAGAGAGGAATCCTTTCCTCCCAATAATAGGCTAACTTGCAGTATGCCCTTCTACAACATGCCATCCCCATGCCAAGCCACAATACCACAAGGGGATTGATTGAGTTGGTTTACAGGTCCAAAATGGTTTAGGAAGGTTACTCTCCTTCACTCCACTGGCAACAATAGAAGTTGCCCTCTTCCAATTGAGCTCATGACCTCCACGGGTTTATCAGGCACCTTCCCAAATGGATTTCCTCTGCACAAGGGAGTCCCTTCTCTGCTACACAGTCCCTCGACGACCTCCCCTTACCAGTGTTAGTTTCTTTCTAGTAAACACTAAGCCATGGTCCTCTATTGCTTTATCTAGATTCACGTCTTCTTTGTTTCAGGGTGACCATTAATTCCTTGGGCAAGCTTTCTAATTTCTTCAATAAAGCTTATCGATTTCCTCTGTTACTTAGACTTATGCACTTGCATACCTCTATTCACTACACCATCTATTTTTGAGTCTACAACTCACTCATTCTTCCAGACTCCTTTTGTTCTCTTAGTTTTACTTTTCTCTGGTTCGGCTCTGTCCAACCATTTTTCTTGTGTTCCGCCCAAGACATGAACTCTCTTCTTCCCTTGCACGTCCGCTGCTAATTCCCTACCCGCCCTTGCTTGTCTCACTTTCATGATGCTTTCCACCTCTAGTTTCTTCTTCCACACGTTCCTCGAGATTCCCATGGCTATTGTCAAACACAACCCTCTAGTCAGGGATATGAATTCTAAGGGGCAATCTAGTGCGTCCTTTTGTCAGTTTAATTGACTCTTTGCTTCTTCCAAACACCAAATTTGCCAGCAGTTATAATCACTTCAACCACCATTCATGCTTTCCATAATTGATCACGTGGATCTATGTAGATCTAAGTACGTTGACATGTGATGCATTCAATTTTGTAGGTGTAGGTTGGAATGCTGAGAAAACTTCCTATTTTCTTCATGGACACTTCTCCATTCCACATCACCAACCCACCTCACTAATTCCCACATGTGATATCATGGCTAGTACTCAAAGCATTTTCCTTCTCAGTCAACTATCTGATGTTTTCTATTAATAATCAACATAATTATATTCTTCATAATCACATTACATGAAATCTTAGCATAATTACACTTATAGGTGAAAACAGGGTGTTACATTGAACTTGTGACCTATGACCTCCACATCAACAACATGCCTTGAAAAGATAGTTTGATTGATTAAGCTAACCCTTATAACTAGCAAATTCTAAATACTAGTTTAAATTTAAAATATCTACATTTTTTTTAAGAAAATGTCTCCTATTATTTACATACAAAAATTGTAAATTCATTTTAGCTTAAAAAAACCTAAAAATCTATTTTACCAAAATATTTCATCCCGACGCCAAAATTTAAAAAGAAAAAAGGTATTAAATATTGACCTAAATTTACCCATTTATATACCATGAGTACGCTCTACATACCTTGGAGAAGGTGGCGCCATGGATAGCCTCGAAGGAAAGAAATATACATAATACTTATATTTTGCAAAATATTTGACAAATTTACTCTACCCTGAACAGAAATATATAGCTCGTACATCACCAGCAGTACAGGGTACCACAAGCTATTAGGCCAATCCGGACTTTCAAATAGCTCTAATGACTTGTGGGTTCAGGCATGGCTTTAGCCTTAACCAGTTGGATTGAACATTGTTGAAAATGGAACTCAAGGAGACAGTGAGAAGCAGTTTTCATGCGGGTGGTCCAGAGAATGATTCGTTTTTACAGTTTGTGGATTCGGCACAGTCAATGTTGGCCTCCTCGGGGAAGAAGGAGGAGGAAGTGAAAGGAGAAGAGTACGATGGGCCTCCATGGAGATGGGTCTGCTCTCATATTCTCACAACCTGCAAAGCTTACTCCAGTGGAGTCACTTCTGCCATTCTCTTATCAGAGCTCTTCCAGGTAACGATATTACCATTCTGCTGTAAGTTTAGTTTTGAATTCTTGCAATTTGTGTGTAATGTCTTTTCAGTTCAGAGCAAAAACCACATAAACTACTTCCCGGGAAGCACTGAGGCCTTTATCATGGAGTTACACTAGAACCCAACTGGATTGAGGATTTAGTTTCTCAGAGAACTAGGCTTTGTAATTCCTACATAATTAAGAATCGTCACTACAGGAAACATGGAAAAGATAAAATAAAGAAATCAAATATATTAATTTCCACAAATGACCAATCTAAGAAGGTCAATGGGATTCAAAAAGTACGTCAAGCTGTAATTGAAATGTGCTATGACAAAATAACGAGCATCTAGACTAATTAAAGGACAAATAACAAAATAACAAACACAAGGGTAAACTGAAGTAGATTAAACTTAGAGAATAAATTAGAGTCCGATCGTGTATAAAAAGAGAAAGAAGGAAAAACAAGTAATCTTTATAGAATCACATTATATTTCATCAAATGTTTAAAAACAAAAACAATAATAAGAGAAGTTATCTTAAAATATATAGAAACATTTAAAATTTTTGACTGCTAAAGTTTATGGAGGTATACATACCCTACCTCTTCTGAATTTGAATATCAAAAAACAATAACAATGAAAATTACATTAAAACATACAGAAACACACAATTTATCTCAATTATATCTGTAGCAATGTAATCAGAACTGATCGAACCTGGCTGGAACCAGCCGGTTTGAACTAGTCTGGGAAGTTTTTGGTCTGAACTGGTGATTCAAACTGGTTTGGACCAGTTTAGTTGCTAAACTGGTCAGAACCAGCTGGTTCAAGACAAAACTGATTGGTTTGATTGGTTTTGTACTGGTACATCCCATCCCCCCAAAAAAGACCCTACAACTACCCTAAAACCTATTTTTCATCTATTTAATAATACCTCCCTTTATCGTGGATGGACTCGCAGCCGCTTCCACGGCCACAGGGTATGGATATTGGTGGACCTTTAGGGGTATTAAGTCTAGATGCGGAGCATATCCATGCAAAGAATGTAGAGGATCTAGATTTTGATGCTTGTGTAATTTGATTTGATTCTAAACTATAGGATGATTATTTTTGGACTTTAGAGGTCATATAGAACCTTAATGTTTATGTATTTTGGTTTAGATATGTATTGCACTTGGTGCCATTTTGTTATTTTCACTTTTACAATACTATATACATAAGAAACTTTGCATTTTTGATGTCTAATGGTATATATATATATATATATGTCTGTGTATGTACAATGAAAATTTGAATATTTTATATGTTTGTTGGTCGATTAGGTTTTTTCTTTTCAATTTTTTCCCTGGTTCCATCTTTTAGGGTTGACCAGTTTGGTTCCAGTTTTGGTTTTGATTACATTGACCTGTAGGCAATATAGGATCTCGAGTGCCAAAATTTACGTCTAAGACTTATTGCCCCAATCTAACGTGATTTCCAGACTTATCTAACTAACCAAGCTGAAGTGGTCTGCTCAATATCTGATTGATCCATCAAAAAGGGTACTAATATTGCAAAAATGACTGAGAATACATTTTTTTTAAGTTTCCACCTCAACAATTCTAGAGTGAGTGTCTGTAATACCCCTGAATTTTGATGCTTCAGTATATAATGTAAATATTTTTGTAAATACTAAGTCTGTCTGTGTGGCATCCTAATTTGTAAATGGTAGTTCAAGATCAACGCCCCATTAATAAGTGAAGATTTTCGAGGTCCTAACAAGCGGCCAACTAGGTCTGTCTTTGACCTCAAGTTGGCTCTAAGTTTCAACTGTCAAACAAGGGTTTGCTGCTGTTTTATAACAACAAACTGTTCAGTAACTTATTTGCTGTTCTGTTACGGTTACATAGGCCGTATAGGTGCTCTAGCATGTAGTTTTGTCACAAGATGTTAGCACATGCATACCATAAGCTATATAACACACCTAGAGATCTTTTAGAGCTGAAATAATGATGTTTTAAACACTAGCATACATGAAAATGAACACAGGTATTTTTGGTCAACATGACCCTGGATAAAACCCCCCCGGGGAAAATCAGTTTGGAATCTGAATGTATAAATGTGGAGAAAATAAGGTGGAATAAAACAAGTACATTAAACAAATGAACCTGATACAATAGCAGCTTGAACCAAGCTGAAACACAAATCCAAATGAAGAAGATGTGCCCTAGGATGGTGCGCCCTCCTCACAAGTTTCCAAAACCACTAAACTAAAGCTCTCTACTAACTGGAAGCTCTGATGGAGAAACCCTCCCACAATACCCTGAATCTGTGCTGTAGCTCTCCACTGAAACTATCCTCATTGCAATCTGAGCTTTGCAAGTCCTCCCTGCTAGTTGTGCGCCCTCCTAGCAAGAACTAGCTCCACAAATAAATGAAGGACTAAGCTTGCTAGCTAGCACCATGAATGTGGGTGCCCAAGCTTTCCTCACTCAATGCATCCAACCTCATCCTCATGCTCCTCTCCCAACTCTCTTGGTGAACATAACAAGGAATAATGAGCCTCCTTTGCCCTTGCGCCCTCCTTAAGGAAGCATAAGGAAACCTAAAATATGAATGGATGAGATCATCTCATCTCATCTCTAATCAATGGTTGAGATCATCTCAAAAGAATCTCAACTCAAAACCCACTTTACTTAAGTTTCCATAGTTTCACTTTATGTCCTTCAATTCACCCACAAAGTGAATTAATAGTCATTTTAGGCTAAAATGACCAAATTTCACTTTTGACTTAAATCTCCTAAGTCAAAGTGAAATTAGACATAAGGTACATGGTACATGGTACAAAGTACTTCTCACATATGTTTAGAAGCTCACAAACACAAGGGGACCACTTTCCAAGGTACCCAAATCTCAACACTCCCTCTTACCGAGGAAAGTGCCCTTCACCATCAACATCGTGCCTATAGTGTACATGGTTGCCTATTGGCAAATACTCGGTGAGTATGGCTGTACCCTGATCAATGAAAGTAGCGTCTGACACAGATCTGC
>ML781263.1:192992-205414 GCA_009831015.1 Picea engelmannii
TATAGATGGAAGTGTCTCTCCACCTATCCAAGATCACCTAGATCTTGGTATCAAACCAAAGATCTCCACCTTGGTCTCCCACCAAGGATTTCTACCTCCTGGCATCTCGCCAACGGTCACTACTCTTGGCATCTCACCAAGAGCCACTCTCTTGGCATCTCACCAAGAGTCTCCCCCTTTTGGTATCTCACCATGAGTACCTGGATCTCGACATCTCACCAAGATCCTCAACTTGGCCTCTCGCCAAGTAGCTTCCACCTGAAGTGGAACCAAAATCTGATCTGCCCGTTTCCATAGCCAAGTGAGGCTCAAGCCTCCATGGTGCCCTATCGCTCCTTCTCATCAATCTCTGATGCTCTGAATCCCCTACACCAACCCTCTGTCTCGACAACTCTGAAACTGAAGCTGTCCCGGGTGGACCAGTCACCCTTGATGATGGTGTCCATGAAAACTGAGTTTGAGCTCCCTTTGAATCACTACTATGAATCAGTAGGTCCTCCTCAACTCTGTCTCCCCACCTGATGCTGGATGGTGTAATAACAGACAAAGTAGTAGCGAATGCACACTCTCTCGCAAACTGTTCATCGAACTCAAGCTCCTCTGCCGTCGTTGCCGAAACATCCTGCTGCTTCTTCTTTTTCTTGGGACGCTGTCCTGCATAGTGACCCATCTCTCTACAAGCAAAGCATCTCACTGTGCTCATGTCTCTCTTCTGCCCACCACTGCTCTCTTCCTGTGGTGGGGCCCCAAACTTGGGACCCTGTCGACCTCCCCTGCCAGTCTTCTTCTTGCCCTTTGTCCAAAGAGCAAGGTCTTCTTCACCCTGCATTGTCTGCTGCTGTCTAGAAGCCTATGATATAAGTCTAGTCTCCTCATGAACGAAATCATCCCACAATCTCTCCCAAGTGGGCATGATCTCCTTGGCAACAATGCCACGAATAAATGGACCCCATGGTTTGGTGAAGCTGTTTAAGGCTGTCCTCACCATAGAATCTGGGTCCATTACCTCTCCAACGACTCCAAGCTTGTCTCTAATTTGGGTGTATCGGCCAAGGAAAGAAGTAACTGACTCATCTTGGAGCATACAGATGCCCCTGAGTCGATCATACAGAACCATCTTTCGGTTCTGGTTAGAGCTTTGGTAAATATTGCAAAGAGATGCCCACATCTCAAATGCATAGGCTTTCCCAGTCAAGTGGGGAATGATGTGATCCCTCACTGCATCACACATCGTCCTCTTTGCCTTGTTGTTCCTCTTCCTGAATTTTGCTAACAAGATAGGAGTAGTAGCAGGAGGAATAGGAACAATTGCCTCAACTATTTCCCATAGTTTGAGGTCCTCTAAGACAAAGACGATCCTGGCCTTCCAAGGCGACCAGTTGCTAGCTCCAACTAGCCTATCCTCCACACGCATTTGAGATGCTGACATCATTGCCCTCTGTACTCAAACTGATGCTACAACTGTAAAGGAACGTTGCCTCACTCATGTCAACACAGGTGTGAAAAGAGGCAAACGAACACCAACCT
Source organism: Picea engelmannii (assembly GCA_009831015.1). Taxonomy (NCBI): domain Eukaryota; kingdom Viridiplantae; phylum Streptophyta; class Pinopsida; order Pinales; family Pinaceae; genus Picea; species Picea engelmannii. The sequence continues at coordinate 194,520 of ML781263.1, forward strand.
CACTCCTAGCAATATAGGTGTGAAAAGAGGTCGTAAAAAATCAACCTCACTCCTACCACGCAAGTGCGAAAAGAGACTGACGAAATGTCCACTAACTGCTCTACAACTCTCCACAAAATTCTGCCAACAAGCTGCCACTAAACTCAGTCAATGGCTGTCTATAAAATCTGCCCAAAAGATGTCTAAAACAGTCCACCAAGATGCTGTCCAAAACTTAGCAAAAATCAACCACCAAGCTCTGATACCAGGAAGATTTTCCAGGTCCTAACAAGATGCCAACTAGGTCTGTCTTTGGCCTCAAGTTGGCTCTAAGTTTCAACTGTCAAACAACGGTTTGCTGCTGTTTTATAACAACAAACTGTTGAATAACTTCTTTGCTGTTCTGTTACGGTTACATAGACCATATAGGTGCTCTAACATGTAGTTTTGTCACAAGATGTTAGCACATGCATACCATAAACTATATAACACACCTAGAGATCTTTTAGAGCTGAAATAATGCTGTTCTAAACACTAGCATACATGAAAATGAACACAGGTATTTTTGTTCAACATGACCCTGGATAAACCCCCCCCAGGGAAAACCAGTTTGGAATCTGAGTGTATAAATGTGGAGAAAAGAAGGTGGAATACAACAAGTACAATAAACAAATGAACCTGATACAATAACAACTTGAACCAGCTGAAACACAAGTCCAAATGAAGAAGATGTGCCCTAGGATGGTGCGCCCTCCTCACAAGTTGCCAAAACCACTGAACTGAAGCTCTCTGCCAACTGGAACTTTGATGGAGAAACCCTCCCGCAGTACTCTGAATCTGTGTTGTAGCTCTCCACTGAAACTGCCCTCACTGCAATTTGAGCTCTACAAGTCCTCCCTGCTAGCTGTGCGCCCTCCTCCTAGCAAGAACTAGCTCCACAAATAAATGAAAGACTAAGCTTGCTGGCTACCAACATGAATGTGAGCGCCCAAGCTTTCCTCATTCAATGCATCCAACTTCATCCTCATGCTCCTCTCCCAACTATCTTGGTGAACATAACAAGGAATAATGAGCCTCCTTTTCCCTTGCGCCCTCCTTAAGGAAGCATAAGGAAACCTAAAATATGAGTGAATGGGATCATCTCATCGCATCCCTAATCAATGGTTGAGATCATCTCAAAAGAATCTCAACTCAAAACCCACTTTACTTAAGTTTCCATAGTTTCACTTTATGTCCCTCACCCACAAAGTGAATTAATAGTCATTTTAGGCTAAAATGACCAAATTCACTTTTGACTTAAATCTCCTAAGTCAAAGTGAAATTAGACATAAGGTACATGGTACATGGTACAAAGTACTTCCCACATGTGTTTATAAGCTCACAAACACAAGGGGACCACTTTCCAAGGTACCCAAATCTCAACAATAAGGTGCCCCGAAATATTTAAGAAATGTAAAGTACTTTTTGATATTAGTGGGCGGGGCCCAAGATTTTGACGTGTTGTAGAAATAATTTGATATTAGTAGGCAAGGCCTAAGATTTTGATGTGATGTAAAAATAAACACAAAGACGAATGATTGCTTTAGGAGTTGAATGGAAGGGGTGCTTATTGATTCGGCAAGTCTTGATAAGTGCACAATAACAGGCCTGTAATTGAAAGAGAAGCTACACTGTGAGGGAAAAATGCCACCTCCTTATCAAGCACCAATCCTGATACTGACCTGTTACCAGTCTGCTTTAATGTCTCTGGTCTCTCTAAATAGTAAATACCACTTTCAAGAATTGGAGAGGTTTGCATCCCTTACCAGCATGGTCAAATGTTGCGCCCTTGAGAAAACAAAGAGTCAACTCCTACATGTGTGCAAGAAAGGTGGTGGGTGTGCATTGAGAAACAGTGTATTATGCCTTTCACTCTATGTAAACGTAACTGTGGGCTTCACTGAGCACTCTACATGAATGTATCTGTCATCTTATGTCGTAACCATCTTCAACATACTTCTTGTGTGTGAATTATGTATTTTCTGCTGTGAAGGGATAATAGTGGACAATAGATGCAGGAAGCTTGCTACTATAGTTGAAAAAGTATTCCCTTGATTCTTGCAAGAAGTTGTTAGGGAAGCTTGGAATTGCATGCAAGAACATGTTAAATTTCAGACCATGGTAAGCAGATTCTGCACTCAGAAATAATAGAACCTAAGTCTAGGTGGCTTAAAACAAAACTCCAATTAAAACAGCAAATGAGCTACATTAATCTACAAACATATACTGCTGGAAATTATGAACAGTGGGAACACATGAAAGAGAACCACTAAAAAATGCCTCTGTATCCTATATTCTGAAAAGAAAGAAATACACAGCAATATAGTTCAAATCACAAACTCACTAACCATACCAGCGGATCACCCTATGTCTCCCTTATAGAAGAGGAAGACACTAGGGTTTATAATCAATGCTCTCTATCCCTGTGTAATGCCCTAGGTTAGGAAAAGAACCCTAACCCCAAGATTGCCTAAAATAGCACAACTCGTTGCATGAGCCAACTACCTAGTGAAATGCGCCCACTAGGAGAGGTTGCTCTGCTTGCAAGCATGCACCTCCTACCTAGGAAAGTGTTCCCTATCTAAAACTGGAAGTTTTCCCAGCTCATGTGCTTTAGCTAAAAACATAATTATCGCTAAAGATAGCATCAAGCTAATTCTGGAAAAACAAACTCAAAAATAGACAAGCATCTGTTCTAAAGATGAAAATGCTAAATCTAGAACAACAATTAATACTCTAAGTGTTCTGAGGTTGGCACATGCATGCACCCTCTCTATCTCTCTCTACATCACTGCAACACTCCACCCAAGAAGACTAGTGCTCTGCCATCAATCACCTCAGTGGTGCCTGCATCATGGCTGCACAAGTACGTTGCACAGGAACCAAGCGATGCAACAACTAAGCGCACCATCACTGAGAGAAAACTATTTGAGCAACTAAGGTAACAATTACAGCACTCCTTTGCAAGGAAAGTGTTCACCAAACCCAGTGTCTCCCTTTGCGTCTCAAACTTCCCCTTAGACAGGCTTCGTCAAAGTATCTACCAACTGCAAATCTGAAGGAACATACTCAAAAACAATTGCTCCCTTCTGAACCCTATCTCTGAGGAAATGGTACTGGATATCTATATGCTTGGAGTGATTGTGAAACACTGGATTGTTGGAGTTTCATACAACTCTGTTTGTCATAGCGTAACACATTGGGCTCCAACACCTAACTGGTCAACTCTACAATCAACTTACGAACTGGCAGAACTGGCTACCATATACTCTACCTCTGCTAAACTAAGTACCACTGCTGCATGTTGAACCGGGGTATCATACCTGAACCCAAACTGAAGTAGAGCCCTCAAGTACTCTTCTTGCCACCTGCTATAACACAGACTTCCTTTGGTATAGATGCCAAGATGGAGAGTTAAGTATTCCACCCAATCACCTGGGACTTGCACCCAGCAGGCCTCATCCCTTTTTTGAACATGCCATTTGGGTGGGGCAGACCATATCAATAATGGAATGCTGGTGGATGGCTTAACAATCCATCTACCTCATCACTGAACCAAGGCCTTGTTGGCTAATATTAAAATTAAATTAAATTAAATCCTATGTTGCATGGGGACCCGTACCCCCAAAAAAACCCTGTACCTGCCTTTCTGGCTTTTGGAGACTCGGGGAACCCTAGGAAATATCCCCAAACTGCTGGGGACTTCATCGGGGACCCATGGACTTGCTGGCCATTCACAAGATGTACCGGGCAGATTTCAGGGATGTTCCAGGCAGATTTTGGGGATGTTCTGGGAAGATTTCAGGGACGTTCTGGGAAGACTTTGAGGATATTCTGGCAATGCATATTCAGTTTTGACAACGGACATTGATGATTGGACAATATGATCATTTTTTCCATCCATTTTTTTATATTACTCTGAATATAGATCTGATGTACAAGTTGCAACTCAAAACATGGGTTTTGTATCATTGTATGATGGGTTTCAATTTGGGTTTCTGGTGATTTAACTATTGTCTTTTCAGTGACAACATTACAGGAAGCAAAGCTTCCATGTCAAAAGACCAGGAAATGCAACATTTCAAAGGGCTGATCCATGTGGTTATTGCTTTTGTTCTTCTCATTTTTGGGGTCATCTTAGCTTTTACAAATTGTACATGGGTTTCCAAGAGTCATTCAAGTCCAGTGCTTCCACCATCCCAACCTCAATCATTGTGAAAACAATCTGATAGTAGTGACTCGGATTGGGTACTAAATGTTTGAACAAATTCCTATTCAATCACCTTCTTAATCTGAATAATCTCTTTACAGAACCAAAGTGTTGTGTAGTGGTTTTCAACACAGCTGTAAAAATCTGCAGAACCTATTGAGAAGGGAATGCCTTTTAAGTTTTAACATAGTCATCATTAACAAGAAATATGAGGAAGAAAAACTACTATAGAGATAGTTCTTTGTCTCATAGAACCTTCATGGACCTTATTGTAAATTGAAAATAGTTACACTTAAGTTTCCTAAAGCTAAACTTGGACCTTATTGTAAATTGAAAATAGTTACACTTAAGTTTCCTAAAGCTAAACTGCATTTTAAGTTTTAACATAATCATCATTAACAAGAAATATGAGGAAGAAAAACTTCTATAGAGATAGTTCGTTTGTCTCATAGACCCTTCATGGACCTTATTGCAAATTGAAAATAGTTACACTTAAGTTTCCTAAAGCTAAACTGCATTTTGCTCATGTCTAGGGGCCAATAATGGAATGTCACTCAGCCCTTTTCTAAATTGTCCGAGCTTTTTTAGAACTGGCAAGTGTAAGGGCTGTGCATAATACTATATGGTATAGGCTGTTAAGGGCTGTGCATAATACTATATGGTATAACCTGTTATGCTTACAAGCAACTACAAATGTTTATGGTGAATTCTAAATTTTTAATATATATATATATATATATATATATATTATTGCCGTCCCCAACTCACCGTCCCCTGAAAAATTTGGGGGTGCTCTCTAGCCATCCTGGGGACGCGTCCTCCGTCCCCGCCATTCCCCTGTCCTGAACACCAGTGCAACATAAATTAAATCGATTTTTTTGGCATTTTGGTCAATTTGTCTGGCCAAATTCCTAGACATGGATTGCTTGATTAGGAAAATTGAGAAACTGAGGAAATCTATTTCCAATTTGTTGGTATTGAGCTGCAGTCTCCAAATTGAATTAGAATGGAAATTAATCATCTTCGACACAGACATGTTAAATATCACTAAATAGTGCATCTGACAGTTTGACTGTTTCATATCATCTACATCTTGCACTCAGGCTTGGCAGGAGCAATCAAGGGTGAAAAGTTCAAAAGGTAAATTGTCTAATAACATTACGAGTGATAGAAGGCAAAAGCAAAATCGCAGAAGACTTCAAAATACGGTGACAATTGATTCGATTTATGAGAAGAAATTTCTGCCCTTGGATGGTGTTTTGGAGGGTGTTATTGTGGATATTTTTATTCTTCCAGGTATTACCTTCTGATACTGTTTTTTAGATCTCGAACCAAGTTCTACTTTTCTGTTAAAATGGCTTCTTAATCCTTAAAATGACCTTCCAGTTAAAGCATTGTTATTTTGATGTTAAGCTGTTTAATTTCTATATGCAATTCATTTGATAAATGCCATTGTATTGTGTGTTTCTCGTTAGTATTTGACTGAGAGTGAACTGTTACAGAAAGGAAGCTATACTACACATGGAATTGAAATTTGGATGCATATATCTTCGATTGTGTAAATAATTGGATAGCTAAGAAATTTTTTGAAGCGCTTTTATATTAATGTTAGTTGCAGACACTTGTTTGCTCTCTTATTTAGCTGGATTAATTGTACTGTGTGGCATGCTTTTATCTCCAGGCACAAGTTGCTATATGCTATCTTTAGGAGACCCATGGAGCTCAAACACCATTGATCTCTACCTCCATCGCAAGTAATGCTCCAAAACCAGTTTTACATGTATTGTACAGACACCTCTCATGTGCAGATAGTTGAATGGGAATGCGTGTGTATTTTTCTAGTTTACTTTTGAATTGTTGCTGTCATTGAAAAAATTACATCATTTGTCGGCAAAAAGGATTCCTGGCTCATTCTGCCTTCTTCTTATGGATTCCTGGCTCATTCTGTAAGTTGTCAAATTTTTACAAACTACAAAACAATTGCAAGAAAATAATTAGGAATTCTTTCAATTTCCAACAAAAGTAAATCAATAAAAAATTACAGTCTGACCAAAAGAAAACATCATGGTATAAATCATGTTTCAGAAACTCTATTGACCTCTGTTCTTCTACTTCAGTACTCTTTATTGCCCACAGACTTGTGAAGTTCAGGATAAAATCTCTACTCTTCTCCTCTATTTAATCCTGGAAGTTCGTTGTCCCATGTATGCAAACATTGTTCTTCTCTCTCTGGATTCTTTCTTTTTAGCATGCTACATTTCTGAACCAGTGAAAGGAAAACTTTTAACTTCTAGGCACGCTGATTCTTTACTGTATGAACTACATGTTTGATTGTGATATTGTCTGTCTGTTTCAGTTCTTTAGTAAGCGAGGTAAATCTGTTAATGTCCCTTGTTACCTCCCAAACCCTCACCTTGGGTGGCAAAGCCCTAGCCACAGGTGAAACCCTAGGGGTAAAGCTAGAAAGGCTACCCACTGTTACCTTGGTAGCACTTTCACTCACTTTAGGCCGGCTCTCATCCGGCACAAGGGGGGAATCCCTAAAGAAAACTATGTCTCGCAAATGATAATGAATTGGGAAACTCGCTTAGATTTAGGGCAAATCTGATTTCTGATTATTTCTGCAGTAAATTCCAGATTTTCAAAACAGAAAATAAATGATGGATTTTCTATTTTTTAAAGGTGGTTGAAAGGAAAGACAAGTGCCTAAACCCAAATTGGGCACATGGGGTCAAGGGGACAGACTTAGATGGCTGTTTTCATTAGGTTATTAGGGCATACAAGGCTACAAATTGCATGCTACAGCAAGCCTAATATTGCTGTTAATAAATGCAGAATTTTTCCTTGAAAGAGTTCTATGGGAGATGCACCTCTAGACAAGTTCCTTAGGGTGTGTTTTACTATGAAGTACAAGTCAGCAACAACTCTAGAAGATGGTAGATGCAACAATACTATTTTTGTTCATTTAACATCAAAGAAAGTAGAGAGGAGTAGACCACACCTAATTCCTTCTATTGGAGTACCTTCACAAATAGCCCACAAAACAATGTCCTTTGCAAGTATTTTTCCACATCAATATTCAGCCATAGCCCACGAAACAATGTCCTTTGCAAGTATTTTTCCACATCAATATTCAGCCCTGAGAAGCACCAAACAATACGCCTCACATGATAATTTATGCTTTTACGCTTTATTTGACTCATGATCTTCGAAAACAGCATAAGGTTTTCCTTCTACATTGCAAACAAAATCATTTTCCCTGAAATAATTCATGTTATCAAACTCATTTGGATCTTCATTATTTGTTTCTCTAGCCTGCCTTCTAGCCTTTATGGTTGTAGGACATGATTCTTCCTCACGAGCATCCTGACAAGTACGGCGCCATGGCAACATTTCATGATCATCCACATTATTTGGATTCAGAGGAACCGAAGTCTTTGATTCTGAGGATTTCTGTTTCTATCCCATCCACCATTTCCCCATGTCAGATAAAGATTCCACGGAGATCTCTCCAATTGCACCAACCTAATTTGTGTGGCAGTATTCTGTTGGGTGAAACTGGATTCCATGCACCTTGCAATTTCTATCAACGCTGTTATTGAATCCGGAGTTGGGTCTGCTGTATGCATAGCTGTAGGCTTTGGCTCAGTGCTAGAGGAACTTGCTCTTGAGAAACTAGGCAAACTTGACTTCCCAGAGGCTGTCATAATCTTCTCAATTTTAATTGCAGAATCTTGGGCCATTGAAATTTTGAGGATCCTTTTCCCTTATTTGGAAACTCAGTTCTTCGTCAAATGAATCAAGATAGTAGATCAGAATGGTTGCCTCTAGGGGCTTGACATTAATATTTAGCTTTTGCACTATCTAATTGAATCTTTTGTTGAACTCCTCTACTGTTTCATTCTTGTTTCTCTTTGCAGTACTTAGAGCAGCCAACAGATATATATTGTCTGTACATTCTCCCCATTTCATAAAGAAAGCATTCTCACATTGGGCCAATGGACTAGTACTATTATCCAGGAGTCTTGTGAACCAATCAATACGTCTTTGTCCAAAAATAACACAAATAATTTCAGAACCACATCAAGATGCTGAACCTTAGCTCTTCTTATCATGTTCATGAAAGCATTTCCAATGGTCCCTAGTTGATATAACATTGCTTCCTTGAAATATGGGTAACTTGTCTATTGCCCTTTCTGGTATATCATGAGGGGCCCCAACAATGTTTGTGAAATCCAATGGCTTGTAATTTTCATCCACCCAGGGTGCAGCCATGTTGATTGAAGGAATAAGTTGCACTAAGTTGTAAGAATAAATGTCTTATATCTTCAATAAATTCAAACCCTTTATTGCTTGTGTTTTGTAACTCATAGGTCTTTTTATTCACTTTCCTTCTATAATATCTTTCAGGTTTCAGAATTGGGTGTGTTATCGCCTAGACACTCCCTAAAGGAAAAGTCCAACCTTACTTCAAGGGAAAGCCTAAGGATACTATCAGCTATGTGGTTCACTCCACTCTTTAGGCTAGGAAAACCAAGCCAAGGGGGGAATCCAGCATGGTCAAGCTAGGTCCAATCGTTGTAATTTGGAGATAAGCAAGGACAAAGGCTAGACGTAGAACTAAAGAGCACGCCCTAGCAAATCTAAGTTATCAACAAGCAAACCAATGGATAAAGGGGCCTTTTGAAAACCAACCCTTGGGGGATGTCAAGTCCCCAAAGCCTAGCTAGCGAAGGTGCGAGAGACAGTTACGGTAACCTGCTTGCAACATTCACCTAAGGTGCAAGCACCCTCCCTAGGAGCCGAAACGATGAATCATGATTATACGTCTGCCTCAGGTATCGTAGGTACTTCCCACCCACAGTCACCTTTGTAGCTATCCTAGGAATGGCCATAACAGATACCACTTCACAATCAGCAATCAGAGGAACAGTGGTAGGTCGGGATCATATGTATGGACAGGGAAACTAAGCTCGAAATACCAAGAAGCGATGCCACCCAGGGGGCATTGCACTTCCGAAATCCCCGTAAACATAGTAGTCCACGAACACCAGAACAAGTGGATAAGGGATATCACCCCACTTGCTCTAAAAGTGCGACCTTGTGGTTAACTCCAGTGTGAGAGGAGATTTTTTGGTGAGCGCTTCTTGCTACTAATGGATTTTTCTCTCTCTAGTGACTTCTAGTTTTGGTTTTATGGCCTTGGAGAATTTCCTCTCCAACCTACACCAAGGCCCTAAATCATACTCTAATGTTGGTTTGCTACAAATGAAAAAAGTCGAATTGATTTTAAATTTAAGTTTGTTTTAAGGCTGTTGATTACTCAAAATGTTGCTTTTGGCGAACTTGAGAAGACAAGTGTGTAAGGGTTAAGGATTTGTTTGCAAAGGGGATTCAATGAGCCGTGAACCAATAACATGCAAAGGATGATGCTCAAGATACAAGAACAATTGCTATGTTTAATTGCTTTCAAAGTGTTCCAATAAATCACTCACAATAAATGATGCACAAACAATAAAAGGAAATTTAATATGAAATATGCAAACTGCAATTTCTAGTGCAACCTATATTTCCTTTACAACAGTGGCTATGTATGCTGATTAACACGTGCAAATAGTAGCATGAGCATGAAAGTAAAATGTGCTTCTTTATAGATGCAAATGCTGATGGAACATTAACACATATAAGTGCTCAATTTTGTGGTAAAAGGACAGCACACATATATCCAACATTAAGGATTGCATCTATTCAACAGTCATATGTGTGCCATTAAATAGTGTTGGAATTTGTGTAGTAAAGCATAACAGTAATATTTTTTTAAATTTCAATGAGTAAAACAACTAGATCTACTGTTCAGACATCAATCTTCACTTACTTAATCAGTGTATAGATAAAGAGTAAGAGTGTAGTGCAGATCTGGACTTCAACTTAAATATAAATATACAGATCTAAACTCAGAAACAATCTGATCACTAAACAATCAATCAAACTGTATAAACAGAAAGGTAAACTCAATATACAATTCAGATCCAATAGTTGTCAATGCTGAAACACAAATCTAGATAGGCCAATTAGTTCTGTAGTCAAAACAAAGTTCAGATCTGAAGGAGATAAGTAGGTAGCTTACCTTGTCCTGAAATCTTACCTCAGAAGAGATCACAGCCACCATGAGAGATGAAGAACCATTTGTAATTATGCTCAGGCAAAGTCCAGGTCATAGATCCACCATATAGGTTGGATCTCTTGCCAAGAGATGAAGAAACTTTCTTGCCACCAAAGGGATAGGGCCACAAAGGCTTCCCATTTTCAAACCCTCACACAAAGAATAGGCAAGGAACACAAACCCTCACACGAAGGATAGGTAAAGAACACAAACCCTCACATGGCATTTTCTGTGGACAAAACCCTCACTGAAGAAAACCAAAAGCAAGGGAAGAGGTCAGAGTTTGGATGGGACAGCAAACACCTCACAGTAGCATCACTCGAGGTCACATCACAACTGTAATGGAAAGGGGGGCTGCATCACAGTTGCCTCACACAGTAGCAGATAGGAGAGGGGCCGCACCCCACACAGCATAAGAGGGCTGCACCACAGTCAGCCTACACAGCAGCAACAAGGAGGGACCGCTTCACACAGCAGACTGGAAGGAAGGCAGCTCCAATAAAA
>ML781263.1:206341-243878 GCA_009831015.1 Picea engelmannii
TATACTGGGGGCCCTAACAAGGGTCTTAACCACCAAGGTACAAGACCAAGGATCAACCCATGCCCTAGGCATGGGTACCCTGGACATTTCCAGGGGCCCTAGACATATCTAGGGGCTTTAGCTGCTTGGTCCTAGACCAAGAAACCCAGTCATATACTGGGGGCCCTAAGAAGGGTCTTTTGCCATGGCACTGACTGTTTGGTCCTAGACCAAATACCCTAGGAGTGCACTGGGGGCCCTAGATCTCAGCTAGGGTCTTTGCCATCCTCCCGGAGAATGGCTCTTGCAGCTGCTATAAATTTAACAAATAGTACAATGTGCAGATACACCTTGAACGTATGCTCGAATTTTCAATAATCTCTATGATCAGCCCACATTATAACAAACAGTAGGTAATGCTGCATTTATCCCTTAGATTGTTTGGGGGTTCGTTGAGACAACAGTGTGATGATCAGATCCAAAACGTATTAAGAAATCCCAACATATCACTAGAACCAAACGATGTAAACCCTCACACTTCCTCACTGTAGGTTAAACTCAAGGATCGGTCCTCATAATTGGCAACAAGTGAGATGATACAAGGTTTAAGCGGATTGTTGTGATCATTCATAACCAGTAACAAAGATGCAAAGCACATGGACTGAATGTACTCAATTTGACACTTGAAATGCAAGAACCATATGATATACCATTAAACTACAGATCAACAGAGAAAGTAATCAGCAATATGAAGTCATGAACCAAACAATTATATCAACAGAAATAGCATAGTTCACATGAGTATGATTAAAATCCAAATTTACTGAGTGTACGTACAACTGTTACATCATCAACCAGGTTTAGAATCGTGTCATCCACATTTGTTGATTGGTGCCATAAAGATACATAATGTTGAGATAAGTGAACAATGCTAGAACCTTGTTAAACTCTGTGTCTAGTATGGATTATTACAGAGTCAAACCCTGACCATGAACCAAATTTAAGAAATCGGCCCTTAGAACAGCAGCCAATAGGTAACGCCCTGAAGTTTCTGGAGGTCACCTGGATTGATCGGGGCGGAGATGTAATATAGTTAACCAGCCAAGCAAGGAAAACAAGAAACGTTGCCCCAAATGATGGTTGAAATTAGCACTTAAAGTCAATGTATGTTCGGCAGTGACATAGACAGGGAATGATCAGTGAGCAAAGTAATGACTCAGACCAGATTAGAAACGTTGAAGCAGATTTTGGGATAGCCGAGCAACTGGAGAAGGTTGGAAACAAAACGACCTGCAAAGGCCTATGAAATGGATGATACACTTCGAATCTTTAAAACGCTCCAGTATTAACCCAGTATATAGATTGGCTCAAGATGAATTCTAGTTAGGGCTGCAAAGAGGTAGATCAGACCTACAAAGGCAAAATACAGCCCTAGGGTTTGATTTCATGCGGATAAGCAACAAGAAAATATTTCAAACCCTCAATGCTAGCATGAAGATATTAAATTGAAGGATCGGACAGCTGAAAGTGGAGTAAGATTTAGCAATTAAGCTCAAAAATCAGAAAAAGGAGTTGCTAAAAAAATTGATTGGAAAATTGGTGAAAAGAAGGCATGCCATTGGGCCATGGGGTCATCTCAGTCCTTGATGAAGCTCCCTTTCTCTCCTAAAAGTGCTGAAGTTTTCCACACTAACAAGTGAGCATGGGAGATCTTCAAACTATGGCAAAAAGTTTAAGAAATACTCAAAGAGGGTAAGATCATGAAGCTGAATCAAACATTTAAAGAATGCAAGAGAGATTAACTTAATGCTACGTTGAGAAGACAAAGCCCTAAACATTTATCTCCAAGATAAGATAAGATAAATGTATTATTGTCCGACAAATAACCATAAATTAAATTAACCATGCACAAGAAGCAAGATAGGTTCATAGCCATACCTTGTTTGATTGATTCTACAGCAAACCTTTAGCTCATAAAAAATCTCTCATACTCTTGCCATCAAATAAACAAGGAAGAAAAATTCAGCAAGAGACTAAAAGAACTCACACCAAACTTTGCCAAGAAGTCTTTCCTTTATTCTCCAATGAAAATGAAATGGAGGAAGACTTCTCCTTTTATAGGTGAGAAACCTCCTCAAATACATTACAAAACCATGTACTAGCTCAAAAACCATGAGCTCAAAACCATTTGCTTGATAAAACCATAAGCAAAATACAAATAATAATAAAATACATGAATAATAAGCTCATAAAGTACAAAGCCCCTCTAGAAAGAATCAAAATATAGTGTGTGAGCCACACATGTGGGCAAACAGAGGCTAGAAGAGGTGCACCCCTCATAAAATGGTACCAACGACTAGGAGATGGTCCAAAGGTCAAGTCAAATGGTCCATTGTAGGTCCAATGTCTACCTCCATCCAAGGAATGGTCCAAAACATGCAAGAAGATGATGATGTCATATCCCACGTGTGAGCTGTCCAAGCAATGAGACACCTCTTAATAGGCACGTGTGGGCTCCAAAAGGGCTAGCTCTCCTCAAGTAATACTCCAACAAGACATGCCACATCACTAGGAGTCCAAGTCATCATATGAGATTGAAGATTTTCGAGGCACCAAAGGCTGCCAAGAGAGGTCTGTCTTTGACCTGCTGTTGGGCACTATTTTCAAGGTTTACCAAACTGTTTTACTCACTGTTTTGGGACAGCCACTAAGTCTGATATTTCTGCCCTGAAAAACTGCCTTTAGTCATGTGATTTGATGCCCATTTGAGACTCTCTTGCATGGGTTAAATGTATTGTTTAGGCTGCCATAAATATTAGCACATGCTTATAACTCAAAACATCAAATACCCTCTTAGGATCTTTAACAACCTACCACTGAAATGCTAAGCAAACATGACAAATGAACACATGATGTTTTTGGTCAACATGACCTTGGAAAAACCCCCATGGGGAAAACCAGTTAGATAAGATAAGATAAGATAATTTTATTAATGTCCAACTAATGACCACAAAAGTAGGTCAAAGGGACTGATGGGTAAAATGATATCCTTTTTAATGCGGGAGTACCAAACGGTCTCCTATAAAGGAATAAAGTGCATGAAGTAAGATACAAAAAAAACGTAGATAATGTGAGTTGGGTTGAAGTATGAGGTTTCAACCGTAGCCACAAGTCCCAAACCCCGCAGCGGGGCGGAGATGCACAGGCAGAGAAGATCCAGGTGCTCAAAGGTCTATGGAGTAGACCCATCTCTCCTAATATCTGAGGCTGAATGAAGGAAACTCAACAAAGTCTGTTGGCCCAAAGAAGAACTGGTGGGAAGCTTGGACTGTCCATTGTGCCACTGCTTGGAGGAGGTCGCACAATGCTGAGGTCTGGAGGGTTTAGTCCATCTGCCAGGAAGGGACCTGATATGGTTTTGCTGTTGAGATCTCATGGAACGGGGCAGGGTCCCGCGGGTCCTCACTGATCTAGGGTCTGGATCTGTACTGATGTCGGTCGGTCGCTTGGTGCCCCTCCCTGAAGGTAGCACTGTGAAGAATGAAGTAATCCTCTGTGTAGAGTCGGGCCTGATGGGATGCTGAAGAGCATGTGCTCGGAACCTGAGAGCCTCCTGTATGTATAGGGCCAAACATCTCTGATCTAGATATCTGAAAAAGCTGTTTGAGATTCTCTAAACAAGCAATGGAACCTCCCTCTGATCTCGTAGTAGACGGGACATCGAAAAATAAAGTGTACCTCGGTCTCCACCTCTTGTAAATGGCATACCTGGTAGATTCTATATGATCTATCAATCTGGTGGTCTGTCTCTACTCGAAGTTTATGAGAACCCACTCTGAATTGGCCTAATGGAATGCGAAGGGCATGCATCCAGTGACGAAGTGTATACTGGGGTCGAATAATGAGCCCGTCTCTCAACTCCAAAAAGTGCTCAGCGTAGAAGGCCATTGTTGGGTGCAACCCTCCTTGAGGGTTGACCCAGGGGATCTAGACAAACTGCATGTAAATGTCATCCCTGGTGATCTTGTTCAGCTCCTGTCTGGTAGGTAAAAGTAACCAGGTGCATCTAAGGAATATCTAAATGGAGGTAGACGATCTAACTAGATGTCCATTGATGCTAGGAGACTTGAAACTCTAGCGAACCAAACTCTGACTCGACCCGGAGGACTAGAAAGAGCAATAGCCTCTGAAGAACAATAGGCCAAGTACGGGTATCGGTCCCTTCCTTTCGCTGAGTCTCCAAAGCTCCGGATACGATGCAAAAAGGAAACTAGTCTGAACACTGTCTCAAGTCGAAAGGGCCGAGCTCCAAACTCCGCAAGGGTGATGTGTTGAGGTATTGTTTGCTTGCATCTAATGATGCGGCGGAGAAGAACAATTTGGACTCTCTCTGCTGAAGCCCAATCTGACTCGAGTAAAGATGGTCCCCAAATCTCTGAACCATATAGAACAGTGGGTCGGATTAGGGTGTCCATGAGGCTCATCTTAGACGGAATGTCCTAGAAATGGTGTCGAAAACATTGTCTCTCTAGAAGGGATAAAGATCCATATCCTTTGTTGATCCGAGGTTGGAAGGCCGGACGCAAACTGAAACGGGAACCTGAGAATTGCACCCCCAAATAAGTATAGGCGGTGGTAATCTTAATCTCCTCCCCTCTGAAGAAGAGGTGAAGATTTGAAGTTTTCTTCAACCCGTTGAAAATCATGATCTTGGTTTTACCTAGGTTGACTGTCAACTGTCGGAGGTCGCAAAACATGGATAAGGCATCCAACTGTCTTTGTAATCCCTCTGGAGATGAGGAGAGGAGGACCACATCGTTAGCAAAAAGTAGGATAGATATTAGGACTTGGTGAAGGATACATCCATCGTTGTCTTGTATGTACTCGTGAAGGAAGGTCTCCAGCTCATCAATATAAATCCCAAACAACACAGGTGACAGTGGGCAACCCTGTTTAACTCCAATAGTACTTCGGATGAAGTCAAGCATCCCATGAGCTATGTGGATTCGACCAAGAATGGACTCATATAGGCGCATGATGACTGTCAACAGGGTTGTGGAGATGACAATATCTCTGAGCTTCTGGAACAGGGCTTCCCTCGAGACAGAGTCAAAAGATTTCCGCAATCTACAAAACAGTAGTAGACTTTCGAAGAGCGGTGTCGTGCCTCCTCAATGATGGCCCAGAGGGTGAAGATGTGATCAATAGTCTGGTGAGTCGGTCGAAAACTTGCTTGTCCCTTAGCTCTGAGATGTCTCTGCTCCAGATCACTGGAGAGTTTCACATGGAGAACCGTAGCATATAGTTTCGAGAATGTGTGGCCCACAATGATCGTCCTGTAGTTGTTGGGATCTGTGCTGGGACCGGATTTATGAATCAGGTGGATTATGTGATGTGACCATGTTGAGGGAAAGCCTGTACGACTACATGGTTGAAGAGATCAACCAAATAACTAACCGGATTATGGAGACCGTGCTTAAAAAACTCTGCTTGGAACCCTTCCTCATTTGCTGCTTTGCTGCTGCTCATCACCCAAAAGGCCTCCCTGATATCTCTGTATGAGAATAGGTGGCATGAAGAGGGGTGAGAGGTGACATGGATCTGGGCTTGTCGAGAATATCATAAAGGTTGGACGTGTGAGAGAACATAAACGCCGGATCAAGGTCGGATGGGAGGGGGGAGTGTCGAGGGAGGATGGTACGCCAAAATTGTCTGGGGGAGTGAGCAAGGTGAGCACAAAGGTCACGTCTCCTCTGAGAGATGAAAAGATGTTTCTTGTGGCGGAGGAGACGACGATAGGAAGCTTTGAGGTTGGAGTAGGATGGTTGAGAGTGGATGAAAGCATGTCGAATTTGACGGTGTAGAGTCTTGCATTCTTCATCATACCACTTGTTTATAGGACAAGATCCAACTTTTGGGTTAGAAGTGGATCGGGTGGAATGGGGAAAGGATTTGAGGGTTGCTTCCAAAATGACAGATGGAAGGCAGGTGTATTTGGTTGAGGCAGAGTCAAACGAGGAAAACTGGGTCTCGGGTGGGAGCATTTGGCGGAGATAGAGGAGAATAAATCAGGGTCGCCTTCGTTGAATCAAAAGGTGATATGGGGTGGGCCCTGAGGAGAAGGGGGGGGGGTTGTTGGGGTGGGGAAGGGTCAAACTGAAGGGAGAAGAAAGTAGGGCATGGTCGGCAAGGGGAATGGAGGAAACTGAGAGGTGGCGAATGAAAGGAATTAAGTTCTGGCTAGAGAGGACATAATCAACTACACTCGTGCCTCCTCCATGAGGTCGACAGGTGAAGAAGTGAGAATCCGGGAAACAAGGGAGCCCATTCAAGATCAATAGTTCCTTAGTTTCTCCTAGCTGCAATAGGTGACGGCCATATGCTGTAATGGGCCCCAAAGCATCATCGGATAACTGGTGAAGCCCCGCTGACTCTGGATCAATCCCCCGGGTACAAAACACGTCCTCTGATCGATCATGAAGAGGGGTTTGGAGATCTCTAGTACGGGCGTTGAAGTCGCCCAAAAGGATGACCTCCCCAACAACGAAGTACTAGGTGATGCCAATGTACAAGTCTATAAAGGGGTCCTCGTTTAAGTCATTATGGATAGCAAACGACGAAGAGGCTGGGGGAAAGTAACAGACTGCAATGTAGATGTCCCTCTGAGGGGTGACTCCGGCTCTAACTCGAACCCACATAAACTTGGAAAACTCATCTGCGGCCACCAAATAGACCCTGTTCTGGAGGGAATCCCTAGTCAAACAAGCTACTCCACCTGATCCTCTGACTCCGCCCGAGCTCCTCGTCTCCTGTCTGCAAACTGAAAGCCAATGGTATCTTGCAAAGTCTAGAAGAGGTCGAACAAGGCTCGCGTGAGTCTCGGTCACGAAGAGGATGTTTGTTGACCCGAGAGCATTGTATAAGAGACCCAACATTGACCAGAAAGATCCATTGCCATTCCAACATCTGATAGAGATGTTTGCACCCTATCATCCCCCCAACTGTGCCCGTCATTTGGAAGCCCCAGTTCGGGGTTCCCACCCAGGTGGGAAGGAGTCCCGAATGACTTCCTCAAGGTTCCTAATGACTGCTCATTTCCCTGCCTACCTTGCCGCCATAACTTGTTCTCTAGAGTGTTTAAGCACCACAAACTGTGCTCTGGTGAGATCTTCATCTAGAAATATCCTGCTAGGGAGAGGAAACAACTTCCGCCTAGCTTTAAGGACACGAAGTCGATCAGTCGTCGTCCTAAACCGGAGGAAGAGAGTAGAGGTGTAACCAAGCCAGGCTTTGTATAGTGTCACATCGGAAATGTCAAGGGTGTCCTGGAGGAACAAGGTCCCAACTTCCATAAGGTCCGGAGATGAGTGGGGTAAGGGGAGACCCCTTACTTTGAGGTTCAATTCCCTTGCCCTTCTGGTGTGCTACTCCACGAGTTTAGCCTGAACCACCTCTTCGACTGCTGCAAGAGGGGGGGGGAGCTCTATCTTTCCCACGGACCACCTGTGCCCATGAATTAATGTGTGTTTCAGTTTCCTATTTGAAAGTGGCCTGTTGGGCTCTGATTTCCTCTTGTTTTCTTTTAAGATCTAGGATTTCTGCGTGTAGCACATTGTTCTGGGGGTGGAGGGATTCCTGTTCTTTGTTTTCATGTATTACCTTTTTAAGGGATAAATTATCCCCTTCCACCTCTGAAACTTTGGCAGAAAGAGAATGTATCTTTGAACGGAGCTTATTGTTTTCGGTTTCAAGAGATTCCATCTGTCGCAACAATTGTTTTACCTGGGATGTCCAGAACGAGAAATCGAACTCCATAGTTATATCGGTGGGGCTGTAAATTAATCCCTAGTTTTTATTGCAACTCTTAAAGATATTGAAATTGTTCCTTGCTGTTGAATTCAATGATTTTCGCAGGAGGAGAATCCTCCATGGTTCAAAGCCTGGTGAGTTCAAAGTGGATGTGAGTGAACAAGGGACAACAAATGAAAGGAAGGGAATGGGCGAGGAAGACGCGCGTAGGGATAGACGCGAACCGGGCGAGGGAAGGATGCGGGCGAGGGAGGGAGCTCAAGCATGGAGCTCGAGCAGGGTCTTGAGATGGCTCGAGCAGGTTACGGGTTTTGCTCGCTGCTCGATGGAGGATCCTTGTTTGCAAATCTATCTTGGCTGTATCTCGTGCGACGACCTTTGTTTGATGGCCCTGGAACCCAAGACCTCGTGATTCGGCTGGTATCTCCGCGGATTAGCAGGCTTGACGGAACTCATGAATCTGCCCGAGAGGAAACCCCCCCAAAGACTGCTCGCATCCTGGCTGGTGCTCACGTCTCCGCTAGTGTTGGTGCTCGCGGCTGGCTGGTGCTGGTGCTCGAACCACTGGAGCTCACGTCTCGGCTAGTGCTCGAACCACTGGAGCACCAACTATATGGAGATCTCAAAGTAAGAGCTACTACAAAGAAATACAACTAAAGAACTGGATACAATAACAACTCCTCTCGAGATGCTTTGGAGTTCTTAATTTCTTTGTGCCTGCTAGCCTTAGAAGAGTGTGTGCTTTGCCTTGGTGCGCCTCTTCCACTTGCCTTACCTTGCTTTAGCCCCTGACTTTGCCTTTTCCCACTTGTAGAATGCATCTCCCTTGAATATGCCTTGTGATATTTGATGAAGCCCTTGAGCAAGTGCGCCCTCCTCTTGCTCAAGCCTCAACACTTTATGACTTAATTGTCACTTTATGACTCAAGTGACATATTTCACTTTTGACTTAAATCTCCTAAGTCAAAGTGAAATTAGAACATAAAGTAAAGGTATAAGGGTAATAGTCTCCCCCTTTGTGTTTAGAGACTCACAAACACAAGGGGACCACTTTCCAAGGTACCCAAATCTCAACACTCCCTCTTACCGAGGAAAGTGTCACTCAACCCTCCAATCTTGTCCCTACAGTGGACATTGTTGCCTGCTGGCAAATACTTGGTGAGTATGGCTGTACCTTGATCATCAAAAGTGGCCTCTGACTCTAATCTGTTCGACCCGCATGATCTTTAGATGGAAGTCCAGCTCCACCTATCCAAGATCTCCTTGAATCAAGGTCCTTCTTGATGCACGCCTTGATCTTGGCATCTTACCAAAGATCATGATCTTGGCATCTCACTAAAGATATTTACCTTGGCATCTCAGCAAGGATCTCTACCTCTTGGCATCTCATCAAGAGTCTCACAATCTTGGCATCTCACCAAAGATCCTCATCTTGGTCTCTCACCAAGGGTCTTCCTCCTGAAGAGGAATCTGAAACTGATCTGCTCTTCTCCATAGCCAAGTGAGACTTTAACCTCTCTGGTGCCCTGCTCACTCTCATCAATCTCTGATGCTCTAAAGCCCCTGCACCAACTGTCTGTCTACTCAACAACTCTGAAACTGAAGTTGTCCTGGGTGGACGCATCACCCCTAAATATGGTGTACTCGATAACTGAGTCTGCGTCCCATGAGATACAACACTCAATCTGTGGGACCTCCTCAACTCTATCTACGCACCAACCGTTGGATGGTGTCTCAATTGTCAAACAACCTATGAGAGCACACTCCCTCTCAAATTGAGCAGTGAACTCCTGCTCCTCTGCTGTCACTTTTGCACCATCCTGCTTCTTCTTCTTCTTCTTGGGACACTGTCCAGCATAGTGCCCCATCTCTCCACAAGCAAAGCATCTCACTTTGCTCATGTCCTTCTTTTGCTGCTCACCTTGTCCTCTTGAATACTGCTCCTTGGCCCCAACTTTGGGCCCCTGCTTGGTCTTCTTCTTGCCCTTAGTCACAAAGGCAAGATCAACCTCATCCTCAGACCTGCCACCGCTAAGGCTGCCATCTGATGCTAAGACTGATACACTCTAACCAAGTAAAACTGAGCAACTCTGAACAACAGAAATCAGCCTCTAACACACCAATCACAAGTGTGAAAATGAGGCTCCTCGACCTGTGTAAATTTGCCCAACAGGCACTAAATGAGAAGCACTTTCAAATCTGATTTTTGCTCACTGTTTCAGACTGTAAACTTGCTGTCCAAAAACAGCCAACAGATCTGATCTTTACCCCACAAAAACTGTCCCCTGTTTGTTTCACAAATCAGCCCTCTCTGCTGCCCTTCAGCTCTGATACCATGAAGATTTTCGAGGCACCAAAGGATGTCAACAAAGGTCTGTCTTTGACCTGCTGTTGGGCACTATTTTCAAGGTTTACCAAACTGTTTTATTCACTGTTTTGGGACAGCCACTAAGTCCGATATTTCTGCCCTGAAAAACTGCCTTTAGTCATGTGATTTGATGCCCATTTGAGACTCTCTTGCATGGGTTAAATGTATGGTTTAGGCTGCCATAAATATTAACACATGCATATAACTCAAAACATCAAATACCCTCTTAGGATCTTTAACAACCTACCACTGAAATGTTAAGCAAACATGACAAATGAACACATGATGCTTTTGGTCAACATGACCATGGAAAAACCCCCATGGGGAAAACCAGTTAGAGAGATATGATATATATATGGAGATCTCAAAGTAAGAGCTACTACAAAGAAATACAACTAAAGAACCTGATACAATAGCAACTCCTCTCGAGATGCTTTGGAGTTCTTAATTTCTTTGTGCCTGCTAGCCTTGGAAGAGTGCGCCCTTTTCCTTGGTGCGCCTCTTCCACTTGCTTTGCCTTGGTTTAGCCCTTGACTTTGCCTTTGCCCACTTGTAGAATGCACCTCCCTTGAAGATGTGTTGTGATATTTGATGAAGCCCTTGAACAAGTGCACCCCTTCATCTTGGTGCGCCCTCCTCTTGCTCAAGCCTCAACACTTGCGCCCCTTTTCTTTGGGTGCGCTCCTCACACACAAAGTACCTTCTCTACCAAGGGTGTCTCTTCACAACCTTGGTGCTCCCTCTACAAGTTTTGCCTCAAGCCTTGTGCCCATTGCTTGACTCCTTGCACACCCTATCACACAAGTGCGCCCTCCTCTCAAGAAACCTTCTCCAAGATAGCTTGCGCCCTTAGCTTCCCACTAATGCATTCTCAAGCTCTTGCGCCCCTCTCCTCCATGATAGCTCTCATGAAGCTTAGTGCGCCCTCTTTGAAGCCTTGCGCTCTCCTCATCTCAAGGAAGCCATAAGCTTTTGTCTCCACCCTTTGCTCAAGTGCGCCTCCCTTTGCTCCTTGAAACCCTCACTTCCTCTCCTCCTTTTCACTCAACTCTCTCAAGTGAGAATGAGTCTCATCCTTACCCTTTTGCCTCCTTTAGCCTCCCTTTGGCCAAACCTAAAAGACCAATTGCCTAGATTCAATCTAGTCAAGTCTAATCAATGGGTGAGATCTAATCTCAAAAATATCACTTAGAAATCGACTTTACTCAAGTTTCCATAGTTTGCTTTATGTCTCTTAATTCACCCACAAAGTGAATTAATTGTCACTTTATGACTTAAGTGACATATTTCACTTTTGACTTAAATCTCCTAAGTTAAAGTGAAATTAGAACAGAAAGTAAAGGTATAAAGGTAATAGTCTCCCCCTTTGTGTTTAGAGACTCACAAACAAAAAGGGACCACTTTCCAAGGTACCCAAATCTCAACAGAGATCACCCTTGTAACGTGCAAACCCTCTCTCCAATGCATTAATTAACTCCATGTGGGGTACAAAGGGAATAATTAATGCATGAGTATGCAATAAAATGTCCAACTGAGAAAGGAGGATGCATATAAATGATCCACATGGCATCCCTGTCACGGATCCCAACGTGGTCACATGTATCTCGATGTGGTAGATGGATCCCAAGGTAAATGTCACGGATCCCAATGTTTGTAGATATGGCCATAGTAGAGTACATGTATCCCCATGCAACATCATGGATCCCAAGGCAGTGTCACAGATCTTGAGGCATGGCACACATATCCCAATGCACAATACCTAGTCAAAGTGATGAGTCTAATCTCTTAGAAAGTCGTTAATTGGTAGGGCCCAGTGACAATCTCTTAGCAAAACATAACTAATGGGGTTAATTTTATCACTTACCTAAGTCTTGTCAAGGGGAACATTATTAACCCTTATACGTGCATAAAATCTAAGAAAAACCCATATTCCCTAAGTATCTAGGTGGAAAATAGACAATAATGTGTAATAATGATGAAAAGGGAAGGGGGAATGACTTCATGTGATGACCCTCAAAGTCTTAGACATGCATAGGTCTTATTTTTCATTTATTTATTCATCTAGCTTCTTTTGGCTAGGCATTTTTGCTTATAATAGCCTTCTAGAGGGAGCTTAGCATTGAGTTACCATCCTTGACCTGTTTTTAACTACCCGTTCAAGCCTTTTCCTTTTAAATGTTCAGTTTATTGAACAAGTCCCTCTTCTTTAGATATTCTTTAAACAAACTAGGGACTAGGGGCATTGGCCTTATTAATGAGGGGCATTGCTCAAGATAAATATTTGGCATTTTAAACTTTGTTTCTTCATCTCTTAGCCTTAATGGATTTATTTATTTAGGCTTTAACTTTGACCTTTGCTTTTGACCTTTGAGAAATTAGACATGACTAGTATGCAATTCTTTTATGCCGATGGAATGAATGATGTGTGGGAGGTGAAAAGTGGTTAGCATGGTTGGGATATGGATAGCGCTATCTGGCCTAGACACCCAGTGGTACAAGTCAACCCAAGAGATGACACACTTCTAAAAGAAAACATGTTTCCCAAGGTACTACGAGGCAAGTAATAAAATTTTATAATGTTATGAAATGCCTAAAGATGATCATTAGATGTGTACCACTTTATGACGAGCCAAGAGGTTATATCATCATGTCCCAATGGGTATTAATACATGGAATATCAAATGAAGCAAACTGAACCATACCATACCATACTATTGTGCATCTGTCATCCGAGGAGTGGGGACAAAAGTGAGCTACACCACAGTTGAGCTAGCACAATCATGTATCGTGTTGGAGATAAAGAAGAAGTCTGTTTGGATTTGGCAAAGATGAACATGACGCTTCATGCAAGCAACAATATGACACCCTTGCGAGGGCATCCAGAGGTTGTTACCCCTGAGAGGGTAATAGGGTGAACAATGCTTTGTGAAGAGCTCGTTGTAGAGTACTTCTTAGGCCAATTTTCTTCAAGTTGGAGTCGCTAGAAGAGCCTGTATGATAAACCTTAGGTTTTGTGCTCATCAAATATAGTGAAGCTTGAACTTCAAATTTTCGGGAAGTGGACTTTGTCCTTGACAATGGTGCCAAAATGTAACCTCCCAAACCTTCACCTTGGGTGGCAAAGCCCTAGCCATAGGTGAAACCCTAGGGGTAAAGACAAAAAAGCTACCCATTGTCACCTTGGTACCACTTTCACTCACTTTAGGTCATCTCTCCTCTGGAAAAAAGGGGAAATCTACAAGGAAAACTATGTCTAGAAAATGATAATGAATTGGGAAGCTCTCTTAGACTTTGGGAAAATCTGATTTCTTCCAGATTTGCAAAACAGAAAATAAATGATGGATTTATATTTTTTTAAAGGTGGTTGAAAGGAAAGACAAGTCCCTAAATCCAAATTGGGCATATGGGGTCAAGGGTACAGACCTAGAGGGCTGTTTTCATTAGTTTTTTAGGTCATACAGGGCTGCAAATTGCATGCTCCAACAAGCCTAATATTGTTGTTGATAAATGCAGAAATTTTCCTTGAAAGAACTCTATAGGAGACGCACCTTTAGACAAGTTCCTTATGGTGTGTTTTAATATGAAATACAAATCAACAACTCTAGAAGATGATAGACACAACAATAATATTTTCATTCATAAAACATCAAAGAAAATAGAGAGGAGTAGACCACACCTAATTCCTTCTATTGGGTTACAACAACCCGTCACAAATAGCCCATTAAACAATGTCCTTTGCAAGTATGTTTCCACATCAATATTCAGCCATGAGAAGTACCAAACACTATGTTTCACATTAACAACAATGAACCCAAAACTTTCCAAGTAGCTTTCAATGGTTCTTCAACAATAGCTCTCAATAATTACGCACACCTTCAACAACCATTACAAATGGGAGGAGCCTCTCTTATATAGAGTTCAAGGCTCAAAACCTCCTCAAATGAGATCCTAAATCTCTCCTAGGAATTCATAAAAAACTAATATCCACCAACTAACTCAAGTGGACAAGTCAAACAATGCATAAAATAATAGTGCACAAGTAGTGGTTATTCCACATGTCTCAATGTCCAAAAAAATGTATCCATAGAGCTAGGATGTCTCCTCAAAATAGGTGATAGACCATGTCAAGTAGCTCCAATGTCTATCCTCAAAGCTCTCCAAGAAATTGATTTACTAACCAACCTCAAAGAATGTACAACAATTGACTTCCAAGTGGCATATGTGGCTCTTGTAGGTGAGACGTCCCATGAAAATATGTGCCATAAAACCCTCAAGTGATGGAATGACCCTCAAGAAAGATGAATGGAGATTCATAAATGGTGATCAAAAGTCAAAGGTAGTCCCCAAATTAAGGATGTTTCCTCAAACTAACTCCATAACTCGACATTGAAGGCGCAACAACTCCTTAAAGGATGTGCAAACAGCTAAATCCAAGGAGTAAGGAGTCAACCAAATAAATAATGGTATCAATCCATGTGCAAAGTCAACAAATACTCATCTAACTCTATGGAGGAGGGGACGACCTCATCAAAATACACCATGACATGTGAAATGCCTCAACATATCTGCCAATAAGGGGGAACGCTCCACCTAGGATGTTGCCCCATGCCATCATAAACCAATCCAAGCATCAAAATCATCCACATAAGCAAGGGCACTTAAGTACTCAGCCTCAAATCAAGTCAAGGCATGCCAAAGCTAGCCATGGAGAGGGATAGGATCACCTAAATATGTGTGCCAAAGAGGAGCGCTCCATTGAGATCATGAGCATATGATACTAAGATGCCAATACAATGCCAAATAAGTCCCAATGTGTTAGGGCTCTCCTCCCATAGAACGAAATGTCATCAAGTATCCTCAATGTCTAGCAAATGTGAAGGCTAGATCAACACATCCCCAATAGCAAAGGTGAAGCACTCTCCCTCCATGATAAGAAATTAGACGAAACAAAACATCATAACATTGAGATGTAGTATATGATGTAGGGTGCTCCATAATTAAACCAAGGTATCTCCATAATACACTACAGAAAATCCTGGTATGCTTTAGGGGAACAAACAAGTGTGCAAACAATGACTGTCCTTCAAACACCTCACACCCACTGGTGGCAATGGTCAACAATGCAATAATGGAAGTGTCGAGGGAAGTATGTGCACCAATAACAATGCCCATGTGTCTATCAAGTGCTCCATCAATACCATCCTGTTTGTCTTTGTCATGTGTGATAAAAATCAAAAGTACAATTGAGTTGTGATGAGAATCATGCTTGGAAGACCTCATACAATGTGAGGGGTAACATCCTCGTATAACCAAAATAGTTTAATAAGACCCAAGAGTACAACATACACTAATGGCTATAAAGGGAGTGCATGATGTATCTCTTAGTGAAGAGAACAGTAAAAGAGAAGTTAATTCTAAGACTAAATCTAAGTAATGGTAAAAAATATCTAGCAAAAGGGATCAATCAAAACAAATTTGCCCCTTCAACATGGAAAGGGAAGCTAATTGCTCTCATAATTTGCACCTGTAATAGAGATGTCAATAACTAGAGTCTGCCAAATAATGTCCTTAGGTGAGTGGCCTAGGCTAATGGGGCCTTGGGGGAATCCTTGATGGCCTCAATACCCTCCCACTGGTGCTTGAGAAGAGACAATCCCATTTGTTTCTTCCCTATTTAAAGCAATCTTTGACATCAAAGTTGACTTGGTTGTAAATTTTGCAAACTTATAAAATTGGCATAACACCATTTTATGTCAATTTGATAAATTAATTAGTAATTTGTGAAGATGAGAAAGAGCATAATTTTTTTCTTGAGTATTTGGTAATTTGAAATTTTCTTGATCCTTGTTGTATTTGGGGTTGCCACTATGAATACCTTGTAAGGTGGGAAGCCAAGAGAGGAGATGCCCCAGTTTGTGAAAACTAAGAATGAATGATCTTCGTTTCTCGTTTTCTATCCTCATTGAATCTTCTTGGTTTATGGCTGCATTTTCTGCTAAACCATTGTGCTTTGGTCACTTAGGATGGAACTTACTTGATGATGTCAACTCTTACTATGTAAACTCATATAAAGCATGGCTATTGAAGAGGATTATAGTTCACTTAATAGCTTTGGTAAGATACAAAATAGTGCTATCTAATATTGATCCCAATCCTTACTTTGATAATCAAATGAAGAATTATGCTTATGATGCTTGCTCCTTCCAGATAAGGGAATTTGTGTAAAAGATACTGCCATTTGTTAACAGCTGGAACACCATGTGCAATTGTAAGAGCTATGCATTGCTCTTTTGTAGCTATGCTTCTCATAGGAAAACTTTTCATCCCTTGCATTGGGATGCCCATGTTTAAGCATTCTAAGAAGTTGTACTATTGTTTTATTCACTGTAACAGATCGTCTTACTATTGATGCACGAAAGGTGGTACTTCTATGGAGCTTGGTGGCCATTAAGGAATCTCAAGTAGTTTTGGATACAGTGGTGGTTGCCAATATTTATTTCATCCATGCTTTCTACCCTATGAGTCTTTTTTCAAGGAATCAATACCACTCTTACTAAATCTATCAAGTACCATAAAAATATAATCATGCTGCCTTGTATTAGTTAGCACACTAAAACATTCATAGAAAGGGACTCCTATGGTTATGTAGGAACTAGTTGTGGTAGGTATTATCCTTGCTTCCCATTGGTTGGCTTGGATATGCTCAAGGATGGACATCCTCAAATCCATCTTTTCAAAACTTTAAACCTAAGTTGCTAGATGTCTGGAGAGAAGCGGGAGTGGGTGCATGGAGCGGTCCTTCCCATAAACATATTCAGAACATTCTCTACACTTATATTAATATTGATATTAAAAAAGAATATACTTTAAAAACATTTTTCTTATAATAAGCACCTAGACAAGGTTATATGGAAACCCAAAAAGGTCAAGGGCCAAAATAACTTAAGGGGGCGAACTTAAAATGAATTTAAAATTAGTTAAATTGATTTAAACAATAAAAAAAGATGAAAAAACAGTTGGGCAAATTCCGACATAGATGAAACATCGATAGAACAAGTGGAGGTAGCACTATTGCTCAAACCGAAACTCATGATGGTGCCTTAATGTTGAACGAATAACTCTGACCACAATTGTTGAAGTTGCGATTGTTCTCAGCACTATACATATCCAAACCCTGCGCCAAACAAATGTGCCAAACATCGACGACAATGTTTCATCGTGAAGTGACATGCTTGTTACCTCTTGGGAGGTACCCTATATTTTTTCATGACAACACCATTGTAAGTCCGAGAAGATGCAAGTCTAAAGCCTTGTAGGCCATGTTGATGGTTATGTATATGGTATCTTAGGCCTTTGATGGTCGGCCATGCCCGGTCCCTGTAGTCCCCACTCTCAATTCCTTTCATCCTGGATGTGATTGGAGGCCTTGGGATGGATTTATTGGGATCAGTGTTATCAGAATCGGCCTAGTTTGACAAAACCAACCGACTGGACCGACCTTCAGGGAAAAAACGGTTGGACTAACGGTACCGAACTATTTTTGGCCGATTTCGTACCGCTTTCAGGCAAAAACACAGAATCGACCGGGTCCACACAACACCCGTATGACACACTTAAAGGGGCGGATTTTCAATTTTTTAAAGGAAAAAAGACAAATTTCTGCCAATTTTTGTACGTTATGTAGAGTTTTAGAAACTAGAAGCTGTGTTTTCAATTTAGAAACATCCAAAAGCTTCTCAAAAGCAAAATAAATGATCTAAACATGGTCTTAAAATGAGCAACAGGTTTCAAAACCAAATTTTGCAGTGGTTGATTGATTGTATCTTCTTGGGTCTCTCTCAGTTGTCCACGTGTGGTTTTTCCCCATGTGGTTTGTCCCCATCAGTGTCACTTCATATTATATTTATCAATTTTTTGATCTGTACATGCACTTCCCCCACATGTAAACTCTTTATTTTCCATGCCTTGTAAAATTTTCTAAAATGCTTTTGTATATTTCTAGTTCTAACTTCGAACACTGCAAGCAACTTCCAATATTCCCCTTGTGGAGACTCGAGAGTGAATTCCCCAAGGTTACAAGTTTGGAAAAAACAATGAGACAGAGATAAACAAGAAAAAATATGTGTTCAAATGACTCGAATAAGAGAAGGGAAGAGCAATCACAAAATAATTCACACTAACATAGAAATTATCATTAAGCTTTTATTCTGACATGCACTCTATTTACCCTGATATGTACATGTGATCAAAAGAGATGGAGGTATGAATGTCATACAATAATATGCCTCCACTCCATTAAAGATGGGGACCTCATTACACATGTTAACTATAAAATCAATCAAACTATAACATAAACTGCAGTATTTTACTCGGTGTTATTTTGGTTATATGCACTCTTATTTGCTATAGAAATGAGAATCTTTGCATATTTGTGTATAAATGGTTTGGATTCATATTGATGCACATGAATATATATGTGTTTTTTTTTAAATTTGAATATTTTATGTAGTTTTTGGTCAACTGTTTTTTTCTCGTTTTTTTTCCGGTCCGGTCCAGTTTCGCATTTTTGGGGTCAACCGGTCCGGATTATGATAACATTAATTGGGATACATGGTTTACAGGAGCCATTGATTATTTGTAGGGGTGATCACACTATGTAGGGCTTGTTAAGCCCATGGTTTTACGCACACCTATGTCTTTCCCACATGGTCATGTGTCATAGAGTTTGTATGCATCTTCTTGGTCATAGTGCAATATTCATTCATAGTTCTCAACATGGTAGTCTCATAGTTCACATCGTCGCATGCTTCTTGAGGCAACCCACGGATCCCGATGCACCGGGTCTCGAGACCAAAAAATTCAGTGAGGGCTCAAAATGATCGTCATCATGTGTGCTTGATATGTCATGTCCAAATTTTGTCAAAAAACAGGTTTAAATAAAAATTAGCTTTAGAAGGAGACGCAGGCATATTTACGAAGCAAAGGTGGCATAATACAGTCATTCCCTAGTATGCAAAGAAAATTCCAACAATGAAGGTGAAACAAATCTCGTCACGGACAAAACCCATGTTTCGGAATTCTTCAATCCCAAAAAGTTTACGTGGATCCAACAAAATCTAGAGAAATAGAGGGGGATGAGTGTGAAGGTGGCAAATTAAATGTACATTGCATAGGGATTATAAGACCCTCCATCCTTCACGTGCACCTTCCAAAACATAAAAGAGGTTCAACGTTGAAGTTCTAAGCTAGGTTAACCAAGTCGTAACACAAATAAAGGAAGCCGTTAAGCATCATTATGTGAGCCCATTTGGGTCAAAGCTGTTTGAAAAAGGGTAAAAGTGGTAAATCAATGCCACCTTAATTAAGTCGGCCATTAACCAAATTATATTTGCCCTTTTATCATATCCGTTGCATATCAACTAAATTGGCTCTTGTTAAATTAAATTGGAACGTTGGAGGTGGATCCAAGTGAGTCGTTGAGCATTTAATAAAGACAACTGTGTGGTCAATAAAGTGAATTGGTGTTCATGCCAAGGAATCAACCAATCAAATGGGAATGCTGAACCAATCAAATTAAATTGTTCCTCATTTCAATCTAGCCGTCAACACACTCTCTCAATACAATTCGGCCCTCATCCTTATTAAATCATCCCCTCCCCTCTCTCTCCTAGCCGAGCTGTACAGTCAAATAGGAATAGAGCATTGGGAGTCCACGACAACAATTAATTGGATCGACCCCTTTTTCAACCAATCGCTGCATCATCCACTGTAATCGACCCTCCCAAGCAAGCCGTTAGCAATCAAATGTGAATCGATTGGGTCAAATAAAGTGAAGCATGGGAGTTTGGACAATATGTTACAACTGTGGCACTCTAAATTAAGTGGGTCACCCCCTATCTCAAGCAAATCAACCCAATTTAATTAAACCGCCGTCTCACTGATAGCCGTGAGCAGTCAAAGAGAGCTGTTGGGCATTTGTCGGGTCAAAAGAACTGGGCATTGGACAAAGTGAAGGAAATAGCCGTTGCATTCATTGGTCAAATCGAAACACCTTTGTGGTGATAATTTATTGTTAAAAATTGTTTATCATTGTAATGACTTAGTATCTGGGTTGTGGATGACAAGTCAACAAATATTATTTTGAGAGAGGGGTTTTTACTAGCCATTACCAAGAAAGTTATATAAGGCTAGCCCTCTCCTCTCAAATGGTTGTGGTTGAACTATGAGATCATTATGCCATATCAATAAAGAACTTTTTCAGTGTACATTTTCGGATCAATTCTTCTATTTTTTCTTTTCTTGGTTTATGTTGTGAATGTTTTTAATAGAATAGACACAGATTTTGTGGGTTATCGCAAGGCTATTGGTTGGATCCACCGAGGGTCAACATTGTCACGTGGAAGGGGAGATCAAGGTGCTAGACCTCATCTCACCTTTGTTGGTATTGGGTGTTAATCGAATCCAAGAGTTGGACAGACCCTTCTTGGGGGTTCCTTCAGTAAGGAAACAATTCCATTTTGTACCGTAGTTGATCTAGTGGTTGGAGACCATCTACATAGAGGGAGCTTTCCTAGAGAAATCCAGTGGCTGGACCACTATTCTAGACTAGACTGGGGTGTGATTGTCGCCTAGACACTAATCCCTTCTCTAGTTCAAAGTGCATAGCCGACTTAAAGAGGGTTGTGATCTTGATCCAACGCCCTGGGAAGGTAAGGACGAGGTAACCCTCACTACAACCATCCATTTATTTAAAAAAATCAATTAATCTCCTTTCCTTTTCCGCTTTATAAAAATAAAAATACCAAAATTAATTTCCTAGCTTGTGCTTTAAATTTTATCTTCAAGATCTAGCTAATCCTTGGGATTTATAATTCTAGATCTATTTTTTTCAAGGATATTTTGCCCTCTGGTTTTCTTCACTTAATTTTTTTATTTCACGAGGGTATTGTAAGGTATTTTGCAGATTTGCAGTTCACTACAGCGAACCCATCCACAGATCAGGCAAGAAACCTCATTTAGGGGTTTGAACAAGTAAGTATATTCCATTAGTAACCCTTGTTTTATTCCAGATCTGATTTCTCTTGATAGTCATTCAATTTCTGGGGAAAAAATAAGCATTTTCCATCCATCATACATCGTTATTCATCGCTGGAATAAATTTCTGGGTTTTGACGTTGGGGGGATTTGACCCCTATTTGCTACAAGTAGTTTCCAGATTGCTTGGAACTCCATTTTACTTGCAGATATGAAGTGTTGGGTTATTTTAACTATTCCTAACTTGTTGCCCAAGCTTCCCCATCTATAGATCTTTTGATCTAATATGTTTTCACACTTTTGGGTGGCTTCCAACGGCAATTTGCTTGCTGGTTTTCTGTGTTTATTATATTTTGCAGATCTGAAAAGTGCAGTACAACAATATCTTTGTCCACTTTCAGCTACTTATCCAAGGGTAAATTATCGAATTCATCTTGTACTTGGTAAGGGTATTCATCACTCACTCCCTTGTTGTTATTAGAGCTAGATAATTAGAGGTTTTGACTGATTTTAATTTGCAGGTTTGCGTTTTTCTGCAGTTTGTTTTATCATTTCAGATCAGTGAATCAAAAATTATTTCCTACCTTCACATTAGACATTCAAACTAGGCACTGGTCTACTTATCTTTAGGTGAAGATTTGTTTTATGTGTTCAGATTAGGGAAGCCTCCCATAGCTTTTAGTAGGAGTTGGCTTGAAGAATGGAGATTTGTGTCGGGGTGACAGTGGACACTTATCCTGTGTGGTACCACCTTTAGTGCCTTGAGAGGACCTTGACAAGACTGCTAAATTGGGCAGTAACAATGCTTAACAATGTTATTGTCTTCAGAAATTTGTAATCCCAATGCAAATGAATACAGGATAGACAATGTCAGCACTCATAAGGGAGTTTCTTAGCTCAAGCCGTAACGGTAACTAGATTTCCATGCAACAACACCTTTGAATTAGCAAGAATGCTCCACAATGCTACCATAGTGCTCCACTGTGCATTAGAGATGGGAAGTGGTTGCTACCACACCTGTGCTGAAAATTGAAATCAACTCGTTGGAACATCAAACCATCCTTGAGAGGAAGAAAGTAACCCTCAAACAACACAACAATATGCTCCTCTGTTTGGAAGTGCAAATAGGTAGATCAGTAGTGTGCTCTTGAGATAACCCTCGCAACGCTTCACCTAAAAACGTGGTTTTGAAGTGAGAATGTAACCCCAAGGAGTGCTCCTTTGCAACACTGCTTTGACCATTTTTTTAATAGGAACAAAAGGGTTTATACTATATAGTGGGAGTCACTGGAGTGTCTCCCACAATAAACCCTTGCCAGCACCAACAACATGCAAGCTAGCACTAGCTAGGTAACTTATGACTTAGCAAGGGTCGAGACATTTAGAGATGCACATGTGGGGGTCCTACACCTGGGGGATGCCTACTCTTTTAGCCTCATCACAATGGGCCAAATGGACTTAGTAGGAATTGAACCTTGGTGGGAGAGTTCAAAAACCTACCATTACCATTACTACTTTCAGCATTACCAGCTAATGGAAATATCTTTGTCGGTTGGTAAAGGTCTTCTTAATAACTCAAATGCCTGCAATTTCATATTATATGGCTTCTTTATGAACTACTCTCTCTATATTTGCTATCTAATATGCACAAAGTATTTATGTTATATAGTTATCCACATTTTAGATGAAACTTTTGTATATCTCACCAAGAACCATTAGTGCATTTCTTGGTTGACTGTACATATTACAAATCTATGTAATCAACATACTTGTCATTTCATTCAGGAACTAAAATTAGTGACATGATAACAAACATATAATGTGGAAATAGGCGGTTGTGGTTGAACTCTATTCATTTCCATTTTCTTGTATTTCAAGGCTACGAAATTGTGCTAGTTAGAAACCTATTTTATGACCCTACCACTCTAAGTAATGGGACATGTCCCTTAGATGCCTGTGTCCATACACTGCGTGTCGGACAAGTGACATGCTAGGACACGTGTTTTGCACATGTCCTAAAACAAGACATGTGCCAAATGCGTGCCCTAGATGTGTCCCAATGTGTTTGATACCAAGGCATGAAAAAGACCCATTGGGATTCTTAAAAAGCAGTTTTTCTTGATGAAGACAAAAATGTGTGATGTGTTTCTTGATGATATGGGTTTGGACAACAATGTTGAGTTGACATTAGCCAACTTGGATCTTAATGAACCAGTCCTAGAGTTGGTCACTTTTAATGATGTTGATCCTCTTGAGGGGTCATCCTCCACACCAATAGATGCAGACATTGGATTGGATATAGAGGAGGATGGAGGGGAGAGCAGTGCCAATGGTGGTGATTTTGATGATTTTGACATGGAGGAAGACTACTGATAGTGACGAGCTATGAGATTCTTCCATCTACCTTTCTAGTATCTACCCTATTTTGTATTTTCCATTAGCATTCCCACCTATAGTATTATTGACTTAGTATCTATGTAATACATTTTGATTTTGATGACATCAAATGATTTAATGAGAAAACTACAGTTTATGGTTTTAACTTTTGAATTTCTCTTTTATGACATGTGTATTGAATATTTGAATTTCTTGTGTGTTTGATCATCATTGATGTAGTAACTAGTTGTATCAATATTTTGTAAATGTTCTATTTTCTAAAAAATTGGATCTTTATGCCTATAGTTCATTTTTGTATTTGTAATTTGTAATTTTTTTTAATATATATATATATATATATATATATATATATATATATATATATATATATATATATATATATATATATATCTCATGTGTCCTGTTTTTGGGGTCAACGTGTCTTGTGTCGGATACTCGTATCCATGTGTTCTCTGTGCCCTCTGTCCTCATGTCATGTGGCTTAACTACTGCTCCTAATTGGTTTGTGTTTGAAGATATTGTAATGGCTCATGACCTAAATGAGTTATAACTTAGTTTTCTTTACCAAACAACACTACTACTTTATAGCTAATTACTTATATCTACTTCTCATGGATGTTTTAGTTCTTCACGCCTTTAGTGGTGGTCCTTGAATGTTATGCAACAGGTTTCCCATGTTTATGTACAACTCCCATTATAGGACCAAATGTTGATATTATGGTAGCTGCGTGAGGTATTTACCTCCACGTGTAACCCTGGCGAGAATAGGATATTCCGGGAAGCAAGAAGAAACCCTAAAACATTGAACATAACCCTAGAAGACAAGTCTGCTCAAGGAAATATTTAATATTAAGTATTTAGCCTCCAGAATGAGAAGTCGGCCCAGACAGCTCAGGAAAAACAGATCAAATACAGGTAGCTAGATCTCATTTGACACACACAGCTCGAAATTACAGCAGTGAAGAAGTGCGCAAGTCTGGGGAGTAGCTGCAGCTGCAGCTACTGTAATCTGTTTTCTCGGTTTAGGCTCAGACTTTCTATTGGTTATGGTTTGGACTTTCTGCCTTGTATGCTAGCTCTGGAGAGAGAGAGGTATGCTACATTGATTGGCTATTAGGCCTAGGGTTTGCTTCCGGATCATTCTCTGTCAAGGTTAAGGTGCTTGGGGGTGGCTTCGGCCTATGGTTGGGTGACAATATTTCTATATTGTCTATGGTTAAACGAGCACACCTATTATTTCTAACACCAAATACATTTGTTTCTATCTCAAATGATCAATGCATATTGGGCAATCCTGGTACAAGTACAATGTAAAATATCTTGAACTCTATTCCCTCTTGTTACCACCCAAACACAGATTCTCTAAATGCGACTTGCTTGGGCAGGGTCTTCAAACTGGGACTAGACATCATGCAATATGAAGGGTAACAACTGGCTCCATATGGGGACTTGCACTCTTCTTGAGAGTGTATAGAACCTCAGATCTTGCTATATCCTGTTACAAGGAGATAAAAATGTGGTGGGATAGGTCAAGGCTCTCACCTAGAAACCCCACATACAGTTCACAATATTCTTACTCAAATTACAAAATCTTTAAAATTTGTCTTTACAAAGAAGGCATAAGCCAAAATGCCAAAGGGAACATGGAAATGAACAACTAATTCTACTCTGTTGCTCACAAGAGCTTATTCATCCTACACAACTCTAGTATATGAAAAATCATATGCTAAGTGAAATCATATAGCCAATGCAACCACTGAAGCATATCAGAAACCATTAGATCTTCTCTTGTGATTGGTTCTGAACCAAGACAAGGACATATAAAATTGAACTGGATATATGCTGGAAGCTCCATCTTTTTGCATGGCTGAAATATGAAGTGTAGTCCCGAAAATGAGAAAGAAAGCCAAGATCATGCCAAGGATGGCATGCACCACTGCAAGCTCTCTTTATCCATTGGTGGATAGGGCTGAAATAATCACCATCTCTGAAATATGCATAGGGAAACCCTTCATTATGCTTTGAAATATCATACATATTCCCTTCAAGCAATAAGGGTTTAGGCAGGTTGAAAAATCTCCAATAACTTTCTTTCCTGCCCTCTAACAAAAATGTAGATGAAGTATGGGACACAAGATCAGATCTGGAAATCTTTTTCAGCTCTTAAATAAAGGCCTGCTGCAGTCTTTTAGGTGGCTGGAAATTTCTGCAATAAAGATCAAAATGAAAGTGCTGCTGTCCCATACAAAATATAGCCCCAAAAGCACATGCTTCAGCTGAATTTTTATGCATGAAATGAGTAGAAGATGAAGTCATATGTGGCTAAATTTTTTTTGCACTTTCATATTCATAAACATGCCCCATATTTTGCAGAAAATTTGCTCCATCTATAAGAAAATATGGATGAAAAATTTCTAAACTTTGACTATCATAACAACACCCCATAGGTTGAAATAAATCTATATTATTCACGAAAGAACATGGCTGTTTATTACTCATAAAAAATTCTGCATTTACTTCCAACATACTTTGCTGCCCAAGAGAGACCAAATCTGAAATTTAGCCTCATGAAAGAACATGGCTGTTTATTACTCATAAAAAATTCTGCGTTTACTTCCAAAATGCTTCGCTGCTCACGAGAGACCAAATCTGAAAATTTAGCCCTAGGTATTTCACTATTTGTGTCATAAATGGGATCTTCATTAAAATACTAGCAACTTTTATTCCATCTATGCTTTTCAATACGGAAAAGAGTGTCAATGCTTTCACATTCATGGCTGCCATCTTCTTCCTCACACGAGGAAATGAGCACACTTGGAAATTCTTCATCTTTCAAGGGTTTTTCTATGAAATCTGTTAATGTTTGTAGCTTGGACATGTATTTCCGCAAGTGCGTCTTCTTGTGGAAATCGTCATTAAATGTATCCTATGCTTTTTCTAGAGTTAACTTTATTAATTGATTAATAAAGTGAACGTCTTTTTTATAAAGTTACTTTTAATTGATAAAGTGACTTAAGTTGAGTCACTTAATGATTTAATTAATAGAGAGCCATTGATCTCATGGTTAGATCTTGACCATTGAGATTAGGGATTTGGCTCAAGTCAAAGTTATAAAAGACAACAAGGGGCAAAGGACAAAGACATAGAGAGCATTTACTTCACAAGTCACTTGAGTAAGTGAGTAAGATCAAGATCTGATTTTCCAGCTTTGGCGAGGATAAAATTTGCAGCAAAGATCAACAAGAAGAGGGGAAAACAACCATTAATCAACAAGCAGGCCGTACCGAAAATCTGTACATAAGGGGCCGTACTAGAAATCAGTACAGCAGGGCCGTACTAGTTCCGTACAGGCCGTACGGATTCCGTACAATGTGCAGGATAGTGTAGCAGGGCCGCACGTGTGAACCTGCAGAGTTGCACGTGTGAGTTTGCCGTATAGTCTGTACAGAACGTACGATACATCCAACAAGAGATTGGGTGGCATGATTCCCAAGATCTGGAATTTCTAGGTTTGCTGTTCGTTGTGTTTATTTCTCAAAGCTATTTTCCTTGTTAAGGGAGCTCTTGTAAGTTTTGATGTTTAAATGAATCACTGATTTGAGGAGCATAAAATTATTGTGTACTGTGTGTTTTGCTTTTCTAGTTTCCGTTGCATAAAGAGGCAAATAATTCCAGTATAGTAATTAGATCTAATCTACTTGCTTAGTTTGCTCGTCTTAAGAAATTTACATGGTATCAGAGCTCTTGCTCTAAGAGAAAAGCAAATCCAATTGATACAATGTATATTTTCATAGCAAGCTTGAAGGACAAAGCTCAGGACAACCATGTCAGTCATCAACGTAAAGGTTGATGATCGACTTGATGGGGTTTCAAATTTTCTGCCTTGGAGGGCATGACTGATACTGCTTCTGAAGGAGCAAGAGTTGTGGGAGGTCGTGACCAACGATGTTCTTGCTCCAACACCAACTCAGACTACAACACCAGGAGGCACACGGTAGGTGCAGTTAGATCTGATTGTAAGGGTAGCGTTGGAGAAGAAAGACATAAAGGCACAGAGGGTAATCCTTGAAGTTGTCGAGGATCATTTGATCCCACATGTGTCAGAGAAGACCAATTCCAACGAGATGTCTGATGCCCTGGTATCACTTTTCCAAAGTGATAATATGAGTCAGAAGATGATTCTCAGCACCAAGCTTAGAGAATGCAGAATGACCAACTCCGACAATGTGACCACCTACCTTATGAGAATCACACAGATCCGTGATTGGCTTTCAGCGATTGGGGAAGCTGTATTGGATGCAGAGTTAGTAAATGTTGTTATGAATGGGTTCACCAAGGCATGAGAACCATTCATCATGGGCATCTGTGCCCGGGAGAAACTTCCCAAGTTGGAGAGACTTTGGGATGATTGCATTCAGGAGGAGACTCGTAGAGAGTCCAGACCCAACAAGCAGGGAGGAGATGAAAACTTAGCCCTTGTCAACAAAACCAAGAAAGGCAAAGGGAAATTTTTTGTCAAGAAGGGTGACAGTCAAGGAGAGCGGCAATAGTCTAGGCAGAAGAGGGACATGAGCAAGATCAAATGCTATATTTTCTATAAGAATGGCTATTTTGCCTCTTAGTGTCCACAGAGAAGGAAAGGCAAGTCGCAGACAGTTGCATCGACATCAGAGGCATAGTTGAACAAACTTGCATCCAAGTTCGAGAGTGATTTTCCATTCGCGTCTTGCCTTTCTACCAGCACTACTCCCAGCAGTGTTGGGTACTTGGACAATGGCGTATCTCACCACATGACAAAGGCTAGAGAGCTATTCAACAGTCTAACAAAGGAGGACTCAAAGCTTCACATACAACTTGGAAACAATGCCAAGTATCCAGTGAAGGGTCAGGGGACAGTGTAGTTCCAGCTTGAGTCAAAAGGATCCTTTGATGCACAGGAGGTACTGTATGTACCTGGCCTGAAGAAGAACATGTTGTCCATCTCAGTCATGGAGGACAAAGGTTATGAGGTTAACTTCTGGAGAGGGCAGGTCTTCATTTGCCGAGAGGGTGCTAGTCCAGACACTACTTTGAGGATTGGAGTCCGGGATGGGAACCTATATAGACTTCAAGGCCAGCCTGTTCAAGCATTGATGCACACTAGTGGGAGCTTGTGCGAGCTGTGGCACAAGAGGATGGGGCATCTCCATCACAAAGATATACCATTATTGATGCAGATGGTTACTGGGCATCCAGACTTCAGTCTGGATCATCAAGGGGTGTGCAAAGGCTGTGCTCTTGGCAAGAATGTCAAGGCACTATTTTCTAGCAGTGAGACTCGATCCAAAGGCATTTTGGATCTGATACATTTTGAGGTTGGTGGGCCTATGTCAGTTGCTTTAGTGAAGGGCAGATCTTATTATGTGACCTTCATTGATAATTTCTCCAGGAAGATCTGGATCTACTTCATGAAGACCAAGGATGAGGTCTTTAGTCATTTTAGAGAGTTCAAAGCTTAGGTGGAGAACATGATAGGAAGAAAGATCAAGGTGTTGGGGACAGACAAGAGGGGTGAGTACACCTCAAATTAGTTCACTGATTTCTGCAAGGAGGCAGGGATCAAGAGTGAGAAGACAGTGACCTACGATCCGCAGTAGAATGGGGTTACAGAAAGGAAGAACCGATCGCTCATCAATGAAGCGAAGGCCATGATCCATGATCAAAGTTTGCCTTTGTTTTTGTGGGCCAAGGCATGCAATACAATTGTGTATTTGTAGAATAAGAGCCCACATCGGAAACTGGAGGATAAGACACCGGATGAATCCTTCATAGGCAAGAGACCTGAGATAGGACATCTCAGGATTTTTGGTTGTCCAGTCTATATCCACATTCCTGTGGAGAAGAGGACAACGTTGCAGCCCTTAGGAGAGAAGGGCATCTTGGTGGGATATTGCGAGGATTTGAAGGCTTACAATCTTCTTGACAGAGCAACAGAGGACAATGGTGAGCTAAGATGTCAAGTTCGAGGAGAACTGGCATCTAAGAAATCTCAGGATCTACCTACAATTGCAAAGGGGCCATAGGAGGTGGACCCAAAGGATGAGCCGAGAGCAGAGACTTCTAGTGCAGGGAGCCAGACTCCAGAGGAGATGGAGGAGCAGTCAACCCCTTCGATTTCAGTCAGGACGCCCAGGTGGTTTGAGTAGACTTTGCGAGATGCTAGGGAGCATGTTGAACCTCCCAGGACCACATTTCGGGAGGGAAGGCCTCCTCGGAAGTTTCCAACATATATGGCTTTGATGAGCAACATCATAGACTCAGAGTCCACTAGCTTTGAGGAAGCAACAAGCCAGCAGGTGTGGAGAGATGCCATGATGGAGGAGCACAACTCCATCACGAGGAATGATGTCTGGGACATTGTGCCAAGGTCAGAGGGCAAGTCAATGGTGATTTCTAGGTGGTTGTACAAAGTAAAGCATGCAACGAATGGTAGTGTGGAGAAGTACAAGGCCAAATTTGTGGCTCATGGGTTCTCTCAGAAAAAGGGAGTAGACTTCGAGGAGACTTTTGCTTCTGTAGCCAGATACTCCTTTATCCAAGTAGGAGCAATACTTTCTATTTCTTCAAAGATGGGGTGGAGCATATGTGAAGACAACCTTCCTCAACGAAATCATTGAGGAAGAAGTGTACATCGAGTAGCCACATGGGTTTGAGGTTCATGATAGGGAGACACATGTATGCAGGCTGAAGAAAGCCCTGTATGGACTCAAACAAGCACCCAGAGCCTGGTACTCAAGGATTTAAAGCTATTTGCAGGGCATGGGCTTCACCAAGAGTGAGGCAGATCCCAACCTATATTTCTTGTTGGTTGGATCTGAGGTCTTCATCTTGGTGTTGTATGTTGATGATCCGATTCTGATAGGTGCAGAGAGACTAATTGCAGGGTGCAAGTCAGACTTAGTGACAACATTCGAGATGAAGGATATTGGGCCAATGCATTACTTTCTGGAACTTGAAGTTTGGCAGCGACCAAGTGAGATCTTCCTTGGACATGGGAAGTACACTCTTGAGATCTTAAAGAGATTCACGATGGAGGAGAGCAGACTGATGGCCACTCCGATGGTGACCAACCTGAGGAAGATTGATTCTTTAGATTCAAAGTTGCCAGATCCCAGACAATATCGACAGCTGATTGGTTCGTTGATGTATCTAGTCAACACTTGACCATACATTCATTTTGCTGTTAATACCCCAAGCCAGTTCATGGTGGAGTAGAGAGAGGTTCATTGGGTGGCAACAAAGCACGTGCTCAGATACTTGCAGGGCACAGTAGGATATGGATTGTAGTACCTTGGTGGAATGGTGTGAGGTTGCAGGGGTACTCAGATTTAGATTGGGTAGGTAGTGATACAGATCAGAAGAGCACCTCAGGGTGCTATTTCAGCTTGGGGTTAACACTCATTTCCTGGTTCAACAGGAAGTAGATCTCAATAGCATTGAGTTCAGTTGAGGCAGAGTACATGGCGGCTAGTTTAGTTAGTTGTTAAGCCATCTGGCTTCACAAGCTACTTAGAGGATTGTTTGGTTAGGAACTTGAGCCGACCTTGATCCACAACGATAACTAGAGTTGCACCAAACTCTCGGAGAATCTAGTGTTTCATGACAGGTCAAAGCACATTGAGATTAGATGCCATTTCATCAGAGACAGGGTGCTGAAAGGCGCAGTCAAGCTCCAATACATTCCTACGGATGAGCAGTCGACAAACATTTTCACCAAGCCCTTGGTGAAGGGCAAGTTCGTCTTTTTCAGAGACAAGCTTAGAGTGGTGGAGAATACCTTCCTCTCTAAGAGGGAGTGTTAATGTTTGTAGCTTGGACAAGTATTTCCGCAAGTGTGTCTTCTTGTGAAAATTGTCGTTAAATGTGTCCTATGCTTTTTCTAGAGTTAACTTAATTAATTAATTTATAAAGTGAACGTCTTTTTTATAAAGTGACTTAAGTCGAGTCACTTAATGATTTAATTAAAAGAGCCATTGATCTCACGGTTAGATCTTGATCGTTGAGATTAGGGATTTGGCTCAAGTCAAAGTTATAAAAGACAACAAGGGGCAAAGGACAAAGACACAGAGAGCATTTACTTCACAAGTCACGTGAGTAAGTGAGGAAGATCAAGATCTGATTTGCTTTGCCGAGGATAAAATTTGCAGCTGCTTGTTGAATATGTGGTTCATGCAAGATTGAAATGGTAGTTGGGGTGTTGGTCAACCCAAACGACATGACCGGAAACTCATAATGCCCATAATGGCACCTGAAAGTAGTTTTGGGGATATCTTGTTCTCCGACTTTGATTTGATGATACCCCAATCGAAGATCAATCTTCGAAAAATAAACGGCTCCATGCAACTCATCTAATAACTCATTGATCATGTGAATGGGGTACCTATACCATGCAACTCATTTAATATCTCAACCAACATACTTATCTCAATCTCAACACTTCAGAAATTGACCCCAATTGGAAAATAACTCGGCCCTCTTCAACAATGAATTCAACCACAACAAGAGAGTCGCCCCACCTCTAAATATCTTTACCCATGATGTGAGGAAACTTGACCCAACTAAGGAGATTCAACCTTCCTACAATGAGAACTCGGCCCAACAGAGAAGATTTAGCCTCCAAGTGAGCTACTAGACCCCCAAACTCAAGAAACACAACCACAAAACTCAACTCTACCCTTCCTCAACAAGAACTCGGCCTTCTCAAGAGCATTCGGCCCACACACAAGCA
Source organism: Picea engelmannii (assembly GCA_009831015.1). Classification (NCBI taxonomy): domain Eukaryota; kingdom Viridiplantae; phylum Streptophyta; class Pinopsida; order Pinales; family Pinaceae; genus Picea; species Picea engelmannii. The sequence goes on from ML781263.1 coordinate 238,696, forward strand.
AAACTCAGCCACAAACAAGAAAACTCAGCGGCCAAATAATGAACTCCGTCACAATGAAACACAGTGAAAAGATTTGAGTGATCTTCTCTCCACGACTAGCTAGGGTGGATGGTCTCATCACCGAAACCAATCTTCTTCTCTAGGGTTTTTTGTCCCAAGAGCTTCTCAAATTCGTTTTTAGAAAATATCAATGCATAATGAGAGAGGGTGCCCTCATTCCTCTTTTGTTTCCTCGTTCACCCTTTTGCTTACCCTTTTACCCTTTTAATAAAGTAAAGTGACTTTATAAGCTCAAAGTCACTTAAAACACCTTTTCACTTAATTACTCAATGCCACTTTTTTAAAAGATTGCTTTTTCGTCGTGACGACATCAAATAATTAATTAATTCTTTTTTCTTCCACTGACTATAGGCTACAAGAATTACTTAGGCTATAACGTGAATCTCTTGGATTTATCATTTGGAAAGAGACATTACATTAAGCTTCATGCAATATGAGGGGTAACACCTCCCAAACCTGCACTTCAAATGTTACAAAGTCGTTTAACAAAGTGCAACCCTAGGGGCATTTAGGAAGGTTGCCCATTGTCACCTCGACAACTCTTCCACTCACTTTCGGCCGGTTGTTTTGAGGCACAAGGGGGGAAACCAAAGGAAATATTGTTTTTAATTGTTTTTTTGGAATAAGATGAATGGTGGAATTTCCCAAGACCAATGCCTATCCAATTGGGGTTATTGAGTCAAAACCAATGAACAACAGGGTTTGAATGTGATGAAGAGGCATAGTTAGGTTATTAACAATATGCTCTAACCAACCACATAGGTCTTCTTTTCAATATGCAAAAATTAATGGGAGGGCCCTTCCAAAGATGCACCTCACAACAATTACAAAACAGCCAAGTAGAACGTGCAGCCATGAACAAGAAAAGGGACAGAAGCAGCCTCTTAGTGTGCAGAAATGACAGCAGAAATATCCATTAAATGAACAATGATTACTGCAAGAAGTAAGGAGGGTTATACTTCAAACTTATCTCTTCTTATTGGAGCAAAATTGCCCTTCTTCAAAGATTACACAAAAGTTTGTAAGAGTAATTCCAGCTATCAAATTAACCCATGAAAAGTAGAAAAAAGATGAAAAGCCTCAACTTCAACTTGTCCTCCTTCCAATTCTCCCAAAGATATTCAACTAAGTGCTTGGAGGCGAATTCCCCATCTTCCAACCGTGCCTTTAATAAATTAGAATGATCTCCTTTTGTAGTGTTCACCTCCAACAACTTTCCCATTAAAAATTATATTTTTAGAAGGCCCTAGAATCCTCCTAAGGTGGAGTGCTCTCTTACTATTTGTCTTTTGATTGGATAAATTGCTTTGAGCAGGTCTATATTGCCACTTGTTATCTTTCTATTTCATGAGATCCTCTTAAAGCATGCATTTATTCTTGATGTGAGGGTTTGACCATATCAACAATGCCACATGGCATCTCTTCATGCAAAGAGCTTTCTTCCAAATATGTAGAAAATAGCTCAAACAAAGTGCTCTTGCCCCAAAGCCTACCTCAAAGGTGAAACACACCTCCAAATATGTAGAAGTGCATCAAATCATGTGTCCTCTACCCCAAAGGACCTAAAAGGTGAAATATGCTTCCAAATATGTGAAACATGCCTGGAACAATGAGTCTTTACTCCAAAAGTCTTCTTCAAAGGTGAAATACACCTCCAAATATGTGGAAGTTCCTCCATGAGGGTATTTCTCACCCCTTCTTGCTTTCAACATGCCCTAGCCACCTCCTAGAAGAGGGCGTTCAACATTAAGTGAGCCTTTGACCAAGTCAAGTGCAATTTTAGTGCCACATGGCACCAGGTAGGAAGTTTCTCCCTTGTGTTCATTAACTCCCTTTCCTTGCCACGTATCATGCTTTGGGCCTCCAAATAGGTAGGGCGTTTCCTTGTTAGTGGGTGTTTCTCCAATTGATGGGGTCATCTTCTTTCTTCAAACCAACATTACTCCTTCACACCTTTGATCTTGTCCCAAATGATGGGTAGAATGATGCTTGGGCAAGATAGAATAAGGTGCATAGCCTCCAAGTTTTCTACTCACAACCTATGACTGTCACTGAACTCCAGGAATTTGCTGTGCTGGTGAGAGAAGAAAGCCCATAAAAATGCAAAATAAGCCATGCATTTTCAGGTGGTAACAAACTATTTAAGAACACTTTATGGGCTCTTTGTCCATACAAATCGTACTCCTAGCCTAAAATTTTATTCAATGACAAAGAAACCTTAGAATATCCTACCATAAGCTTATTTAGAAAGTCTGCCAAGTCTAAAAGCTTTTGAGTTTGTCCAAATTCTTAGGTGTAGGTGACTTCAATAAAACTGTAACCTTAACTAGGTCTCAGACTCTTATGTAATCCTTGATCATAACTGATCAGTAGTATAAGCCAAAAAATATATAGTTTCCACATGAAATGGATACTTACTATATTCTTGATAATGTTATAGTTGTGTTGCTTGAACTTTCTGGAAATGAACAGTGTGTAAGTTTATGAAATGTCCAACGTTTCAAGTGGACACTCCACCCATCATCAGGGACCAATAAAGCTGAAATGATAGAAAAGAGTGCTGGTGTTAATATTTAAAGGTTTAAATTTTTTGGGTAACTGTTGGGAAAAAGGATTAAAAATATTAGATGACTGTTGAAAATTAAGATTAAAATTAATCATAAGAAGGAAAATAATCCAATAAGCTGATGAGCTATAAGGTTAAAGTAATTAAAAAGGCTAATGTGAAATAATCCATTATTGCCGAAGAGTAAATAAAATATTTGAAATAAATTTAATAGATAGCCGTTGGCAAATAGGATCAAATAAGCATTTCTTTTGTCTAGTGAATCAGTATTTGATGAATGGTTAGATTGCATATAATCTCTGGCTCTGTATGCATTAGCTTCTCCTCTTTGAACCCACTATTTTTCATTTTGTTGGCAAATCTTTGTAGGTTCTATGACCTTGTTGAGCCAGAACATGGGATTTTGAGAAAAAGCCGAGAGATACGCTTGACTGGTTGCCGTTTGCGAACTTCAACAGGTTCTGGCCAGCCACGGCTTCTACCGACAGAATACCTTGTTATATTACTGGATGAGGTAATTCATGCATTACAGTATTATGAACTTATGTTTATTTTCATGATTTAGGCATCTTATTGAGATATGCAACTCTAGGTCATACGTGGTGAGGGATGCCATTCTCATACTCCTTACTAGATAATATCTTATATAAACTAGGAACCATTTCAACTTCTATAGATCACAATCCACCAAAAGAGTGCATGTAGGGAACTGGTACCTTTGATAGCTTTCATGAATGATTATATAATGAGTCTACATGCACTGCTTTAGCACTAGCTCAGAGGTTTACAGTTGTTTCGGAATTTGGTGGTTATTTTTCTTCAAGGTTGGTTCTTGTGAATTGGAGTTGTCATATTTTTGGCTTTTACTGGTGATAGATTCCTAAACAGCTTGTAGTTGTAGTCATCTTAAACACTGAATTGTTGGGAAGTTTGTTTCCTTAAATGTTCAAACTTCAAAGTTACTACAAATATCTAAGTCATAACAAATCAATGGAAGTTGCTTTGAGTCATGGCTTGGAATTGCCTTGTGGTAAAAGAATAGTCTTCTGATTTAAAAATAGACAAAATCAAGATTTAAGATGCAAATCTTTTTCAACCCTTACAAGCATTCCAAACTTGCAATTATTAGCCTAGAATAGTGACTCATATATTAGCTCATGAAGTATTCCTCTGGTATGTACTGTTCGTGTAGGTACTTTACTGGGATGAAATTTGTTTACTTATGATATTTTCATGCGTTGTGAGTTTTTATTTCAAAACTTACACAAGGTTTTTTATTTTCACACTTGGTTTCTTACTAGCAATCTTTTTGATGTTTTCATTATTTTTCTTGTTGATTATAGGAACAAGATGATGATTTTATGCTTCTTGGGGCCCAATTCTGTTCCGACTCTTTTTCTTCCATTTCACTGGATGCTGTTGAAGCTGGAAATGGGTACTGCTTCTATGCAAGGTAGGGGTGCTTATGATTTTATTCAGGACGATCTACTTTCAGGACCACCGTGGCATTTTTCCAGTATATTGTTGATTTTACCTATCTCAACACATGAAATTATAGCCAGTAATTTACTAAACACAGAAATATATGTTTGCTGATATAAATCTGGAAATTACGATAATAACCTACAGCTGAGATATAAAACAGCAAAATCACAGCGGAAGCATACAGAAACAAGCACATAAAATGAACAAGACACCAAATGTTACCCTGGAAACCCCAGTGTGGGGAAAGCCAGCTAAGAGGGGGCTTTATTGGCTCTTGAGAAAGTGTTTACAGCAGCAAAAAACACAGCAGAAAATTTTCTTACAGAAAATGTCTTCTTCTGGTAGCTGTACGGCCCAGCTAAATTAGCCCAGCAATTCAGCCTCTGCTCATCCAAGAGAAAGACCTGTACGGCTTGCTTGAATCAGCCCAGTACAGTCTCAGAACTGGACTGTATGGCCTGGGACAGTTCGGCCTCTTCTCTAGTATACCGTACGGCTTGTACGGCTTCTTTCCTCTGCTGAGTATGGCCTGTCTTCTGCTCCTTTGCTTGCTGCTGAACCTGCTTTTCTCCTGCAGATTTTGCCTCAGCCAAAGCTCTAACACTGCCCTCACACTCAGCCAACACTGCCCTCAGCCAAGCACCCCTCTTGCTCTCACTTGCTCAACCTCACAAATGAGAATGGTGATTGTCCTCTCACACTCAGCCTCCTTTTATCTCCTTAACAGCCCCCCATTCACCTTGAGATGTGTGCCAAGGCTTAGCCTCAATGGTTGAGATTTGGGGCTGCTGGACCCCACTCTCCACTAGGTGGTGCACCCCCTTTTGGACAGGGTCTCACACTCCACTAGCAACCACCTTCATGTTGAAGTTTTACTTATACAACTAGCAGTTACGGTTCTTCTTTATTATTATAATCATTTAGCACATTAGCTGCATAAATAAGATCACTGAAAGAGAGGCAATCACTGAAACAATAGAGACACACAGATTATCCTGGGAAACCATCACGGGGGAGAAAACCCAGCAAAAACTTCCTCAATATAGATAGACCAAAGACTGAACGAAAGATC
>ML781263.1:245060-265273 GCA_009831015.1 Picea engelmannii
TATTTAACTTTAAAACATTACCCCTTAATAAAACAACAAAACCCCAAACCAATCAAACAAGGGTAAAGGAGGGTTTTCAAGGTGGCATTACTCATTCCTTCATATCACATGGTGAACCTATTACTTTATCATCACTGCATATGAGACTTATCCCTCTTGTGGTTATGTCCTTCTTCAAGGAAGGTACCATCAAGTACTTGATAGAGAATCAAGTAGCCTCAGGACTTTTCTTGAGGTCTTATACACCAAGGTCAGAGACCAAGGATCAACCCATGCCCCAGGCATGGGCACCCTGGACCCAGTCCAGGGGCCCTAGACATATCTAGGGTCTTTAACATCTTGGTCCTAGACCAAGAAACCCAATGCCCCAGGCATGGGTACCCTGGACCCAGTCCAGGGGCCCTAGGCATAGCTAGGGGCTTAACTGCTTGGTCCCAGACCAAGAAAACCCTATGCCCCAGGCATGGGTACCCTGGACCCAGTCCAGGGGCCCTAGATCACAACTAGGGTCTTATAACAGCTTGGTCCCAGACCAAGAACCCTAGTCATATACTGGAGGCCCTAAGAAGGGTCTTTTGCCATGGCACTGACTGTTTGGTCCCAGACCAAGTACCCCAGGAGTGCACTGGGGGCCCTAGATCTCGTCTAGGGTCTTGGCCATCCTTCAGGAGAATGGCTCTCGCAGCTGCTATAAATTTAACACCTTCTCTACTCCTTCACTAGGAAGAGTAGCGCACCACTTGACCAAGAAATACCAAAACACAGACCAAGAACCCTCCTTGATGTCACACTTAGCTGCAGTAGCAGTTCCTCTAAGACTTGCGCACTTGTTCATAGCTGCAGAGCTAGTGTGGTGTGTGTATGCAAATGAGACACCATCCTCACATATAAATACAAGTTGTGAGGTGGTGCTAGGGTTGTGACTCTTCACTTGGTGGAGCCGACTTCTCCTAGAAGTGGCTAAAACCACTTTACAATTACTAGGGGCCGAATTTACAAATACCACCATACAAATACATGTTGACCAATCCATAAAAAGGGATTTGATCTTATACAAGACTCGACTTGATCATCCACAAAAGGGGATTTGATCTATACAATAATGACTCAAATATAAGTAGAATATTCCTCAAAGTTACAATAATTCAACACTTCAGAGGTCCTTAGTGTTGATTTTTCAATAAGCAAGGTTAAGCATGAAGTTCATTCCATTTATAACATTTATCTTAACCATAACCAACAATGTTGCAACAACCAAGATCACAAGAAGAAACACCATGCACAAGAACACAAGAAGTATCCTGGGAAACCCTTCTCAACAAGGGAAGAAAACCCAACCGAATCCTTTGCTATATTCTTCAAGAGAAAGACCTTCACCACCAAGAAAACCTAGCACACAAGAGGGTGCTTGCAAACCCTAGAAGATTAGCACCCAATAGAGGTGCGCACTTTTTCCAAGAAGGTGTACTTGCTGAAATTTCCAAACACACAAAATATATGATTCCTTAATGGGGAATTTACCTTTACTTATATTAGACTTGACCTGTCAACATAAGTGTCTATTGGCACAATAGGGTCGACCTCTCTATCTCATAATATAATTAATATTAACCAGATTAATTATCTTTTACATTAATTATCAATCACATTAAGGTGGGGCCGACCTGTACCCTTTACATTACAATTAGTGTTACAGGCAGGTCTGACTCTTGAACAATATAGCAAAGGATCTTATACACCCACTAGTGCTCATCCACTAGGGGCACATCCATGGGGATGTCCATATCTTTGGCTCACTACATTACACAAAAGAACCACTTCTTCACTAGTGGTCAGCCACTAGGATCACGTTCACCTGTGCTCGTCCACAGGCACGTCCACTCAACAGTTCTTCTTTCACACTGCATTACACAGGAGAGTCATCTGGATTTTCTCATCAACTCTTTGCTCAGAGGAGGCTAATACATCATCTTCATTTTTGTTCTCATGACGATGCACCCAACACTTTGGGATTTCACATGTTCACCTTGTGCTCAGCCACATGCACGTCCAACTCTGCAGATCTCCTTTCTCACTGCGTTGCACAGGAGAATCATCTGGAGTTCTTCTCAACTCTTTGTAAGGAGGAGGCCATCTCTACGTTCCAGCTCTGTCTCAGATAGGAACCACACACCCCTCTCAGGGGCTCTCTCTTAGGTTTGTGTCTTGGAGAATGTCTCACGTAGCTGCAACCATCAACTCTTGGGCCCCACATTCCACTCAAGGGTGAAATAATGCTGTAAGCTTAAGTTAATCTTAGGCTGAAATACAAAGGTTGATTTGGGTCAATTTTAGGTTTCCATCAACATGCCCAAAACACATGGGCCTACGCTGGGACACCTCATGAGCTAAAACTAACACTCCCTCTTAGCGAGGGAGGTGTCTCCACCAGGATCAATCTTTGATCCAATCAAATCTGCTGCTGCTACTGTAGCTTCTCCCTTTGAACCAGAAGATCCACTTGCTACTTCTGCTGCACTTTGATCTGATGTGCTGTTCTGCTCATCCATCAATGTCAAGTCATACCAACTGACTTTCTTCGACACTGATCTCTGATCCAGGATCCCCATGGACCCACCTACAAGCTGTCTCAGCACCCTGTACATCATACTTTGCCTGATGCCAAGCCTCACTACTGCATCTAAGGCCGCTCTCTCTGCCCGTATGAGCACCTATCCATCAACGAACATTACTTCATACCCCATATCCTCTAGAGCTGATATAGAGAGGAAGTTAACCTTCAACTCTGGCACATACATCACCTCATCCACCTCCAGAGGCACTCCTGACTCTAGCTGGAATTTGACGCATCCAACCCCCTTTACTACATGCATGGTGCGTGCCCCATTCTTCACATGGTAGTCTGAGCTCGTCTCCGAAACACTAAATAACACTAACCTCATTCCTGTCATATGGCGAGATGACCCACTGTCCACGAACCATGCCCCATTGTCTTCAAACTCAGCCAACCTGCTACTGCTAGAAAGAGTGGCAACCAGAGAAAATTCGTCCTCGAATTTCTCTGCAAATGCATCTATCTCAGTAGACGCTATAGCTGCAACTTTCGACTCCTTCTTGTTTGGACACTTGCTGGCATAGTGGCCAGTTTTGTGACATGCAAACTTCAAAGCATCTCACTTTGCCCATGTCCCTGGAGCCTCCTGCTCCACTGCTCTTCTTTGTATGAAGAGCCACATTCTCCTCCTCACTCTTCGACTGACTAGCTTGAGATGCATCCACTTGCAGCTCCTCCTCGGTGAAGTCGTCCTGCAACCTCTCCCAATTAGGGAGTTTCTCCCGTGCAATCACCCCTCGGACAAACACGTCCCACTGCTTGGTGAAGCCATTCAAGGCTGTCCTACTTCTCACCAGCTCGGTCTCATCCACGGTTTCTCTCACTGCTGCAAGTTCATCTTGAATCTGAGTCAACTTTGTGAGGTAAGTGAACACCGACTCTCCCTTGGCCATCTTCGTGCTTCTCAACTTCTCTCTGAGCAACATCTTCCTGTTCTGGTTGTCAGACTGGTATAGCTTTACCATGGCCTCCCACATTTCCTTCACTGTCTTCTTGCTAGACAAATGTGGAATGATGTGGTCTTTGACACCATCCAGAAGTATCCTCCTGGCCTTGACATGCTTCTTGGTATGTGCAGTTAGTTGTACTGGATCAGTTGGGGCTGCCACTTTGCCTTTTGCAATTTCTAGTAGCCCATTCTTCTCCAGCACCAAGCTAATGCGCTCCCTCCAAGGACAAAAATTTGAGGCTCCATCCATCCTGTCCTCAACCCTTAAGCCTGCACTGGCCATTTGAGTCTGCTGTCCTGTTTGACCCACACTATTGTCTTCTGTCCCACTTGCTGATTTACCTTTCTGGTCTGCACAACAAGTACTTTGGCTGTCCTGTATTCAGAGGCTGAGCTCTGATACCATGTTGATTTCACCTATCTCAGCACGTGAAATTATAGCCAGTAATTTACTAAACACAGAAATAGATGTTTGCTGATATATATCTGGAAATTACGCTAATAACCTACAGCTGAGATATAAAACAGCAAAATGACAGCGGAAGCATACAGAACCAAGCACATAAAATGAACAAGACACCAAATGTTACCTTGGAAACCCCAATGTGGGGAAAACCAACAAAGAGGGGGATTTATTGGCTCTTGAGAAAGTGTTTACTGCAGCAAAAAACACACCAGAAAATTTTCTTACAGAAAATGTCTTCTTTTGGTAGCTGTACGGCCCAGCCACATAAGCTGTACGGCCCAGCTAAATTAGCCCAGCAATTCAGCTTCTGCTCAGCCAAGAGAAAGACCTGTACGGCCTGCTTGAATCAGCCCAGAAGTCTCAGAACTGGCCTGTACAGCCTGGGACAGTTTGGCCTCTTCTCTGGCGCACCGTACGGCCTGTATGGCTTCCTTCCTCTGCTGAGTATGGCCTGTCTTCTACTCTTTTATGTGTCCATCAGCATGCCCAGGACACATGGGCCTATGCTGAGACACCTCATGAGCTGAAACTAACATATATTGCATTATCAGTTCAAACTTCAAATCAATGCTTAACCATATATTAAAATTTTGCTTGTGCACATTATTATGCAGCCTGCTATTAATTAAAGTTTAAACATGATAAGTTTCCATTTTGTAACTCTACCATCGATCAGTAACTTTATATCAAGAGTTGACGGAACCTTGTTTTCAGTTCCAACTTCCAATATAATGGTAGCTGTACAGCCCTGTTATTAGTTGATTGTTAAAGTCAACCTTTTTAGACTGAGGACATGACAAAACCATTAAGAAGATGATAAAATGATCTCTTTGATGAGATTGTTCATGTCATAAAACAATTTTTTTAGGAAAGGTTGTCAGTAGAGAGAAAGTTAATGGTGCAGGAAAATACCCTTATTAGGAGAATTATGATGAATGCGGACAGATACTGTAAATGATTAGGAGTTATTACTTTTTTGTTTTTTCTTATATACAGATAGGAAGCTTATGTAATACAATTTCACTTGTAAAGACTTCCTTCTAGGTCTAGAATCTGTTTGGCCTTGAAGAAATTAATAAAGGACAAAACATGAGTGTTCATATGCCTTGCTTGTCCATTTCCTCTTGGGGATTGTAATGTGTTCATTCTCTGCATTCCATGGGGCTTAATCAGTTTACTACTGCACTTGGCTTTGTTCTAGACAACAAATTCCAAACCCATTGACTAGGGTTCTAGGGGAGGCAGTCCTTGACTCATACTCCCACTCCATCTGGCAGCACGCACATACCCCTTCCATGGGTTCCTGTCCTTTGCACCGCTGGGTTGATGAGGAATGCAAACTTCTCCTTAAACACCTCTGTTTCTCCTTCACACATAATCCTCCATCTTGACTATGCCATCGCAAATCTTACCGTTACCGCCTTCAATGTAAGAAGTGGCCTTTTCTCTCACCAAGGAGACACAAACTTTGTGCAATCCTCCACCACTGCACCAAAACCTTTTGGTGCACCCTTTTCCCTAAACACCGTGCCCTGCCCCCATAATTAGATCCTTAGTCATGTTTGTTCACATGGCCTCCTACTATGATATACCCAAGTAGGCTGCCACACATTCACCCTCCTCCGCTTGCCATCTTTTCTTAGAGGGAGACATTAGGAGAGAAATTATGGTTAGGAGCACTAATAGGGCAGTTGATGAGGAAGGCTTCCAAGTCAAGTTCCTCAAAGATGGCATCTATTCTCTCGGCTCACACATTGCTAATCTATTCAACCATGTGGCATGCTATAGCTTCCCCCATGCATGGACTAGACACACTATCCACCCAATTTTTGAATCAGAGGGCCACCTCCAACCCAAACAACTATCGGACTATCATGGTTGGCACTTGGCCACACTTATCAAAGCCATATGCAACAGTTTTGCATATATAGATTTTAGATGAGTAGGAGAGTAGATACCTTAGGGCCAAAGGGAAGATTGGATTTTTCCTAGAGTACTGGATGATCGATCACATCTTCACACTTAGGGCCATTATCAAAGAGTCTCATCATTGCTCTTCAAAAGTCTTTTGCTTCTTTGTAGACTTTCAGAAAGCATTTGACATGGTATTGAGAGTGGCTTTGGGAGACTGACATTTCATAAACCCTCCTCAGTGCTATCATGAGATTATACGAGTTGGTTCTTCGTTGGCTCCATATGAAGCATAGGCTTTCTATCTTCATCTAGAGTACATTGGTTTTAGACAGGGGTGCCCCCTCTCACTGATGCTTTTTGGGATCTACATTGACGAGTTCGAATCTTTCTTATGTGAGGATAGTGAGGATGAGGATGGCTGCCTCCTATATAATGTGTTGATCTCTTTGCTCCTCTTAATCAATGACTTGATCTTATCAGTTTTCTCTTTTGAGGGCCTACATAGATAGATTGATGTGTTGACTAGCTTTTGTGACCTTCAGAAATTGATGGTCAACTTGGGTAAAACTGAGGTTATAATCTTCAACACGTCGACGAGTGCTTTCTCTAACTCACCTTTCTACTTTTAAGGGCAAGAGATTGAGATCATGACAACTTACACCTATTGGGGGTCTAGTTTGTGGGTCCTCGTTTTAGCATGCGTGAAGCCTTGGGGCCCTAGCTCAACAAAAAGTACAACTCCTTGCTTTCCTCGAGTGACAGTGTTTCAAGAACTAGTTTTAGGACATTTTTTCGAAATTACATCTCCTAGATACAATTATCAAACCTATGGTCATCTATGGTTCAAAGATTTGGGGACTGCGTTTGTTGTAGATCAACTAGGCTTGGACAAAGGTAGTCTAAACCCTGCTTCTTAGGCACATCATTTAGTGCAAGCGTACAGTCCCCATTTAGGCAAAGTTTAGAGCCCATCCTTTTCACCTTGAAGTCATCTTCTGTCTGGTCTCCTTTCTACATAGAGTTCGGTCCTTTGGGGACTCGACCTCCTGGAGAGAGAGGTATCCCTACCTGACACTTTGCTCTTATGAAGCCACAACCTTATCCCACCCCATAGGATGTGCATTAGTTTGGTACTCAGAGGCGTCTTTGTCCATTCGGTTGCCATCTCCCTAGATTGTCTTCCCTTTTATAGGTACTCTTTAGATGCGCTAGGCGACGTCTCGACGACTAAACATGAAATGAACTTTGCCATCAGGGAGAACATCTATAGATTGTACATTAAAGTTACTTGGACCACACCCTTAGAGAGCTTAGGTTCGAAGATGGGTTTCTATTTGGAGCACTTCTTGGAGTTGAGGCTGGCATTATTGCTTGTCCCTTTTGTTACCACCCAAACGCTCACTTATTATGATAAAGTCCTCAAGCACAAGCAAGATCTTGGAGGAATTAAGAGGGGCTACCCACTGTCATCACAATAGCTCTCTCTCTCACTTTAAAGTTTAGGCCGGTTCTCCTTCGACACAAGGGGGGTATCTCTAGAGTAAGATTGCTAAAGCTATGCATTGAAGATCAAGGTGAAATGAATAGTTAACTCTAGAAAAACATAAATTATACTATAGGTTTTATGGATAAGGTGATGGGTGTGTCAAGACTAGTGCTAATCCATTTTTGGGCATATGGAGTTGTTAACCCCTGGATTTTCTCACTTGCAAATCCTGAGGGGTAAGGGCCAATATATTTCATTTTGCTGGAATACATATATTTCTTCCAAAGACATTATGGTTTGAGCCAGTGTTGGTTCCCATTGAGTTCAGATATAGGATTGGTTAGGTGATGTTTTCTTGCTTCAGAGACAGAGTACGCATAGGTTTTCATGAGATTGGGTAGAGATGGCTATTTTAAGTAGATCTCCTATTTTTTAGGGGACAAAGTTAAGAGGTACGCATGGCAGTTTTGATAGTATATTCGGAGTCCTTGCAAGCCCAAGATACCAGAGAGCTTCTTTCAGGTTACATGTATGATACTTCATACAACAACTCCACTTCGGAGGCTTGCATGTCGAATCTGAGTACACATTCAAATTCCTTGCAGAAAACCAAGTCCAATGAACCTAATTTCATCGACATGCAAGCACTTGCTATTTTTAGTAGTATGCCATGCAGAGTGCCATGTGGCATCTAGACAAAGATGACATTTGGCAGTTCTAGGTCATGACATGTGGCAGTTCTCGGATGTGACATGTGGCAGTCTCAAATCCAACATGTGGCAGTGTATATGAGTGGGATGATGTGGTAGGTACTGGAGTTGACTGATGTCATGTCTAAGTCATCAGGGCGCATGCCTGAATTAGGAGTTGTGTTGGTGCCTGGAGGAGTTTGCGAGGTACTTTGTTGAGTCAATTGGAGCACCCACCTTATTTTTCTCACCTCACTAGAGCGCCTACCTTTTCTCTCTCTTCATCCTGGGTCAAACTCAGAATATCTTCAGTTGACAGGGCGCATGCATGAGTTATGGGGTGAAGTGGCGCTTGGTGATTATTATGAGGTGGCTAGATTGAGTTAACTAGAGTGCCTACCTTTTCTCTGTCCACTTCACTCTCTCTCTCTCATTTAGTCACAAGTTAGACTATGACTCTCTAGTTAACTGAGGTGCCTCCTTTTCTCTCCCACTTCTTTCACTCAACTCCCTCTCTCTTCCACTTCACTCCACCTATCCCTATAGTTATCAAGCATATGTCTCCTCTTCACTTTACTTCACTTGAGGTGCAACTCCATCTCTCTAAGTTCAATGGTCACTTCAATTAAAGGAGACTTCTGAGTGAACTAGTGCGCCTTCACTCTCTTCCTTTAGTTATCCCTCACATATGATTGCATGCATGGATTCCTCAGCTTATGACATCTCATATATGCTGTAGTTAGACTTAGTTAGACTCAGAGAGGTTGGGCTTCTCTCCACTCTTCTCCGGATCCACAACTATCACACTTAGCTTGAATCATGCACATGATTACTTCTCTCTAGATGGCAGTAGCGCATGAGAACACTTCACCATCAGTTGAGGTGCATGGCTTCTTTCTCTCCTTGACTCATTCACTAATGCACATGGCTAGAGGGAAGCCTTTCTTGGGATATGTGCCCTCTTTGTCCATATAAGCAGGGTCTCTCTATGGTATCAGGGTTGGATCTTCTTCTTCGACAGCATAATTCTTCGGATTCTCTTCTCTTTCTCTCTATTCTAGCTTCTCTTCTCTTGTGCAGGGAACATCACGGAACTAATTTTTGTATTTGTTTCAATGGTGCATTCAGCCTCTTGGTGAACACAGAAATAAACCCTTGTTATGCTCGTATCAAGCTTCCACGGATTGTTGTATTGTGATGGTAATTTGTGCATGATTTAGAAGTTATTAGCATGTTATTTTGGTCTTATTCAACCACTTAATATCACTTTCTGTCCTTTTCTTTCATCTTTCATTAAGCTAATGTTGCAGGGATTCCACCACAAACAATTCAAAACCAAACATTGTAACCTTGGCTGTTTAATTGTAGCCACAAAACATTTTTCTTGCTGCTGTTTTTTATGCTCTTTTATGCAGATTTCACAGGTTGGAAACAGTGGGAAGAAAGCCTAGAGACACCCCCAAGGTTGGCAAGCACCAGCCCGAACATGGAGGAATCTGTCAGTGACATCAAGGGGCAGTATTCCCTATAGTTACATAGTTTTTCGAGCTGATTTATATTCAATTTCAGATCTAGTTCGCGTGCGGAAAACTGTGCTAACAGGAGTCAAAGGATAAACTTGGAGGGCTGTTTTCTTATGAGATAAGGAGATAATCGCAGTTGGAATAAACAAGCAACAACTCCCCTACTTTGCTGTCCACCAATGCAGAAAATAACTTGAGGCACCCTAACATAGGAGAACCTCCAAACATGCATTAGGGTGTGCCTAATAGCTGAATTATACAAGTTTGTAGCAAGCTCAAATCAAGAAGAATGATACATCATTACATTTCCAGCGACAAGAACAAAGATAATTGTAAGGAGATAACCCACAATAAAAACTCTTCCTTCATAACACATTTCATACAAGCGAATTCCAGCATTCATATTCAGCAATATTGGCTCCAAAACATTATGCCTCACAAACGAAAACCCTTAGCTTGCATATTTACCTTCAAAAGGATGTTCAACTAAGCTCCAAGGGGAAAACTCCCATATCCAGCCTTAACAAAAATTGGAGTGAGTAAATCCTTATATAGATTTCAGCTTGACTCTACAATAAAATAGTATTTATGGTCTCTAGATCCACTTATTTCTCCTAGGAAAATACTAGAAAAAACACTAAAAGGATTAAAATATTACATAAGAGGGCCACTCAAAACAAAATGTTCTCATAAAATACTAGAATAATGAGGCTACATAAATGAGAGTGCCACATGCCTTCATCATCAAGAAACATACTTATGCAAGCCCATGCAAGGTGCCATTTGTCCTCTTCTCGTTTGGAACTCTCCTTGTGAATATTTTTCGACAACCTTCTCCAATAAAATATTAACAAAAGTTGCAGAAACACCTATTTTGGCCACGTCCTAGTACCCAAAATGCCCAAAAAATCAAAACGGGTATGAAACATTGCCAACAATATTGTATGATGTTTCCAAATTTGGAAACACTATACAACACGACTGTTGGGTTTTCCACGGCTTTTTGGCCATTTCCAGTGACTTTTTTGAAGTTTCCGGGCCCACCCAAGTGCTCATTGAGGGGTGTGGGACTTGTAGGAAAATATTGCCCTATCTATGCCAATGGCCCTTTAAGGAAAAATAGAGATAAGGGATTGAGCTCCGCGTATTTTGTCACCCTGGTAAATACATGATGTTTGAGAGTGGTTCCAACCTCATCGAACTTCATATGGGGAAAATATAATTTCATATCCCATTTAAATTTCAACAGGCTTAACAGTTTTCAAGATTTCAAGGTTGGCAGGATTGTAGCGTTTCCACTGGATTCTATCATGTATGGGGGTATGGGATTGGCATTAGTAAAGACCACCAAGCTATGGGATTTTACATCATGTAATCATCTATAAGAGTTAATATAGACATTGATTTCCTTATAAAATGTCATTTATGTGTATCATTCTTATTTTTTGCTTATTTTCTTGCAAGATAATTTGTTCTTTAAAAAAATTTATATATCTAAATTTTTTGTATTTTTCATATCTTGTGTCTCCTTGGTGTACGCTTTTTTGGGGGGTCACATTTCTAGGCGTTCTTGTTTTGGAAACTTGTACACGTTTCCATGTTTTGTGCAACTTAGATATTGATCCATGTGAAGTCAAAGAGATGGACTACACTTCAAGAGAAGGTGCAAGGTGCTAAGTGTCCTCATATTGGTTAGGGCACTCGCCAAGAAATCCACTTTGATTAACAAATAATACAAAATACTCAAGGAAGAGGTGCGACCTTGAGATGTGTGTAATGGGATGACATTGACTAAGCAATATAATATAAAATACTCCATGGAGAGGTGTGCCCTTGAGAAGTGAGCTAAGGCTAGGATCTAGGACCATCAAACAAATAAAATAATCCTCCAAATAGATGGTCATCGTAGAGAAATGTGCCCAAAGGTAGTTATGCCATCAAAGAATGTGCCAAGATTCCAATTAGAGTAGAGCGCTCCCCCATATGAAGTGGTCAACAACTGTGAAATGACAAAAGCATGCCAAAGATAGCATGTTAGTTAGGGTACTTCCTCTAATGCAATAACTGACTCCTCAAACCAATGACCACAAGAGTGGAGTGACCTAGGAGAATGTTAAAGGTGGTTTGTTCTCCTCAATAAATGCACCCATAATAACCTTGAGAAACCAACCACACACCAAAAATATAGATGGTAGTTAGAGCTCTCTCTCTCCCTCCCATGCAATAACCAATTCGTCCCTCAATAAGTACCATGGAAATGTGTGCAAGAAGGTCCACTTTCGTTGTTATAAAAACCAATGACCTTAGAGCATGTGCAAAGGCATAGATCCACGTGCAAGGGCCACCAAACTCCTTTTACCATGAGCCAATGACTTAGGAGAATGGGCATCAAGGGGATGTTCTCCTAATAAAATAATCAAAACCATGTGTTGAAAATTTCTGAGGAACTAAAGGCTGCCCAACAGGTCTGTCTTATGACCTCTTGTTGGGCTCTAAGTTTAAGGTTCTCAAACTGTTCTTGCTGATGTTTTAGGACGGAAAACAGGTCTGACTTTTCACCCCCTCAAATCTACCTTTAAACTGATGATTGGATGCTCTTTTAAGGTGCTCTTGCAAGTTTTTTAGTGACCAATGTTAGCACATGCATAAACCTTAAAACATACAATATTGTCTAGGATCTTAACAACTCTTAATGCTGTTCAATAACTAAGCATACATGAAAATTGAACACATTATGTTTTTGGTCAACATGACCCTGGATAAACCACCCCAAGGGAAAACCAATTTAGAGAGATGTATATATATGGAGATCTTCAAGCAATAAATACAACAAGGAAAGCAATACAAAGGAACCTGTAACACTTTGCTAGCTCCTCTCAAGCTTAGCAAAAGGCTCCTTGACAAATGCTCCCCTAGAAGAGTGCGCCCCTCCTTCCTTGACTTTGCTTGAAGATGCCTTGCGCCCTTGATATATACTTGGCTGATTCAAGAATCCTTGCACACCCTTTGCTCTTGATGCGCGCCCTAAATAACCCACAAACCAGATCCAAGTGCGCCCCTCTCCAAAGTGTGCTTGCTAGTATGCGCTCCTACTCCAAGGATACGCCCTCCAACTAGCTAACACACACATCCTCCATGAAAGATGCTCCAACCTAGCTTGCGCCCTCCATGAACAAGTGCGCTCTAGTTCTCTCCTTCAAACCCTCTCTTCTCACTTCTTTTCTCCTCACCCAACTCTCTCAAGTGATCAAGTGAACAATGAATTCCTCATTTTACCTATGCGCCCTCTTTAGCCATCCTTAGGCCAAACCTAGAGATCAATGGCTAAGATCAGTCTTAGCCAACTCTAATCACGGGTGAGATCTCATCTCAAGTATCTCACTTAGAAACCCACTTTTGGTTAAGTTTCCTAAGTTTGCTTTATGTCTCTTAATTCACCCACATTGTGAATTAATAGTCACTTTATGACTATTACTTTATGTCAAAGTGAAATTAGACATAAAGTAATAGGCATAACGGTCAAACATTTTCCTCTTGTGTTTAGAGACTCACAAACACAAGGGAACCACTTCCCAAGGTACACAAAACTCAACACTCCCTCTTATCGAGGAAAGTGTTTCTAACCAAGCCCATCTTGTCTCTGAAATAAACATGCTTGCCCCTTAGCAAGGCCTTGGCGAGAATGTCTGCCACCTGCTCATCAGTCGGAATATACTAAAGCTGAACTGCCCCACCCTAAATCCAGTCTCTGATGAAATGATACCTGATCTCAATATGCTTCGACCTGTCATGAAACACTGGATTCTCAAAGAGTTTGATACAACTCTGATTATCACAGTAAATGACTGTTGGAGACAACTCCTGACCAAATAAACTAATTAGCAACTTACGAAGCCAAATGGCCTCGCAACTGGTCTGATTGGTTGCCGTGTACTCTGCCTCGGCTGAACTCAAAGTTACTGACTTCTGTTTCTGACTAAACCAGGAAACAACGCTTGACCCCAACCGAAAACAACACCCTGAGGTGCTCTTCCTATTAGTGGCACATCCTACCCAGTCTAAGTTTGTGTAGCCAACCAAACTCACCCCATCTCCTCTGACATAGTCCAAACCAAAATCCACTGATCTTGTAATATACCTCAGAGCATGCATTACCCCAATCCAGTGAACACTCAAAGGCTCTACCATGTGTTGGCTGAGAGTGTTCAAAGCAAAACAAATATCTGGTCTAGTGTTGACCAGATACATCAACGACCCGATCAATTGCATGTATCTCGTAGCATCCACCAACCCGAAATATGAAGCACTAAGCTTCTTCTAGTTGGTGACCATAGGTGTAGAAATGGGTCTGTAGTCCTCCATATGAAATCTGCTCAAGATGTCTGCTGCATACTTCCCGTTCTCCTGCCAAACCTCCATGCCCAAAAATAGTTCATCAACTTAATGTCAATCATCTCAAACTTTGATGCAAGGCTCAACTTGCACTTAGCTATGAGATGCTCCGCTCCTGTGATGAATAATGTATGAGAATGAGTGTATCCTCACCTCGAATGACATAGTAGAGGTTAGGATCTGCCTCGCTCTTCTCAAACTCCATATGAAGCAAATAAGCGTCTATCTGTGAATACTAAGCTCTTGGAGCTTGCTTCAGACCATACAGTGCCTTTCTCAGAAGGCACACATGAGAATCTCTCTCCAACACCTCAAACCCCTGCGGCTGCTCTATGTACACCTCCTCCTCTATAAATCCATTCATAAAAGCGGTCTTTACATCCATCTTATGTATCCTCCAACCCATCTCTGCTGCTATGGCAATAATGCTTCAGATAGAAGTGTATCTCGCAACTGGTGCAAACGTCTCATCATAGTCGACTCCCTCTATCTCAGAGAATCCTCTCACCACAAACCAGGCCTTGTGTTTCTCTATGCTGCCATCCACAACATACTTGGTCTTGTACAACCATCTGGAAGTCACCATTACAACCATCTGGAAGTCACCATTGAATTCCTCTCAGGCCTCGACACCACCTCCCATACATCATTGCGCATGATGGAGTCATACTCCTCTAGCATGGCCTCTCGCCAAACTTGCTGGTCAACTTCCTGCGCAAAAGTCGTGGGCTCTGCATCTGTGATGCTCATCACCATAGCCAAGTAGGACCCAAGCCTCTCTGGCGCTCTTCTCTCTCTGAACAACCTCTTGGGCTCTCCAACATTCTCCTTAGCTTCCTTCAGGGTCTCCTGAAACCGACTCAGTTTTCTCTTCCCTGAAGTAAACAAAGGAGAAGTGATATCTCCGCGCCCAAGAGTCTCAACCTCAGATCTCATCCCAAGTTCCAACACTCTGAGATCCTGAAGCCTCTGCACCCTCTGCGTGAATACTCTGCAACTGTGACCGTGAAACCGTACAAGGTGACTTAGTCACCCCTGAAATTGGTGTACTCGACACCTGAGGCTGTCCCCTATGATGCATCACTATGAGTCTGTGGGACCTCCTCAAATCTATCTCTCAACTCGAGAGACCTCCTAAAAGATCTACCCTCCTGAAATCTGACATCTCTGCTCACCACCACTTTCCGCTATGATGGAATGTAGATCTGGTAGGCCTTCGAGACCTCTGAGTATCCAACTAAGATCCCCTTCTGCACTGTGGGATCTAGCTTTGTCCTCTTCTCTGAGGGGACATGAGATTATGTCAAGCATCCAAAAATGCGAATATGCTCAACATTGGGCCTCCTCCCAGTGAAGGTCTCCTCAGGAGTCTTCCTCCCGAAAACTCTCTAGGGACCCCTGTTCTGCATATAAACTGCAACAACACTAGCCTCAACCCATAAGTGTAGAGGCAGTTCCTGATCATGCAACATCGATCTGGCTACACCTGTAATGACCCTGCAACCCCGTTCTGTTGGGGGTTGTAAGGAACGATCAACTTCCTTTTGATCCTTGCCTGGGTACAAAAGTCTACAAACTCTGTGGAGGTATACTCGCCTCCATTGTCTGACCGAAAGACCTTGATCTTCTTTCCTGTTTGGTTCTCCACAAGAGCTTTGAACTCTTGGAACCTCTTGAAGACCTCACTCTTGGTTTTCAGGAAATAGATCCAGGTCTTCCTAGAGTGATCATCTATGAAAGTGAATAATACTCACAACCACT
Organism: Picea engelmannii; assembly: GCA_009831015.1. NCBI lineage: Eukaryota > Viridiplantae > Streptophyta > Pinopsida > Pinales > Pinaceae > Picea > Picea engelmannii. The sequence continues at coordinate 260,855 of ML781263.1, forward strand.
CAAGGACACTCGTGACATAGGCCCACACACATCCGTGTGTATCAAATATAGTATCTCAGATGATCTGCTATCACTGCTGGGAAAAATAGTCTTGGTAAACTTACCAAGTGCATACCCTCTACACACATCCTGATGCTCTATGTTGAACTGTGGCACTCCTGTCACAATCTCTCTTAGCGCTCCTAGAGCCCCATGATGTAGATGAGCGATCCTCCGATGCCATAGCTCACATAACTGACTGCAGCTGTCGCTACTTGTTGCCAAGGCATGCAGTGGCTGAAAAAGTAATCTATACAATTTTCCATCCCTCACTCCAATCGCTTTCCCAGAGGTGATACTGGACCCCTTAGGGTGTATGAGGACCTCTATCCCTCTAAAGGACACCTCAAAACCCCTGTCCTGTAGAGTGGAAACTGAGATAAGATTCTTCTTCAGCCCAGGGACAAACAACGCATCCTTGAACGATATGGGTGGCATAGTATCCCTTTGAAATGTCACTGTGCCACGCCCAACAACCCCGACAATAGTCTCATCTCCAAGTGCAATCTCCATCTTGATCTCAGGATCTCTGAGATCAGTGAAGTGCTCTCTCACGCCCATCATATGGCTAGGAGCTCCATTGTCTATATACCATATGTTGGGTGGTGTCTCAACTGACTCACAACAAATAAGGAAGGCACTCTCCCTCTCAAACTGAGTAGTAAACTCCTCCTCATATGCTGTAGCTGCTGTACCACCCGACCTCTTCTTCTGTCTGTTGGGACACTGTCCAACATAGTGTCCCATCCTCTTACAAGCAAAGCACTTCACTTTGCTCATTTCTCTCTTCTGCCCACTACCACTCTCCTGTGGCTTGGCCCCTCCCTTGGGACCTTGTCTAGCACCCTGATCAATCTTCTTCTTCTCCTTTGTATAAAGAGCAAGATCCTCCTCACCCTCTGCAACATGCTGTAGGTCTGTAGATCCAGAGCTAAATCTCAACTCCTCCTGTACGAAGTCATCCCAGAGTCTCTCCCAATTGGGCATGGCCTCCCTGGCCACAATGCCTCGCACAAAAGTCTCCCAAGGTTTGGAGAAGCCATTTAAGGCTGTCCTCACCAAAACCATGGGATTCACTATCTCACGAACTGCTGCCAACTTATCTAGAGTCTGAGTAAATCTCCCGAGGTATGAGGTCATTGACTCTGACTTGAGCGTCTTAATGCTCGTAAGCTTCTCCTGCAGAACCATCTTCCGGTTTTGATTAGGACTCTGGTAGAGTTTGCACAATGAGTTCCACATCTCAAAAACAAACTCCTTACCAGCCAAATGAGGTAGGACATGGTCTCTCTGTTGATTTTTCAGTAGTCTAAGTTCAAGCATGAAGTTTATTCCAATTTTAGCATTTTACTTGAACCATAGACAATTGTAGTTACACCATAAACAATTTGCTGCAGTAACCAAGATCACAAGAAGAAATACCATGCACAAGTACACAAGAAATATCCTGGGAAACCCTTCTCAAAAAGGGAAGAAAACCCAGCCAATCCTTTGCTATATTCTTCAAGAGAAAGACCTCCCACACCATAAACCTAGCACACAAAAGGGTGCTCACAAAACCAAGAAGACTAGCGCCCAAGAGAGGTGCACACTTCAGCTCTAGAACAAGTACTTGCTGAAATTTCCAAACTCACATGTGTGTTGTGTTTCCTCAATGGGGAAATCACCTTTATTTATATTAGACTGGACACATCAAAAGTGGTGTCTATTGGCACAGCAGGGCCGACCTCAATAACTCATAATATAATTAATAATTACAATATTAATTATCTTTTACATTAATTAACTTTCACTTTATGGTGGGGCCGACCTGTACCCTTTACATCACAATTAGGGTTACAGGTAAGTTTGACTCTTAGACAATATAGCAAGGGATCTCACACACCCACTAGTGCTCAACCACTAGGGGCACGTCTACCTGTGCTTAGCCACATGGACGTCCTACTCAACAGATCTCTATCTCACTTAGTCTTACAAGAGAATCATCTGGAGTATCACATCATCTCAACTCTCTGCAAAGAGGAGAACAATAAACCCATCACATGGGCTCCTTCACCCCTCACAAGGGTACACATCGTTTCATGTCAAACGATATACCCATCTCATGGGCATCTTCCCTTCTCAGGGGCACACAACGTTTCATCTTTGCCTCAGAGAGAACGACATACCCAGCTCATGGGAATCTTCCCTACACAGGGGCACACATCGTTCCATCTCTGTTTCAGAGAGGAACTACACACCCATCTCATGGGCACACCCAACTCATGGGCTCTCTCTCAGGCCGACTCACTCAGTCTGTGTCCTGGAGGATGTCTCACGCAACTGTAATCATCAACACGCTCACCGCATCATAGATAGTCCTCTTTGCCTTGGTGTTCCTCTTCCTGAACTCTGCCACCAACAAGGGAGCAGTGACAGGAGGAAGAACCATTGGAGCTTGAACTATATCCCATAGTTCAAGATCCTCCAAGACAAACACTATTTTGGTCTTCCAAGGGGACCGGCTGCTAGCACCTGCTAGCCTATCCTCCGCCCACATCTATGTCACCGACATGACTGCCCACTGAAGCCCAAACTGATGCTAAACTTTGTAAAAGAGAACAACCTCAACACTCAACACACAATTGTGAAAAGAGGCTGTCCAAAACTGTCCAAAAATTCTGCCCAACTCTATCTCTAAGAAATCAGCCAAAACTTAACCCTTTGGCTCTGAAACCATGAAAATTTCTGAGGAACTAAAGGCTGCCCAACAGGTCTGTCTTATGACCTCTTGTTGGGCTCTAAGTTTAAGGTTCTCAAACTGTTCTTGCTGCTGTTTTAGGACAGCAAACAAGTCTGACCCCCTCAAATCTGCTTTTAAACTGATGATTGGATGTTGTTTTAAGGTGCTCTTGCAAGTGTTTTAGTGACCAACTTTAGCACATGTATCAACTTTAAAACATACAATACCCTCTAGGATCTTAACAACTCCTAATGCTGATCAACAACTAAGCATACATGAAAATTGAACACATTATGTTTTTGGTCAACATGACCCTGGATAAAACCCTCCTAGGGAAAATCGGTTTAGAGAGATGTATATGTTGATATTATGGTAGCTTCGGGAGATATTGACCTCCATTGTGACCTTTGACAAGATTAGAATACTCCGGAAGAAAGAAAAGAAGTGAACGTAACCCTAGAAGAGATGTCGGTTGAGAGAGATAATTAATATGAATTAATTAGTACCCAGAATGAGAAGTCAGCCCAGGCAGTCTGCCAGGATTAGTATAAATACAGGGCGCCAATCTTCATTTGACACACAACTCTCAGAATTACAGAGAGTCACTTGTGCGCACTGCAGTCTGGCAGTCTAGTGCACAAGTTCTGGAGAAGGTGCTGCTGCCAGTTCTGAAGCCAATTGCTTCTATCTTTTGGGTTGGACTCTCTGATCAACTTTGGTTACTTCTTGCTTGGTGCATTAGCCTTGCTTGGCTATTGGATTGCTACCAGGATTCTTTTCTCTGTCAAGGTCAAGGTGCTCAGAGGGTGGCTTCAGCCTATCGTTGGGTGACAATAGTGATATTGTCTATGGTAAAACAAGCACATTCTAATAGGTTATAGATCCACACCTCCTTCATTCATTTTAACCGCTGGAAGAAAGCATAGCCATTAGGATACTAAGCTTGCTGAAGAACTGCCGCTAGGGTTTATTAGCAGGAGCAACTTCCAAGACACTGCCGCTAGGGTTACTAGCATGAGCAGTTGCAGAAACCCTAAAACCCCGATCCAACACCTTGTGATGGAACATCTCGCTCAAGAAGAAGGTATTCAAGTGCGCCTTAGTCTAGCGCACCTCTTGGCACTCTTAGAAGGCAGAAACGTCAAAGTTGAAGTTTTGGATCAAGGCATGACCAGTCACCAGTCAACCGAAGACATGAGTGAAAAGACTAGTCATCTACACTACTCGACACTCACAGGAACAATTGAAGATGACATGTGGATAATTGATAGTGGAGCTTCTAGGCATATGACGGGAGATCAAACCAGACTCTCAAATCTAAATGAGAAGAAGACATCGTACAAGGTAGAGCTTGGAGACAAAAACACTTACCCAGTCGAGGGATTTGGACAAGCCTCCGTCAAGTTGAAAACAGGTAACAATGTTCATTTGAGAAATGTCTTATATGTACCTGGTTTAGAAAAGAATCTTGTATCGATATCTTGCTTAGAAGACAAAGGAAACATAATAGCTTTCGTAGATGGAAAAGTATTATCTTGGCATAAAGACTCCAGCATAGAGAATGCTAGGGTTATTGGAACCCGTGAAGGAAATCTATATAGACTACTAGAACAAAATGAAGAAGCTCTTGTACATGATGAAGTCAATCCCAATGAACT
>ML781263.1:265323-278048 GCA_009831015.1 Picea engelmannii
TGATGAAGTCAATCCCAATGAACTTTGGCACATAAGGTACGCTCATATTAACTATCAAGCATTACCTTTTCTCAAAAAGATGGTTGAAGGAATACCAGAATTGCAGTCTACACATGAAGGAATTTGCAAAGGATGTGCTCTTGAAATGAATATCAAGAAATCATTCCCAAGCAACAACAATAGATCTAAGGAGATTCTAGATCTAATACACTCTGATGTTTGCGGTCCGATGCCAGTCAAATCTCTAGGAGGTTCTCTTTACTACGTAATCTTCATAGATGATTATTCAAGAAAGACTTGGTTATATCTTTTGAAGACAAAGGACGAAGTATTCAACAAGTTTCAAGAATTCAAAGCAGAGATAGAGAACCTCACGCACAAGAAAATCAAGACCTTAAGAACAAATAATGGAGGAGAATACACATCAAAGGAATTCGTTGCATTCTGCAAATCAACAGGGATTAGGAGGGAGCTGACTGTTCCTCATAATCCTCAACAAAATGGTGTAGCAGAAAGGAAGAACAGATCTATTGAAGAAACCATGAAGACACTACTAAACAATCAAGGTTTATCCATGTTCTTATGGGGAGAAGCAGCCATGACAACAATATATGTTAAGAAAAAAAGTCCTTACCGCATATTGAAGGATATGACTCTAGAAGAAGCCTTCTCAGGTAAGAAACCTAATGTGGAAAACCTAAGAATCTTTGGATGTCCTGTTTACTCTCACATTCCCAAGGACAAAAGGAATAAATTAGAACTCTCAGGAAAGAAGGGCATATTCGTGGGAGATAGCGAATCATCCAAGGCTTATAGAATCTATATCCCGGAACAACATAAGATTGAAGTCAGCAGAGACGTGACCTTTAATGAAAAGATGGCTTTCAAGAAATCCATATAAGAAACTATAGAAGAAGAAGAGTATGAAGATCCTATTGAAGAAAGCACAGAAAACCAGAATGACGAAAAGGAACAACTTGATCATCCGATGTAACCATGTGAGACCATTGATTCAGACACCGTACCTAAGACCAAGAAACGACCAACTTGGCTTGAAGCTACCTTACAAGAAGCAAAAAGTCTCAAGGCCCCAGATGGGACTTTCAGAAAAAGTAAGAAGCCCAAAAGATTCTCAAGCTATGCAGCATGTATGACAAAGCTTCTAGATGAAGAACCTACCACATTTGAAGAGGCAATTCAGAAGAAACAATGGAAAGAAGCTATGACAGAAGAACACCAATCCATCATGAAAAATGATGTATGGGAAATTGTGCCTAGACCTAAAGAGAAATCAGTAGTAACCTCAAAATGGGTATATAAGATCAAACATGCAGCAACCGGAAACGTGGATAAATATAAAGTAAGGTTCGTAGCTAGAGGGTTCTCCCAGAAGGAGGGAGAAGACTATGATGAAACATTTGCTCCGGTTGCCAGATATACTTCCATTAGAGCTATCATGTCTCTTGCCGCTTCCATGGGATGGAGTTTACATCAAATGGATGTAAAGACAACTTTCCTCAATGGAGCAATCGAAGAAGAAGTATATATTGAACAACCTCAAGGGTTTGAAGTACATTCCAGAGACACTCATGTTTGCATACTAAAGAAAGTGTTATATGGACTCAAGCAAGCTCCAAGAGCTTGGTATGCCAGAATAGACAACTATCTAATGAGACTTGGTTTCTCCAAAAGTAATGCAGATCCAAATCTTTACTACAAAGTCGTGAACAATGCGCCTATGATTCTACTACTATATGTTGACGATCTATTCCTAACAGGTGAAGAGTCTCTCATCATCTAGTGCAAAAAGGAACTAGCTTCTGAGTTTGATATGAAAGATCTTGGTCTCATGCATTATTACTTGGGACTAGAAGTATGGCAGAAGCGTGGTGAAGTATTCCTTGGACAAGGAAAGTATGCAATAAAGATTCTTCAGAAGTTTGGAATGATGGATTGCAAATCCATGGACACTCCTATGACTACAGATGTAAGAAAAGTAAGAGATTTAGATTCTGATCCAGTAGATCCATCACTATATCGACAAATGATTGGGTCATTGATGTATTTGGTAAATACTCGACCAGACATTTGCTTTGCCGTGAACACAGTAAGTCAGTTCCAGGTGGAACCTAGACATGAGCATTGGACAACTGCAAAGCATGTTCTAAGATATATTCGTGGAACACTAAACTATGGTTTAAGATATACCGCATCCAATGATATACAATTTCATGGATTCACAGATTCATATTTGGCAGGAAGTGCAGATGACAGAAAGAGTACTTTAGGGATGTGTTTCAGCTTGGGCTACGCTATGATATCTTGGGGCAGCAGGAAACATAAGTCGGTCGCACTCAGCACAACAGAAGCAGAATATATCACAGCATGTGAGGCATGCACAAAAGCAATATGGCTGAGAAAGCTAATCTCCGATCTATTTGATCAAGTTCCAGATTCGACCATAATACACTGTGACAATCAGAGTTGTATAAGGCTATCAGAACACCCAGTTTTTCATGAACGGTTGAAACATATTGAGATCAAATACTACTTCATTCGAGATAAAGTGCAGGAAGGAGAAGTAAAGCTCCAATATATCCCCACAAATGAGTAGACAACAGATATCCTGACAAAGCCTCTGTCCAGAATAAAGTTTGCATATTTCCGAGACAAATTGGGGATCGTGGAAATAACTCCCTTAGTTGAAAGGGAAGAAATGACTCTCCAGGTTGGGAGGGAGCACTGACATATTATTGAATTGAGGATAGTCATTTTCAAGTTTGAAAAATGGTCCAGCTTGGGTAGTTCCTTTCTAGTTTGGAAAGTGGTTTGAGATTTCTGACGGACAAGCATTTTCCAGTTCGAAAAATGGTCCAGATTGAACGATCATTTTCGTAATGAAAATGGTTCGATGGATTGCTGATGTACCATAGACAACGATTTCCCATTGTGGTTAACATGGGGAATGGTCTAGGACAGTCTCTCTTCTTGAGGGTTACTCAAGAAGACTGGCTCGCCTCACCGGACAGTCATTCTTTCAAAGCTCACAGTTGTGATCAGTTTCGAAGAATGGTCGGCTTTGGAGGTTGGTGCAGGACAGTCATTTTTTTAGGAAATGCTCCGGACAGTCATTCCTTAGGGCAGATTCATTCTTTCCAGGTTGCACTTTGTTTAGTGCCGGAGGAATGGCCTAGGGTGGGGAATGGTCCAGGTTCAGCAATCAGGGACATACATTCCCTAGGGTAGACTCATTCTCTCCAGGTTGCACTTTGTTTGGTGTCGGAGGAATGGCCCAGGGTGGGGAATGGTCCAGGCTCGGAAATCAGGACAGTTATTCTTCCTTGCTTGAGAAGAATAGTCCAGATAGCCCATCATTGATGTTCTACTCTTAGGGCAGATGCTCTTTCAGATCTCACAGATGTGAGTGAAAGAATGGCCCAGATGATTCAGTTTATATCATAACAATATTTTCTGTGCAGGTTGATATCAGAAGATTGTTAAGGAGACTGCAGGTCTCTAGACAGTAGAGATATGCTACTGTGGTGGATATGTTCCACTAGTTGTGACTATGTGTCACAGTTTGAGTAGTTGTGTACTACTATGGATAAACACAGTTGTGTTCTATCAATTGACATTGTACCAGTTGTCATGGAGATTATCCAGTTGGATAATAATGACGATGCTCGTGATGCTACCAGTTGAATGGTCTGTTTGTGCTCAAGACCATTATGGGTTATACCTCCCTAGCTAGGAGGGAGTGTTGATATTATGGTAGCTTCGGGAGGTATCAACCTCCATTGTGACCGTTGACAAGATTAAAATACTCCAGAAGAAAGAAAAGAAGTGAACGTAACCTTAGAAGAGATGTCGGCTGAGAGAGATAATTAATATGAATTAATTAGTACCCAGAATGAGAAGTCGGCCCAGGCAGTCTGCCAGGATTAGTATAAATATAGGGCACTAGTCTTCATTTGACACACAACTCTCAGAATTATAGAGAGTCACTTGTGCGCACTGTAGTCTGGCAGTCTTGTGCACAAGTTCTGGAGAAGGTGCTGCTGCCAGTTCTGAAGCCTATTGCTTCTATCTTTTGGGTTGGACTCTCTGATCAACGTTGGTTACTTCTTGCTTGGTGCATTAGCCTTGCTTGGCTATTGGATTGCTACCAGGATTCTTCTCTCTGTCAAGGTCAAGGTGCTCGGAGGGTGGCTTCGGCCTATTGTTGGGTGACAATAGTGATATTGTCTATGGTAAAACGAGCACATTCTAACAGTATATATATGGAGATCTTCAAGCAATAAATACAACAAGGAAAACAATATAAAGGAACCTGTAACACTTTGCTAGCTCCTCTCAAGCTTGGCAAAAGGCTCATTGACAAATGCGCCCCTAGAAGAGTGTGCCCCTCCTTCCTTGACTTTGCTTGAAGATGCCTTGCGCCCTTGAGATATACTTTGGCTAATTGAAGAATCCTTGCACACCCTTTGCTCTTGATGTGCGCCCTCAATAACCCACAAACCAGATCCAAGTGCGCCCCTCTCCAAAGTGTGCCTGCTAGTATGCGCCCCTACCTTCAAGGATGGGCCCTCTAACTAGCCAACACACATCCTCCATGAAAGATGCTCCAAATTAGCTTGTGCCCTCCATGAACAAGTGTGCCCTAGTTCTCTCCTTCAGACCCTCTCTTCTCACTTCTTTTCTCCTCACCCAACTCTCTCAAGTGATCAAGTGAACAATGAATCCCTCATTTTCCCTATGCGCCCTCTTTAGCCATCCTTAGGCCAAACCTAGAGATCAATGGCTAAGATCAGTCTTAGCCAACTCTAATCAATAGGTGAGATCTCATCTCAAGTATCTCACTTAGAAACCCACTTTTGGTTAAGTTTCCTAAGTTTGCTTTATGTCTCTTAATTCACCCACACTGTGAATTAATAGTCACTTTATGACTTAAGTGACACATTTCACTTTTGACTTAAATCTCCTAAATTGAAGTGAAATTAGACATAAAGTAATAGGCATAAGGGTCAAACATTTCCCTCTTGTGTTTAGAGACTCACAAACACAAGGGGACCACTTCCCAAGGTACACAAAACTCAACATGTGTTCTAAGGAAAGACCATGTGCCAAAACCATCAACTGTTTGTTTAAAACCACAGGCACAAGATGAGGGGGACCTAGTAGAGTGTGCACAAGCAAATCAAATCTCCCCCATCCAAAGTGTAGTCATTCATCCTCAAGGCATGTGCCCTAGGGAAGTGTGTACAAGGAGGATGAGAGTGCACCACCTCATGAAGAGAACCATCACATAATGAGCCCTTTATCGAATAGTAAATCATACTCACACGCTAAGGAGCAACTAATAATCAATGAAACTTAGGGAGACCCTAAGTTGATGGGTTTTCCTCTTCCATGATTGCACAAAAGGTCAATCAAATGTGTGCTATGCTAAGCGAAACCTTTATGAAACTCCACATGCTAGAAGCAAGCCTCCAAAATACATGATGAGGCCATAAGATGACGCTTCATGAAAAATATGCATCAAATCAACATATACCCATAGACTACACACATCTTCCAAACACTACTTGCTTGAGCATGGTCTTCATCTTGGAAAAGGCCTCCTGCAATATGATGGGTAACACCTTGTACACAAGACATTGGATGCATTCACTCAGGATCCCCCTAGGTTAGTTTTGGGTGGGCTCCCACAGACATCGGATATAGATTGACCACCATATCTTGTGGCCAAACAAGACTTGCAAGATGTATCACTTATAGGAGCTTGAGATAGAGATGCATCTCATTTTGCTATATGGTTAGAGGACATTACTACTGCCTATATTAAGATTTGGGAGGATCCCTCTTCACTTTCTTTTGATATCACAACCAATAGTGCCTTGCACTCTTCATGAGAGAAATACTTAGTCACTGATCTTAATTTCTGCTTGTGCCGTCCCATCCTAGGACCACCAGGAGGATCACCTTATACTTCCAAGTTGCCCTATTCGATTAGAGAAAATAGTGACTGCCAAATCACAAAGATACTTTAGATCATAGAACAATGAGGCTTCGAGCCTCTTCTTGACCTTTCCCCTTGGGTTGTTGACTAACATCTTCGAGGCTTGTGAGTAGTTTCCTTTCTAGGCCATAGAGCATTCATCATCAGACTGACAGACAAACCAGTTCTAGACAAATCCATATTATGGTGCTTCTCGCCCATCGGACTACCTCCTAGATTCAATGGAGCATCCATGGATCCATCTAGAGTTTCTTTCCTTTAACCTTGGATGGTAAGAGAGTGGTGTTTCCTTGTTCCTATGCTCCCCCTTAATTGTACAACTGAGTCCCCTCAACCCCACTCGCTCCTTCGAGGACATCATTTGCCATTCCATCGACCATTTCACAACGATTGACAACTTCGACAGTGAGCTAGTCCCTCGGTTCCCCCTCTCGCTCTTGGCCATCAAGACCAACAAACCTTGACATCCTTTCTCTCTCAGCACTAGGATCTCCAATCTCTAGCCTTTCTATCATTTCATTGCACTTATACTATTGCATATTTTGGTTAGACTATCGGCGAATTGTTTAGCTAGACACTTAGTTATGCTTCCTTTTTTTTGATTTCAACTTTGATATAGGAGTTTCTTTCTCACTCCCACACTATATTCGCATTTGGTGTACCTTTTAGTCCCATTGACCTACTTTTGCGGTCATTTGTTGATCATTAATAAAATTATCTTATCTTATCTTGTAAGAGGAAGGAAAACTGTTAACTATGGTCTCTGAAATGGTGCATTAGAGTTAAGATTTGGGAATATGCATGTAGAACTCGATCTGTGCATTTATGCTAGACCTTTTTCAAGCTTCAATGCATTGAGAATGTTGTGATAGAACTTCAGAGCTTGTCGCACTAAATCCATGCTCAACTAGTGCAATTTTTTCGTCGAATCATAGACCTTGTGCACAATTGATTCTTGATCTTTAGCACTTCAATCCTCCAACACCTACGATTGATCTGATTGGTGCCAACTTGATAGAGTACTCAAGATTCCCCCCAACGACAACTCAATGCTCCACAACAAAAACACATGACAAATTGGAGGAATGGCACCACTGAATGTGTGAATACAACGCATGCCCAAGCCAACCTACTTTCAGGGTATGATGTGGTGATCATCCTTGCTCATGGTGTAGAAGGTTGATTGTTAGGGATTGACTCTCTTAATGATTTGATCTCTCATTCTTGTATAAATGTGTACCTCTATACTTGTAAAGGGGCTTAGAAATTGTAAGCAACATTAAGGGGATTTGCATTTTATATCTTTGTGAGATTGAGCTCTATGTTGTACTTCTTACACGAATCGAGCCACAACGCTTTCTCATGACATTTCAATCTCTACTCAATTTTGTAACAATATTATATTGGATAGCCTATGGTTTGATTGGTCAATTTCTTTAATGGTTTATTGGTACGTTCATAACATAGATAAAATTGTTAATTTATATTTCCTTAATTGCCTAAGTGTTTTAGATGTTCGCACCACTTTGTGTTGTGTTTAATTTGCAATTGTTAATTTTTCACTTCTTGCATGAATCTTGTTACCACTTGAATTCTCACCTAAAATGTGAAGTCTTCACGAAGTAAAACTTCAAGAGGAACTCGGAAGAGTTACCACTGTCACCTTAGCAACCTTCTCCCTCACTTTAGGATGGGTTATCAGTGATCGCCAACACAAAGGGGGCTTCCCTATTATCACCAAGTCCAAAGGAATGTGTATGAAAATGAAGGGTTTGTGGACTTATACAAATTTGTTTTAAGGTTATTTCTGAAGTATGAGATTGCAGATTTGTATGACAGAATTATAAGTCTAGTGTTAGATGCAATAAATGATATGTTATCTAGACTTAGGGATAAATCTGGAATGTGATTGTAATTTCCAGATTTATTATGCATAAATAAAATTGGTCTTTTTGAAGATTTTAATGGTGGTTAGAAGTAGGACTAGTGCCTAATAAAATGCATTGGACATATGGAGTCAAACAAGGCTTATGGGAGGCTATCCTATTGAGGAAAAGCGGGGAAATATAGCTGCAGAATACAAGCTTAATTAAGCCTTTTCTTGCTGTCCCAAACTTCAGAAATCTATCAAGGGAGATTACTAGTGTAGATAAACTCCAATGGTTATAAAAGTTGTACCTATCAAGAATGGATTACAAGTGCATATGACCAAGTGTAGCGAAAAATGCATCAATATAGAACATCCCAATGATAAATGCAATAGAAAAAGGAATGATATTAACTGATTTAACGTTTCATAACCACAATCCTAGAAGATTTCCACAACATGAGATAGCATTCGTGTATAAAAGACATCCTCATAGGCTCATCCACATGAGCACTTTATTCATCCATCCAATGGCTCCAATATAATTTGCTAAACAAGAGTCTCAAGGGTTTCAATACCCAAACTTCCAACAATCATTACAAGTGGAAGGAGCCTCCTTATATAGAGTTTTGAGGCTGAAAGCTCCTCAAAATAAAATAATAATATTTAGGCTAAAACTCTAGATCAAATCTAGGAATGCATAAACTAACAATATCCACCTAACTAACTTAGTGGACAAGTCAAACAAGTGATAGAATACTAGTGGCTATGTGTTAACCCCTAGATTTTCACCTTTGAAAATCTTGAGGCTTAAGATCTAGCATGCACTACTTAGGCTGGCATTCCGAGGTTCCCATCAGAGATAGGTATATGATCGGTACATGGTTGTTTGGTTCATAGTTAGAGTTAGCATGTGTTCCTTTTCATTTTGAGAGAGATGTCTACATACAACAGGTGTTGCTACTTTTTAGGAGCCACGGTTTGAGTGAGTCTCTTGACAGTTTGGAGCAGTTCTGAGCGTATAGGATTGGTCCTTCCATGATTCTAAACTTGATAGCACTTTTTTGGGCGACATGCAAGAAACTTTCTGTTTTTAGCAGTTTGAGCTCTAGGCCCCAGATTCAGATTTCGAGCACATATTATTGATCCTTGAGACATTCTGAGTCTTATGGATTAGGGCTCACATGCCGATTTTGATTGTGGATTTGGATTTCTTGCGGAAAATCGAATCCAATGAGTATAATGTCATGGACATGTGAGGACTTTCTATTTTTAGTAGTAGACATGGTGGTGGTTTCCTAATCATTCCGAGAATTTGTGGAGAGTTTGGGTTAGTTTCGACAAGTTTCAATTTTTTGGGACCGAATGGCTATTTTTGGAAATTTCTATTTTTAGTAGCCATCATCATCTCTAGTAGTGACAAGTGGTAGGCTCAGATTTCCACATATGATAGTGTCAGGATGATGTGCCATCTACATAGGATCATGGACCAAGGGCACATTTTCCAAGGATTATGTATTAAATGAGAATTAATTAAGCTAAAGAGGTGGTACATGGGTGAGGTGACATTGTCTGGAGAAATTTTAGCCACTCAAGACTAATTTTTCTCACTATATTCCTCTCACTTTCCATGCAACCGGTTTCTAAAAATTCTCGCTAAATTGCTTTTAAATGCAAAATTCCTAAATTTTAGGAAATCCCTAAAAAATAGGGCGAATTTCCCTTCAACTCATAACTCCCTCATCCCTTGGCTTGCATGTCGATTTTGATTGCGGTTTCGGATTCCTCGCGGAACATCGAATCCAATGAGTATAATATCATGGACATGTGAGGACTTTCTATTTTTAGCAGTAGACATGGTGGTGGTTTCCTAGTCATTCCGAGCGTTTGTGGAGAGTTTGGGATAGTTTCGACAAGTTTCAAATTTTTGGGACTGGATGGCTATTTTTGGAAATTTCTTTTTTTAGCAGTCATCGTTATCTCCAACAGTGACAAGTGGCAGGCTCAGATTTCCACATATGAAAGAGTATCAGTATGATGTGGCACCTACATGGGATCATGGAACAAGGGCACATTTTCCAAGGATTATGTATTAAATGAGAATTAATTAAGCTAAAGAGGTGGTGCATGGGTGAGGTGACATTGTATGGAGAAATTTTAGCCACTCAAGGCTATTTTTTCTCACTCTATTCCTCTCACTTTCCATGCAACCAGTTTCTAAAAATTCTCCCTCAATTGCTTTAAAACGCAAAATTCCTATTTTTTAGGAAATCCCTAAAAAATAGGGCAAATTTCCCTTTAACTCATTACTCCCTCACCCCTTGGCCAAATTTAGCAATCTAACATGCGTTGAAAAGCTAAAATTATCCTCCATACACTCTCACTCATAATTCACCCATGCGCATTACTCGCTCACACTTATTCCCTCATGCACACTAATTCCTAAATTTCTCACTCACGCTTATTCCCTCATGCGCATTAACTCCTATTTTCTTCACACTCCTCTTCTATATATTGGATGGTCTTCATTGGTTATTGGTCGGTTCTTGGCAGCAACAACATAGTGTTTCTTGCTCATTCCTCTCTCTCTCTTAGTCTAGTGACTCTTCTTTGAGCAAAGTGGTCATTGTATCGGTTGTGGACTTGCCAATTGTGGCGCAACCAACCCTCTTGCAGGCCTATCAATAAAGAAATTAAGTGTTTGTGTTTTAGCCTTGTTTCTTGTCGGTATTTTGTGAGTTTTGCTATCTGATTTGTCATTTTATTAACTGTTCATTGTGATTTTACTAATCGTTTTAGTAGTTTTCTGTTCTATTCCTATTCTATATTCATTGTGCTAACCCTATAGGATCCCTCCAGGTGAAAAACTATATTTTCCCCATCGTTTTGGACAGGTTCAACACGCTGTCCAAAATGAACAACTCGTTGTTTTTTGGGTTTACATGCAGAAAATCAGTCTTAAAAGACAACAACAAGGTACCAAGGGTGCCTAGGGATTTCCCCTAGAGGCTAGCAAGCACTAGCCCAAACGGAGAGGGGTCTAGCCCATGACAATTTGGGGATTTTCTCTTTGAATTAACCAAGTTTTCATCGCTGTTTTATCAGGTATATCAGCTCAATTGGAGGGTGGAAATTTGTGCTAACAAATTGGCGCCGTTGTCGGGAAATGCAAGCCTTGGTAACAACATCGGTGAGGTTTTACTTTAATTGCTTTATTTTTTCTAACTCACCTAGCAACTCCACAGGATATAGGGACAACTCCACAAGGGACTTACACAAGAAGATATTTTAGTTTCGATTCCCTCACAAGGTCTAGTTCCGAGTCGGAACAAACCCTAACATCTTTCTTGGAACAAGACTATTTTTCTACTAGGAACTCCCCTTGAAGTGGGTAAGGAGATTGAGTTCTTTGGTAAGTTTTCTCGACAAACACTATGATGAGTGTAACTTCGACATCTTCATCTTTGGTTTTAATTTCATCTCGAGCTAATAGTAGGGTAGCAATTGTGTTTTTTTCTATCTGAGACTAACAATATGGATGCAACTGTGAGGCCACGCCCTTTTTTCCAAATTTTACAATCGAATTCCTTACAGAGTAAGGCCTAACAAAGATGTTGCTTTGATTTATTATCTTGGGGCATTTGATGGTATTTTTGGTGTTTTTCTCAGGAATGAAGACCCTCAAAATTTGGAGAAAGCGCAAGCTGCTGCTGTCAAGTTGGACAGAAATTATCTTGCAGCTTGTGATCTCCCTCCGATCCATGTCCAAGACGTAACTTCTTTTCTCTAGAGGCAATAATGGCCTCTGGTTCTAAAATGATTCTGCCTTCTTCGTCCAACAAGGGAAGTAAAGTTTGCACCTTTTGGTGTTGTCTAACAACGTTTTTTAGACATGATACATGAAAAACGTTGTGAATACGACTTTTATCTGGTAAGTCCAATCCATAAGCGACGTGACTGATTTTTCTGTTAATTTGATATGGTCCGTAATATTTCGGGGCTAATTTATTCTTTCCTTGTTGTTTAAGTGATAATTGTTTGTAGGGTTGAAGTCTCACAAATACCCATTCTCCAACTTCGAATTCTCTTTCTGTTCTGTGTTGACCAACTTGTTGCTTCATTCTGTTCCTTGCTATAACCAAGTTTTCCTTGAGAATTTGCACAACTTTTTGACTTTCGTCTAAAAGCTCTTTTACTGATGCAACTTTTGTTTGATTTGTGGCTAACTCTTTCCATGATGGTGGTGGATATCCATAAAGAGCTTGAAACAGTGTCATTTTAGCTGATGTGTGATATGTGGAATTATACCACCATTCAACGCGGTGCAACCATTGAAGCCATTTATTTTTCTTATCAGTGATGAAGCAACGAAGGTAAGTTTCTAAGCATTTGTTGACAATTTCTATTTGTCCATCTGTTTGAGGGTGATAAGCTGAGCTCATATTAAGAGACGTCCTGATTTGTTTGCAAAACTCTCTCCAAAAGTTCCCTTTAAATTTGGCGTCTCTATCACTAACGATGACTTTGGGAAAACCATGTAATTTATAAATGTTTTTACAGAAGACTTCAGCTGTTTGTTTTGCGGAGTCTGTATTTCTTACTCCCATAAAATGGGCATACTTGGTTAGTCTGTCTACTATCACTAAGATTTTATCTTTTCCTTCTGATACTGGTAATCCTTCAATGAAATCCATTGAGATTTCTTCCCATTTTTGGTTAGGAACATGTAACGGATGGAGTACTCCGGGTGTTGATATATTTTCAGTTTTGTTTCTTTGGCAAAGATCACATTCTGCTACATACTTTTGAATGTCTGTGCTCATCCCTTTCCAAAAGAAT
>ML781263.1:281875-301505 GCA_009831015.1 Picea engelmannii
GGTTACAGAAGGAATGGGGAGCGGAAAGGGACGAGAGCGGAAAGGAGCGGGAAGGGAACAGGGGGGGGAATTACGGGGTTGAGGGGGATGGGAATGATGGCAGCGAATAGGGGAGGGATGGGGAGCAGAAAGGAGTGGGAAGGGAACAGGAGGGGGGGTTATGGGGGTTGAGGGGGACGGGAATGATGGTAGCGAACAGGAGCAGGGGGGATTTACGGGAGTTGAGGGGGACGGGAAAGGGGAGGGAAGGGAGATACGGTGGAAGGACGGACGGGGATAGGAGGGGACAACAATGTGGGGGATGGGGAATGGGAACAACGATGTGGGGGATGGTGGGGACAGGTTGTGGGAAAGGGAGGGTTTACGGGAATGCTTTTACGATATGGCTTTTTTTATTTATTTAAATTTGCAAGACGGGAAATTAGGTTGGGAAGAAGTTATGGGAGATGGAAAGGGGGTGTGAGGGATATGGCGGAAGGTTGGGCGTGAGTGAGTGTGCTTTTACGATATGGGTTGTGGGGTTTTGGGGAGGACCGATCTGCTCTGATACCAATGTAATATATAACCAGGTATGCAATTGTAATAATAATATATAAAATATGAATAATTGATAAAAATGAGATGAGTACAATTGAGAATGAGGGCTTGTTTATATACCCACGCAGGGGTGCCCTCTAACCAATAGACATGTCCTTTGAGAACATGTTCTTTCATTATTAATAATTACTATGTTATGAATATCTATTTATATGTATCTTTTATGTTCATAACACAGTGAAGGTAACTCCACTCGATGATATTCAACCATTGGTTGTTACATAAGTGCAAGAAGTCTGTGTTAATGAAGATAAACCACAACTTGCACTGTATCAAGTTCCTAGAGATGAACAAGAGGGTGATAACCCAATTTTAGGTGATCCAAAACCAATAGCTACACCAATTGAGTCACAAGCAGAGTTCCAAGAAGGCGAAGGTGAAGATGTGATTACTCTAGAGTGTTCATGGGTTTCTCCCATTAGCGAAGATGAAAAATTTCAAGAGGATAAAAAGTTTCAAGAGGAGGAACCATAGGTTAACCTAGTAGAGATCAGTCAATTGGGGATTTCATTTGTGCCCATCTTAGTAGAGGCTTCATCCTTGTGTTGAGATTTTGGTATACTCGTTTAACCATAGATAATGTCACATCATTGTCACCCAACCATAGGCATTTACATATGCCACCCCCGAGCACACTAACCTTTACTTAGAATAATTCCGGCAAGCCTACTCCAGAACCAACAGATAAACCCTAGTTGCTAACTGCAACAACAACTCAAGACAAGTAGAGCACACCTTCTCCAAGGGTAGCGCACAAGAGAGAGAGTCTCCATATCCACATAACAAGTACCATACACAACTGCAACAGTTGCAACTGCACGACTCTCTCTCAAACTTACGCCATACTTAGCAAGAATATCACCAAGAAAATCACCAAGAGAGAGATCAAGACCAAGAGATGACCATGCACCCTTATTCCTCCTTGCAGCTGCAACTCTCCACAAGACTTGTGCACTAACTGTGTGTGCAAATGCGCTATAATGTCCTCTATTTATATTAAACTGTCCAATGACTTTTCTGGCTGGGTTGACCTGACTTTCTAGTAATTATATTTTTTGTTTATCTTTTTCCTGTGCAGTCGACTTGTATTTTTGGAAGATAATATTCTAATATTATTTATTCTGCTAGGCCGACTTGTCTTGCTAGGCTATAGGGGCATAAGCAAATAACTATGCTATGGCCACTCTCCTCTAGACGTCGTGCACCCATCATTGAGGCAACAGTTAGACGTGCCATAAGGGCAATGCTAGGGAAAGTGTGCGTGCCCATAAAAATGCCCCTATATCTGTTAACTGATCCATCATTGTCTGTCCTATATAATTGGATAATGATGAAGATCATGGGCGGAACCTCATGCAATATGAGGGGTAACAAATCCCTTAAGCTTCCACATTCTTTTGATCCTCCTACTTAATCTAATACATTGCTTTTGCTAAAACATTGTTTAATTGGTCTACAATAGTAATCTTTGTCATGATAATGCATTGCGATGAGCTTGTATCCTTGTTTTAGTGTGACCGAATCTTGCAAGCTTTTGATCCCTTACAATGGTCTTCACATGGTTGAAAAGCTCCAACATCCTTGACTGCAACTTGTAGTTTTATCATTGGTATCATATCTCAGATGCCCTATTCAATAGCTTCCTTTGCAATTGGTAGATACTTCTCCTAGGTTCGATAGATTAGAATGAAGTTGAATGTTGGTTTGGACTAGATTTGAGTACTAGAAGCACATGGTTCACCCAACTCCTCCTATCAACCTTCTAATAGATTCAATGTGATCGAAAATGACATGTAATATTGACTACACTGACTTTTCCAACCCTGATGCAAACCTTGTGTAATTCATGATCGATGAAGCACTTCAACAACAATGCAAAGAAATTTACAACCTCAAAGTGGTAGAATCGCTTCAAAGTGAAGTTGATCACAATAATCCCTTGTTTGAGGGAAAGATTAATGCAACGTAGAAAGAACAAAATGACTCCATGAGTCTCCAAGTGCATGTGCCCGTCAAAGTATTCCTTGTTGTTAGCAAGGAAGAAGTTGAAGTTGAAGTCATTCGGATTTGGAGGGGGTGGAACATCACTCTGAATCAATGACTAAGAGGAGATTATGGTCTCCTCGATCATGGGCTCCACATGAGGCTACATCAGATTCTCACTAGAGGTTGGCTTTCCTTTGCTCGTCATTGAATCCTGACCCACAAGCACCAAAGTCTTGTCTCCATTCAACACCACAAGCCCTAAACCCTCAGGTTGCTCAGTCACACCTTCCAATCATAGAGGTTCGTCTACAAGAATAGGGATTGTTATCCCAAGATCTAGCAGCCTTGTGCAAAGTCTATCACAAGGTGCAAGACAAGTGTAACTTTGGAAGTATTTGTCACTGTCACCTTAGCAATTACTTCCCTCGTTTTAGTGAAGGATGAAATCCAACATAGGGGAGGCTTCCCTAGCAAACTGAAGGAATCCTATAGCAAGACAAAGTCAAGTCTATGGCCTCCTATATTGGTCACAATCATACCACCACTAGGTTAAGGTTTTCAAGGCAAGAACAAGTTTTAATGAAGTAGTTACCAGATTTGCATGTATGAAGTATCTAGGACAATAAATGTTATTTAGCAAGTCGAAAAAAAGTCAAGGAGATGCCCC
This sequence comes from Picea engelmannii, assembly GCA_009831015.1. Classification (NCBI taxonomy): domain Eukaryota; kingdom Viridiplantae; phylum Streptophyta; class Pinopsida; order Pinales; family Pinaceae; genus Picea; species Picea engelmannii. The sequence continues at coordinate 285,126 of ML781263.1, forward strand.
AAACACTACAAGTCAAGAAGAAAGCTATAGCTGTTATAAAATTTGTATTTAAGAGGATTACTTCAGCAATATATCAAGTTAAAACAGAAAAATAAATCAGCCCTTGAAATAGGTTATTCATGCAATAGACTAGGACTGAAAATGCAAGTTAAAACTAGGGTTTAATAACAATCACTTGCTGAAATGTAAAGATGACATACAACAGCCCTAAAATATCCAACACATCAAGCTAGAAGGCCTAAAATTATAACAACAATGTAGTAAATGATATCAGGGTGTATTTCAAGGTGAAAGATGCCAATAAATCCTAGACGTCAAGCTAGAAGATGGCTGAAAATTGAATGAGAATTGCAACAAACTCTAATCTAACCATGGAGCAACAAATAGAAGGTGTTTAGGGTTCAAGACTCTCTACAATGGAGAAAGACTAGTGGCGATATATTCTCTTGGGCATATGGAGTTAAACAATGCTCTTTCTTGGAGGCAAAGGTGAAAGAAAGACTTAAGAATAAAACCCTAGGGTAGTCCACTACAAACCCTAGGTATGTATTCTTTAGAATAGCAAATTAAAGTAGTCCACTCAAACCTTAAGGAGTTGTCCTATGTCCTCTAACAACCTTTAAAAAATGAAATCCCTTTAAAAAATGAAATCAAGATGGATTTTCGGTAAATCCCTAGGGTAGTCCACTACAAACCCTAGGATGTTATCCTACAAGAATACAACTAGGGTAGTCCACTGTTGAGATTTGGGTACCTTGGAAAGTGGTCCCCTTGTGTTTATGAGCTTCTAAACACACGTGGGAAGTACTTTGTACCTTGTACTATGTACTTTATGTCTAATTTCACTTTGACTTAGGAGATTTAAGTCAAAATTAAAATTTGGTCATTTTAGCTTAAAATGACAATTAATTCACTTTGTGGGTGAATTAGGAGACATAAAGTGAAACTATGGAAACTTAAGTAAAGTGGGTTTTGAGTTGAGATTTACTTGAGATGATCTCAAGCATTGACTTGGGATGAGATGAGATGATCTCACCCACCCATTTATTAGGTTTCTTCATGCATCCTTAAGGAGGGTGCATAGGGAAAAGGAGAGCTCAATTGTTCACTTGTTCACCTTGAGAGTTTGATGAGGAGTAGAGAGGTGAAAATTCAGAGGAGAGCTCAACAAGCTAGGGTGCACATGTTCATGGAGTGCGCAAGGAAGGTTTGAGTCTCATTTATTTGTTGTGAGTGTATTTGCTAGGAGGAGGGCGCACTTGAGGAGGAGGGCGCATGTCTACCTGGTAGTAGATTGTGTGGAGCTTTCTTGTTTTTGATTAGTGGGTTGTGGAGAGGGAAAGCAAAGGGCAGTGTGCATGCAAGGGTTCTTCAATCAGCAAAGAGACAGAGCAAGGGCGCAAGGGTCTTCAGGCACAGTCAAGGAAGGAGGTGGCACAATCTTCTAGGGGTGCACATCCCAAGGAACCATTGCAGAGCTTGTGTTGAGCTTGCAAAGTATCAGGTTCCTTTGTATTTATCTTCCTTGTTGTATTACATGCTTTAAGCACACACTATATATACATTCATCTCAAACTGGTTTTCCCCGGGGCTTTTTTATCCAGGGTCATGTTGACCAAAAATACCTGTGTTCATTTCATGTATGTTAGAGTTTAGAACAACAACTATTTCAACACTAATAGATCTCTAGGTGTGTTATATAGCTTATGGTATGCATGTGCTAACCTTTGGTGACAAAACTACATGCTAGAGCACCCATTTGGCCTATGTAACTGTAACAAATCAGCGAAGAAGTTACTGAACAATTTGCTGTCCTAAAACAACAGCAAACCATTGTTAGACAGTTGAAACTCAGAGCCAACTTGAGGTCAAAGACAGACCTAGTTGGCAGCTTGATAGGACCTAAAAAATCTTCATGGTATCATAGCTTGGTGGCTGATTTTTGAGTAGTTTTGGACAGCACATGAGTGGGCTGTTTTAGACACCTTTTGGGCAGATTTTGTGGACAGCCATTGACAGCGTTTAGTGGCAGTTTGTTGGCAGAATTTTGTAGTGGGTTGTAGAGCAGTTTGTGTACTTTTTCGTCATTCTCTTTTCACACCTACATGGTAGGAGTGAGGCTGATTTTTCACGACCTCTTTTCACACCTATATTGCTAGGAGTGAGGTCGGTGTACGCTTGCCTCTTTTCACACCTGTGTTGACAGGAGTGAGGCAACGTTCCTTTGCAGTTGGAGCATCAGTTTGTGTGCATTTTGGTAGTGATGTCAGCATCTCAGATGTGTGTGGAGGATAGGCTAGCTGGGGCTAGCAACTAGTCGCCTTGGAAGGCCAGGATCGTCTTTGTCTTAGACGACCTCGAACTATGGGATATAGTTGAGGCAGTTGTTCCTGTTCCCCCTGCTACTTCTCCCGTCTTGTTAGCAGAGTTCAGGAAGAGGAACAACAAGGCAAAGAGGACCATATGTGATGCAGTGCAGGATCATATCATTCCGCACTTGACTGGGAAAACTTATGCATTTGAGATGTGGGCATCTTTATGTAAGCTTTATGAGAGCTCTAATAAGAATCGAAAGATGGTTCTTCATGATCGACTCATGGGCATTCGCATGCTCAAGAGTGAGTCGGTTACTTCTTTCCTTGGTCGATACACCCAGATCAAAGACGAGCTTGGAGCCATTGGAGAGGTGGTGGACCCATATTCTATGGTGAGGACAACCTTAAACAACTTTTACCAAACCATGGGGTTCATTCGTTCGTGGCATTGTTGCCAGGGAGGCCATGCCCACATGGGAGAGGATGTGGGATGACTTCGTCCAGGAGGAGACTAGACTTGTAGCAGATGCTTCTGGACAGTAGCAGCAACAACAGTTAGTTCAGGGTGATGAGGATTTTGCTCTTTGGACAAAGGGTAAGAAGAATGTCGGCTGGGTCCCAAGTTTGGGGCCCCACCACAGGGAGGAGAGAGCAGTAGTGGGCCGAAGAGAGATATGAGCTCAGTGAGATGCTTTGCTTGTAGGGAGATGGGTCACTATGCAGGACAATGTCCCGAGAAGAAGAAGAAGTTGCAGGATGTTTCAGCAGCGACATCAGAGGAGCTTGAGTTTGATGAAACAATTTGCGAGAGATTGTGCATTCACGACTACTTTGTCTGTTGTTACACCATCCAACATCAGATGGGGAGACAGAGTTTAGGAGGACCTACTGACTCATAGTAGTGATTCAGAGGGAGCTCAGACTCAGGTTTTGTGGACACCATCATCAAGGGTGACTGGTCCACGCGGGACAACTTCAGTTTTAGAGTTGTCGAGACAGAGGGTTGGTGCAGGGGCTTCAGAGCATCAGAGATTGATGAGGAGGAGCGACAGGGCACCACGGAGGCTTGAGCCTCACTTGGCTACAGAGACGGGCAGATTAGGTTCTGGATCCACTTCAGGTGGAAGCTACTTGGTGAGAGGCCAAGTTGAGGATTTTGGTGAGATGCCGAGATCCAGGTGCTCTTGGTGAGATACCAATAGGGGGAGACTCTTGGTGAGATGCCAAGAGAGTGACTCTTGGTGAGATGCCAAGAGTAGTGATCGTTGGCGAGATGCCAGGAGGTAGAAATCCTTGGTGGGAGACCAAGGTGGAGATCTTTGGTTTGATACCAAGATCTAGATGATCTTGGATAGGTGCAGAGACACTTCCATCTATAGATCACACAGATTGAGCAGATCTATGTTAGACTACTTTCATTGATCAGAGTATAACCATACTCAACGAGTATTTGCCAGTAGACAACCATATCCACTGCAGGGATGAGATTGGTAGTGAAGGGCACTTTCCTCGGTAAGAGGGAGTGTTGAGATTTGGGTAACCTTGGAAAGTGGTCCCCTTGTGTTTATGAGCTTCTAAACATGTGGGAAGTACTTTGTACTTTGTACTATGTACTTTATGTCTAATTTCACTTTGACTTAAGAGATTTAAGTCAAAAGTGAAATTTGGTCATTTTAGCCTAAAATGACAATTAATTCACTTTGTGGGTGAATTATGAGACATAAAGTGAAACTATGGAAACTTAAGTAAAGTGGGTTTTGAGTTGAGATTTAATTGAGATGATCTCAACCATTGATTTAGGATGAGATGAGATGATCTCATCCACCCATTCATTAGGTTTCTTCATGCATCCTTAAGGAGGGCGCATAGGGCAAAGGAGAGCTCAATTGTTCACTTATTCACCTTGAGAGTTTGGTGAGGAGTAGAGAGGTGAGAATTCAGAGGAGAGCTCAGGAAGCTAGGGTGCATATGTTCATGGAGGGCGCAAGGCAGGTTTGAGTCTCATTTATTTGTTGTGAGTGTATTTGCTAGGAGGACGACACACTTGAGGAGGAGGGTGCATGTCTACCTGGTAGTAGATTGTGTGGAGCTTTCTTGTTTCTGATTTGTGGGTTGTGGAGAGGGAAAGCAAAGGGCAGTTTGTATGCAAGGGTTCTTCAATCAACAAAGAGACATAGCAAGGGCACAAGGGTCTTCAGGCATAGTCAAGGAAGGACGGGGCACACTCTTCTAGGGGCGCACATCCCAAGGAACCATTGCAGAGCTTGTATTGAGCTTGCAGAGTATTAGATTCCTTTGTATTTATCTTCCTTGTTGTATTACATGCTTGAAGCACAATATATATATATATACATTCATCTCAAACTGGTTTTCCCCGGGGGGGTTTTATCCAGGGTCATGTTCACCAAAAATACTTGTGTTCATTTCATGTATGTTAGAGTTTAGAACAACAATTATTTCAACACTAATAGATCTCTAGGTGTTTTATATAGCTTATGGTATGCATGTGCTAACCTTTGGTGACAAAACTACATGCTAGAGCACCCATTTGGCCTATGTAACCGTAACAAATCAGCGAAGAAGTTACTGAACAATTTTCTGTCCTAAAAAAACAACAAACCATTGTTAGACAGTTGAAACTTAGAGCCAACTTGAGGTCAAAGACAGACCTAGTTGGCAGCTTGATAGGACCTGGAAAATCTTCATCCACTTCAAACCCTAGAAATATTCTTGTGTCTAACAAGCTTTGACAAAGTGATTAACCAGGGAAGGTAGTCCACTACAGACCTTCCTAGGCTTTCAAGACAAGGCATATTCAAGAGAAATACAATACAACATGCAATATCACCACTTTAATAAAACGTTTACTTAATACATTCAAGAAATAAACCAATAAAGAATTAAGAATAACACTTACTAGATAAATTAATGATCACCATGAAACCCTAACCATGAAATCATCCATCAAAACTTGAAAGCATCCAAAAGATCATCTTCAAGAGAAGGTGCATAAGTCATCCATAGTGAAGGAGAAGTAAAGAAGAGAAGTAGTAGTGATTCTCCACAAGTTGTGATATGATTTACAATGAGGTAGCGCTCCCTCTATATATATGAGGAAACCAAGCCCTATACCTCTCTAAGAAGCCCCTAAAACATAAGAATCCACGATACAGGGTGGATAGGTCTTAGGCCGATCCCCAAAAATGCCTCTAGAACAATGATATAATGCTAAAAAATAAAAACATCCTCTAAAAGTGCCACATGTGTGCGTGTAGAAGGCTAAGCGAGGGTGACATCATCTCCTCAATGGGTACAAACTCCAAAAGTCATGTCTCTCTCTCAAAAGGTGCAAAGCATCATCAAAGGTCATGCCTCCTCATCAAGAAGGCAACATCAAGGTGCCAAATCATGATCCAAATGCTAGGTTGAGTCAAGCAAACGTCACATCACCCTCAAACATAATGTCATGTCCACATGTGCAATGTCCAAGGGTAAAATAACAACATCATCAAGGAGTGTTGGGGAATAAAACAGAACACAATATGAAACAGAGAACACAATAATACAGACAATTGAAGAGGGACAAAAATTTCGAAGAACAGAGATGGCGTCGAAAGACACCGTTACAACACTTAAGCACAGAGTACTGTGATCAGAACATCACCGTTTATATTGCACATCTTGATCTGCATGATCTATTGTGCAATCTCAATTCACACTCCAAGTTATTAGCAACAGGGTTGTTAGCAACCTGCATGGCACTTTGATTTATCATAGAAGATTGTAGTCGAGGTTTGAATAGGAAAGCCAAGTTCACCCAAAAGTTGACGAATCCAAACTGCTTCAGTACCTGCTTGAACAACGCCACTATTATGCTTCTGTAATCGACAAAGAGACTACCTTCTGTTTCTTGCACGACCACACCAGAGGTCCATTGCTATAGCGAAACACATACCCAGAAGTGGACTTTCGGTCATCTGTGTTGCCAACCTAGTCAGAGTCGGTGAAGTTGACTAGCGAGTTAGAACTATGGCAATATTTGATACCAAAATGAGTGGTACCCTTCAGATATTGAACTATGCGATTGACTTCTTTCTAGTGGCTTTCTTTGGGATCTTGCATGAATCGAGAAACCACACTAACAACAAAGGAGATATCAGGTCGACTATGAGTAAGACAAATAAGACTACCGACCAATTGTCGAGAGAGAGTAGCATCGACAACGGGTGTTGGACAGGTTTTAGTAAGCTTCACTCCATACTAAAAGGGAGTGGCACAAGGATTACAATCAACCATCTTAAAACGTGTCAACATATCCATTACATATTTAGACCGAGAAATGAAAAAACCATCACACAGTGGTAATACTTGAAAACCCAAAAAATAATGCAGAGTGCCAAGGTCTGTCATATCAAAGGAGTCAACAAGTTGTTTCTGTTGAAATCAACAACATAAGGCATTCTCTAGATCTAAGGTCATAAGTGACCACCTTGAAGCTAGCCACAAAGATTTGGAGATTAAACAATGATGTGAGTCATGACAAAAGTGAAGGTGAACATACAAGCCCTGTGAGCTAGGACAAAAGTCAGAATGAAAGTGATAATGCGTTTAGTAAGTCTTGTGAGGTCATAGAAAAAGACAAGGCGAATGGACAAGCCTTGTGAGCCATGACAAAAGTCAAGACAGGAAGCCTTGTGAGCATTTTGCAAATGTCAAGGCATCTAGCAAAAGTAGGTTGAATGTACAATTCCTATGAGCTAGAATCAAACAATCTTCCTTATGCAAATAATGTAATGTATTGATTTAGTACGTTGGCACATGTGACCTTATCCACCATGAAAAGAATGACGAGTTGCCATGTGTAAAAGTCGAGTTGCATGTCTAGTTTGAGTTGTCAAACTCAAGTTGTAAAAGTCGAGTTGCATGTCTAGTTTGAGTCGTCAAACTTAAGTTGTAAAAGTCGAGTTGCATGTCTAGTTCGAGTTAGTCAAACTCAAGTTGTAAAAGTCAAGTTGCATGTCTAGCTCGAGTTATCTAAACTCAAGTTGACAAAGTCGAGCTGCATGTCATGTTGGCATATCGAGTCTCAAGTCCAGTTGCAAGGGCGAATTGTCATGCCATGCAATGTCAAGTCTCAAGGACGAGTTGTCATGCCATGCAAAGTCTAGTTACAAGTCCAGTTGAGTTGGAAAGTCAAGTCTAAAGGCAAGTTGTAAAGGCAGGCACTCTCTCCTTCTTGCGCCTAGTATATACAGAGTTCGACCCCCCTTCTTTATACACTTGTTATGCAGTGCAAGAGTGAATGAGAGAGGGCAGCGTATGAGTCTAGTACTGCTATCTATTATTTTACACAGTGAGAGAGGGCAGTGCTTGAGTTAATTTATTGCAGCTGATTAATACACACAGTTGCAAAGGCAATGAAGTATAATTTGTGTATTGGTTACTGTGTAAAAGGGCAGCGAAGGATTTTTTCTAGTAGTGCTGGTTTATAACAGCAGTAAAGGACAACGAAGTATTTCGTTGTTTGCTGGTCATACAGTCAGGTATGAGACTTACTTGGCAAGCTCAATCAAGAGCATATTTCATGGTGGTTTCTTGTATATGATCTTACATATTGTTTGCAAATAAAGGAAGATTGTTTGCTGGAGTTTTCTCCCTTCTTGGGTTTCTCCAGGGTAAATTCTTGTGCATGTGTGAGATTCTATTTGAGTACTTCTACTATTGTTCATCATTTCAAGTGTCCATTTTTGCTGGTTGAAAGATCAGGTTTTTTTTAAAGTGGAAGAAAAGTAAAAGAACAGTAAACACTTTGACATTGATATATATGTGCTTGAAAATTGAACAGTTTCTTCAATCTAAATATGAGAGCATTATTATTGCCAGTAATGATTAAGTCATCAACATATACAACATCAATCAAAGTGTCTCCATTGGAGTGGAGATCATATAGATTGTGATCAGATTCACACCGTTTGAAACCAAGCCTAAGAAAGAAACTGTCAATCTTAGCATACCAGGCCCGAGGAGCCTGCTCCAAACCATAAAGTGACTTTTTGAGTCGACATACCAAATTGGAATCTGTCACAAAACCAGGTGGTTGTTCCATGTAAATTTCTTCAGATAGTTCTCTGTGAAGAAAGGCACTCTTCACATCCATTTGATGAATCTGCCATCCAAAGCGAGTAGCGAGGGAAAGACTCAAGCAAACAAAGTTCATCTTTGCAACGGGGGCAAAGGTTTCAATGTAGTTGATGCCTTCTTGTTGAGAAAATCACTTCGCGACGAGGCGTGCTTTATGTTTCTCAACAACACCTTTAGAGGTAAATTTGGTCCCGTAGACCCATCGACACTTCATAATCTTCTTTCCATGCAGTTGGGGAACCAAGTCCCAGGTTTGATTCTTCGACACGAAATCAATTTCAGTCTTCATTGTCTATTCCTATATAAGTTGACCTTCGACATCTAAGTAAGTAACAAGGTCGGAGGTTTCAAGAACATGAGCCATTAGGGAAACACTGACATGTTGCTTCTGACTTCGAGTCTGTCATCCGCAGGAGGCATCTCCAGCATCAGCTCCAACGGCTTCAATTGTCTTGGTAGCCCATCGTTGTAGACAAGAGACAGGTGAATTGTAGTTCACCTCATCAGGTTGATTAGAAGTCGGAGGCTCTGCAGTTGGTGGACTAGTCAAAACAAAAGATGTCAGACTAGTCGACTAGAAGATCAATAGTCGAGTCTAAATAGGCAGAAAGTTGAAAGGACTTAAGAGGGGAGCAGGAGAGCCAGTGTCCAAGACATCATCAAAAGGAGCATTTTGCCACAATCTAGAGGAGGCATTCAACGACTTGACTCTGGAAGACTTCTCATCAAACCGAACATTACATCGGACAATAATCTGCTGTCAGATAGATCAAATAGTTGATAGGCTTTCAAATCTTCAGAGTATCCTATCATGATGCAAGCATGACTTTTTGCATTCAACTTCTTTTGACAATCATCAGGAATGTGGGCCTAGGCAACACGCCTGAATACATGGAGGTGGCCAACATAAGGTTTCTTCCCATACCATCGTTCGACTGGAGTCATCGAAGGAACAACTTGAGTCGAGATGCGATTGAGCAGATAATTGGCACAATACACTGCTTCAGCCCAGAAGCGAGGGGTAGGTCTTTAGCCTGCAGAAGACATCTAGCCATTTCGACTAATGTCCGATTCTTGCATTCTACAACTCCATTTTGCTAAGGTGTGTGAGGAATTGACCGCTGCCAGTCAATACCAGATCGAAGAAGTCATTCTTCAAAGGATCGATTGACATATTCACCACCATTTTCTGATCTCAAGCACTTAATGAGTCGACCATATTGCTTTTCAGCAAAGGCCCGAAATTCTTTGAACTTCTCAGAGACAATATTTTTATTCTTCAGGAAAAAGATCCATATGAAACAAGAGAAATCATCAATGAAAGTCAAAATATACCTTGCACCTACTAGTGAAGGTAAGTTAACAGAATAGATGTCATCGTGAACAAGTTCCAGTAGGTTCTGCGCTCGCTACGCTTGTCCATAGTTGAAAGGTGCCCGATGATGCCTCCCAAGTACTCAACCCTTACACACACCTTCAGGGGGGAACACCCTTGGTAAACCAACAACCATGTTCTGAGTTGCCAGTGCCTGTAGACTTCGGAAATTCAGATGTCCGAGTTGTTCATGCCAAATTCAACTTCTCTCATCAGTGTGAGAATTAAGTGCATTCGGTTCAGATTCAGGTCAAGTCGAGTCACTGAACATGTATAAGTTATCTGTCAGGTCTAGAAGCCCGTCAACGACAATCGACTTCCCTTTTCTTCAAATCCCGTACATAGAACCAATCTGGCCAAGATTCCACAATCTTACCAAGATGAGTCAACTGAGCAACAAACCACAGATTGGCACTAAGATTTGATAGACGTTGACAATTTTACCATGTCGACAAGCTACATCACCCTGACCAACAACATCATGAATAAAGTGGCATCTTTCGCCATATGATGAGTGCACCCAAAATTGACAACCCATTCATTTTGCACAGTATGAGACATCAAGGCCTGAGAAGTCCTGACTTGGAAGGTGAAATTATCACCGGGTCGACGAACAGTCGACACATCTCCTTCAAGTTTTTTAACCTTCTCCTCTAAATCGTCTCGCTTCTTGAAGCATTTCATCTTGACATGTAATGTCCCCACTTTGGGACATCATTACATTACAGAGGGTTATGATGACCAGAGTAGCCAGATGGAGGTTATAGCGAGTGCATAGATGATTGAGAGGTATTTTGGGGTTCGACTTGCATTGCTCATCCCATTTCATCATTATGATCCATTCCACACAGGTTGGCTTTGGTTCCGTTCCATTCCGAAGATTTTCATGATTTTGAGTATTTTGAGCTATAAGTTAATTAAATTCACTAAAGAGGTCATTTTGGGCACAATACTTGGAGGAACCTCTCAGTGTAATAGCTCATTGGAATCGGGAGGAACATGACTACAAGATAGGATGATGAGAAGTGACTTTCAATGGCYAGGGAAGCCACTAGGAGAGATAAGGCGCTTTTTAGAGGTAAAAAGGTTAATTAATTAATTAATAATTAAAAAAGAAAAGTCACTTTGGAGAGACAAGGGGATGTAGGAAGTATAAATAAGAGGCAAGGGCCTCTATTCATATTCATGTATGTTTATCTTTGATATCTGGCTTCTAGCTAGAGAGCCCATACCTTGGGGGTTTTGAGGGTTTTGACTTAACAAACCCTAGAGGACGATTCGGTGGTGAAAGATTCCACCTAGCTTGTCCCAAGCTTGGTCTCGGGGATGCAATACTCTCCCACACCATTCTAGTCCAGATCTACATCAGTGCAAGAGGGTTCTACACTAGCCATAGGCACAGGAAGAGAAGGAGGGCGCACCATTGGGGGTTTCCAGCAAGGGGGGAGCACCATCCATTGAGGGAAGTTCGTTCCAGGTGATTGGCAGGGCTTCTGGAGATTCTAACACCTGGGTTTTCATTGCAGGGCCATGGCCATTAGCTCTAGTGCATTCCGGTGGAGTTTTATGTGTCATTTGATTTATTGGATGCATGGGACAAATTGGAGGAGAGGAGCACACTTCAGAAAGTAATTTCAGCCAGTTGGTAGATCAAATCTTCATCATTTCGCTTGGGATTTCACCAGGGAGGTAACCAAGCCCCGATCTATCATTCTAGTGGTTTTGTGGAGCATTTGGAGGCCTCTAGGAGACAGGCCGAATTATCTAGGGTTTCATGCATTAACGAGGGCACACCATTCCTTGGAGGAGAGTCAAATCCATGGGTTTGAGAGGGATCTTGGAGATTTGAGCACCTGGGTTGTTCTTGCCTTTACCCGATCTACTGTTTGGCATATATACCGGAGTGATTGGACATCTTTGGTAGCAGGGCCGAATTGTTGAGGCTATTCAGTGATCCAGCAGGGCGTGGCATCTTCCAGCTTGGGGGTTGATACTTCATACGACCCATATCTTTCTTGTATTGGTATTCATGGTGTATTCAGCCTTTGGAGGCTTATAGTATCTTCTTGGAGCATTTTGTAGGAGCTCCTATTGTGTTATTGGATCCATCTGTTGAGCATTCCAGATCGACATCTTCATTGTATCAGGTTCTTCTATTTATGAATAAAATCAGATCTGAGGTGTTTTGGCTTGTCTATCATATTGTTGATCTTGCATATGATTGAGGTATGTTCCATTATGATATCTTCTTGTTTATTGCTGCAACACATATATAAATTCATCATCATAAACCCTAAGGCCTAAATCAAGAGGTCAACCTGCAAGTAAACACACACAAACAAGTAAATCAGCAAAGTGTTTGATGAAATGCCACAACCAGTAAAAGTTTGAAAAGATACCCAAAACCGTGATGTTCCTGGCATGTTTGCTTGGGAACATTACATGACATGTCCAGTCTTTCCATAATACCGACATGTCTTCATCTTTTGACTTCGCTGTGGTTGTCTCTAGGGTCCTTGATCATTATATGCAGGTTTTTTGTGTAAAAGCATCAATCTGCACTCTATTCCCGGAATCCATCTTGCCCTTACCCTTGAGCAAGTGGGTCTGGTGTTTACCAACAAGCTTGCCTTCTTCAAGCAATCTATGCTGATCAGAGATCAACCATCATGGATGGAGTAGTCCTTACAATCTTTCTTGTGTGCGTGCCAACTGGTGTGGAAGGTCGATACGAACACATCAAATGGTGTTCTCAAATTTATCAAGATCAACTCAGTGAGTTGTTCGTCCTTCTTGTAGTTCTCTCCACATTCACTCAACTTCAACTAGAGTTCCTTAATACGTGCTAAATAGGTCTCCATTCTCTTAAAGGAATGAGGATCGAGAGAGATTAACTCTTTCTCCAACTGCATGACGTGGCTTTCGTTGACTTGGTCAAACAAGGTCTTCAACTTCTTCCAGACTAGATGCAGACAATCAAGTCCACTGAGATGAAAACAGATTTCCTGCGAGATGTAGGTCGTGATGACCCCTATAGCCTCATCCTTCTTTCCATCAATAGCAAATTTTGCCGAAGCATCTGTTGGATCTGGGATCACAGCCTTGTTATATTGCCACAGTCCCTTACTTTTCAATAGGGTTTCGATATCTGGAGCCCATACTGCGTAATTTGATCTGTTCAGAATAATAGGATCGATCTTCGAAGCCATCTTCTATGTCTAGACAGATTGGTCTTGCTTCAATAAGTTCCAATCAACAAACCACCGACCCAGATTCAATCACACAACGGATCCGATTCAACAAAGTTTGCAGATAACAGTCGAGGTTTTCAAACCATCGGCCCTGATACCATGCTGGGGAATAAAATGGAACAGGATATGAAACAGAGAACATAGTACTGCAGACAATTGAAGAGGGACAAAAATTTCGAAGAACAGAGGTGGCGTCTAAAGACATCGTTACAACACTTAAGCGCAAAGTATTGTTATCGGAACATCACAATGCATATTGCACATCTTGATCTGCATGATCTATTGTGCTATCTCAATTCACACTCCACGTCATGATAATGACCCAAGGGGTCTTCTTTTATAGTCTCAAGATCTAACCGATTCCCACAAAATCCGAAAGATCTTGTCCACATACAACTGTCGACGGTTAGAGTTGACTCCACAAAATCCGCTCTGTCAAGTCAGCTCGACAGGACTCGATTCGATCGACTATTTGTCCAACTTGTAGTCAATTGCAAGGCTGGTTGATTCACCACTTGACTATCTTCGACTGCTGGTCAATTGTTCGACCGACAAGCACGTCGACTACTCAACCGACTGGTGTGGTGTGTTGGTCGATTGCCCAACTGATTGAACCCAGGAGATGTGTGATGAACCATCAATGCTTGATGTTCCAACAAGGAGGAGAGATCCATCACCTCTCCAAAGAGGTGTACCATCATCATCACGTGCCACATCATCAATCCGAGCCTCAAGTCCAAGAGGGGTACATGACATCATCAAGCGCTCCAGGTGACACGTCAGGGTGTACATGAAACGTCCTAGCTCAATAGTGCAACGTCCTAGGTCGAGGAGGTGTTGGAGGGTGTCAAGAAGCATGCCAAGTCATCAAATGACCCAATGCTCATCATCAAGGGTGCAACGACCTCGATACATTGTGAGAGAAGCATCTTGAACGTCCTCCAAAGGTCCATCTCAAGGGGTGCATCATCATCAAGCAAGGGCATAGAGAATCAAGTGAGATCAACCATCATGGATACAAGAGTCATTAGAATCATAAAAAGTTAGTCACGAGTTAATGAAAAAGCCACGTAAGTAATTCACATTCATGTGAATGGCTTCGACATTTGTACACATTATCAAACGTAGGAATTCAAGGATGCCCACGATCACCAAGGGCATGTTTTACAAACTCCACATCCCCATTGGCATCTGTAGACCCTTGCCTTTTACCAAAACAATCCACAACACATTCTTGCTGCCATACACCTGAATCCATACCAGTATGGATCGTGCCCGTACATTACAGTGGTGGGTCTCCTCCTGTTCCCAAACTTGTCTCCCCTCCATTGCTACCCTCTGTCGTTACTTTCCTTGCAAACGCAGATGCTACACCATTGCAAAACCCACATGCTAAATCTACTGCGGCCATACCTTCCTCCAACCTTACTGTACAACCCTCCCAAGCAACTGTATGACAACCTGCACCTGCGTCGGTACCCCTATGACTCCTCCCATCACTGTTTGCTGCCATCATTGAATTGGTCAGGAGATGCATTTCTTGTTCCCATTCTTGTGTTGAATCTACATTAGTACATCACTAATCAATTTAATAAGCATAATATAGACTGGTAGGTGGGTTGGTTCACACTTCTTGTCCCCCAAAATCTTGTACCCCCATTTTTCCTTCCATTCTTGTTCCCATTCCTTTTCTTGCTTTCTTTTTCTAGTAATATAGCTTGTATGTATATTATAGTTCGATTCATTTCAAAGTTGTTTTCTAAGTGTATGGGTGTTGTATGCATATATGTTTATATTATGTATGCATGTGTCTATGTTTTTGTATATCAGTTTTAATGTGTATGTGTATGTCATATGCATTTTTATAGAATCCAAGGTTGTGTGTGAGTTCGACTTGCAACGAAAGAAAGATAGTATATGCTTGTATGCTTCCTCTCATTTCTAGAATGGCTAGGAAATTTTGGTAAAAAATTGTAATTCGAAAACATCCCAAAATAAGTTTTTGGGAGCTTCATTGGAGTTTATAGGGAGTTTTTGTTCCGGAAATGTTTTTGGGGAATAAGAATAGTAAGGTTGAGGGAAATTTTTGATAAGATTATTTTCCATATATTATATTTATGCCATGTGTGGTTAATTGTGTGATCCTTCTGTATGATATACGACTACTCCATGATCTGGAAAATTAACTTAGGATTCTAAAGTTCTAAAACTTCATTATCGAACATTTCCATTTTGTGGCAGTTGTCAGAATATAGAGGATTGTGCTCGTTTAACCATTGACGATACCCTCGTCACCCAACCACAGGCCGAAGCCACCCTCCGAGCACCTTGACCTTGACCGAGAAGAGAATCCTGGTAGCAATCAATAGCCAAGAGAGGCTAAATGCACCAAGCAAGAAAATAGAAACTAAACTTAACAGATGATCCCACCCAGAAGCTAGCGCACCACTTTCCAGCTCTCCCAGAAAACTTGCGCACAAAACTGCAGCTGCCTGCAACTGCCTGTGCAGATTTAGCTCTCTCTGCAACTGCTAAGGTGTGAAATAATGAAACTGGCGCCCTGTATTTATAGTGGACTGGCCAGTCTAACTGGGGCCGACTTCTCCTTCTGGGTATCAATAAATTCAATTTAAATATATTTGTTCAGCCGACAACTTCTCTAGGGTTTCCTTTAATTCTTTGCTTCCTTCCGAAGGATTCTAGTCTCGTCATAGGTCACAATAGAGGTTCATACCACCCGAAGCTACCATAATATTAACACTCCCTCCTAGCTAGGGAGGTATGGTCTTGAGCACAACAGACCATTCAACTGGTAGCACCACGAGCACCTGTCATTATTATCCGACTGGATAATCTCCTATGACAACTGGTACAATATCAATTAATAGAACACACCTGTGTCTATTCCAGTAGTACACAACTACTCAGACTTGTGAAACACAATCACAAACAATAGCATATCTACTGTCATTCATTCTTCATAACAAATATCTGATAGCAACTTGCATGGAAACAATGTTATGACAAGAACTGAATCATCTGGACCAATCTTTCACTCACGTCTGTGAGATCTGAAAGAGTGTCTGCCCTCAGTATAGAACATCAATAATAATTATCTGGGCCAATCTTTCAGTCACATCTGTGAGGTCTGAAAGAATGTTTGCCCTCAATATAGAATATCAATAATGGGCTATCTGCCCCATTCTTCTAAACCAAGGAAGAAGGATTATTTCTGATTTCTGAACCTGGACCCCATTCTTCCGACACTAAACAAAGTGTAAAGAATGAGTCTGCCCTC
>ML781263.1:305017-320774 GCA_009831015.1 Picea engelmannii
CCAAAACTTCAACTTCGTCATTTCTTTCTTCTGAGAAAGTCAATAGGTGCGCTGAGTTAGGGCGCATCTGAATATCTTCTCCTTGAGCAAGATGCTCCATCACAAGGTGCCGGATCTGAGAATTAGGGTTTCTGCAACTGCTATTGCTAGTAACCCTAGTTGCAGCTCTTTGGAAGCTGCTCCTGCTAGTGACTCTAGCGGCAGTTCCTCAATGAGCTCAATACCTAGCGGTTATGTTTCCTTTCAGCGTTCTAGGCTGACTGAAGAGGGTGTGGGCCCATAACCTGTTAGAATATAGAGGATTGTGCTCGTTTAACCATTGACGATACCCTCGTCACCCAACCACAGGCCGAAGCCACCCTCCAAGCACCTTGACCTTGACCGAGAAGAGAATCCTGGTAGCAATCAATAGCCAAGAGAGGCTAAATGCACCAAGCAAGAAAATAGAAACTAAACTGAACAGATGATCCCACCTAGAAGCTAGCGCACCACTTTCCAGCTCTCCCAGAAAACTTGCGCACAAAACTGCAGCTGCCTGCAATTGCCTGCGCAGATTTAGCTCTCTCTGCAACTGCTAAGGTGTGAAATAATGAAACCGACGCCCTGTATTTATAGTGGACTGGCCAGTCTAACTGGGGCCGACTTCTCCTTCTGGGTATCAATAAATTCAATTTAAATATATTTGTTCAGCCGACAACTTCTCTAGGGTTTCCTTTAATTCTTTGCTTCCTTTCGGAGGATTCTAGTCTCATCATAGGTCACAATAGAGGTTCATACCTCCCGAAGCTACCATAATATTAACAACAGTAACAGGAAGTGTTCATTCCTCCAATTAATTCTTTCTATTGTTTTTTTCTTGAAAATGATGCTTTTATTAATCAGAAATAAATTTGACTAGTTTATAAAAAAAGGAACACGAACTTACAGAACTTCATGGTGTTTGAAGAGTGAACTGCATAAATATTGATCGCTATAAGTTTTTGTAATCTCTTTCGTATTTTTCTTTTTTTTAATATTCATGTTTCCCATTTTCCTGAGATTTTGAAGTAGTTATTTCTGAAACACATACCCACTTTGGAAACTTTTGCCGCAGACCTGTTTCATGCAACATAAATGTATAGGAAATGTCATCCAACGAAATCAAGGCTGTCAAGGATACAGATAGTGTTCTGCTTGGAAAATTAAAGTTAAACATGATGTGTAGACTATCTTGCATGGGATGCCTCCTCTGAGAATGTCGAAATTTAATCATTCTTTGCGAGTATTATTCATCTGCAGAAACAATTTCTGAGGGCCAAAAGCCTCCCAAAACAATCAGATAAGTCCACAAGTTTATAGACAACTGGAGACAGGCCATTAGATTCTATTATAAACTCCTTACTACTTCCTTTCGACATCTGAGATGGATATGAGAGCAATCAATGTATGTTTTGAAGATATGTTAAATATCTATGCTTCATCATGAACTCATTTATGAATACCCAAGTTCATGGTTTTATTGGCAATTGGAGTTCCTTTCCTTGAACAGTTTTTGAGCATTCCACTTCTTTTGATCGAATTGCATTTCAGCATGGTCTTATGATGTAATCCCTTGCATTTTCATTATCTTCATAAAGATTGACAGGGTTGATCCCCTTAATTTGTAGGGTTGAAAAGGTTGGAAGAGTAGAAGTTCAAGGCAAATCTGGTCATTTGAAACGACGGCAGATTTTGATTGCTGACAGTTGCAGTAGCAAGTTGGAATTTGTTTTATGGGATGAGCAAATTCTTCTATCAAATCTTTTCAGGTAATTTTTAATGTTATATTTTCATGAACTAATAATGCAGTATCATGAAGGAGCTGAGCAAATGCTAATGTAAGTAATAGAGAGGTCGATGGCACAAAAGTACGAGTGCCTTTGCATGTGTTTTTGTTTAGCACAATGTTGTGCAGAAGTTCCTTATCTGTATATATTTCCTGTTCACATTTGGCATGCTTTCAAAATTCTATTTATTTAAAATTTCAATGGTGACACTGGACAGTCAAGGTAGTTGGATTGCCTTGGATAAGCCTTTCATTGCACGAGATTCTGACTGTGGCATTGAGACAACTGCGGGTATTTGTCTGGAATATGGTAGTGCTACACGGCTCTACTGTGTCCCATATGTCTACCGTGAGGAACAGGTTAGTCATTAATTTAGTTTTTATCTTTCCCATGCTGGCTTAAATTAGAAATGTTTATACTGAAACTAGGATGCATTCTATTGACCAGGTTATTGTAGGGCCTTCACAAAATTGCAGCCAGTTAACAAGGCCTTTGAATATGTCCAATTGTTCCACTTTGGAATGTGGATCTCAAGCAGTTAGAGTCTCTCAAGTACTGCTGCCCTGTGATTCTGAAGGCTCTCTTGATTTCAGCAACTTTCCGTTCCGTGTAAGTATTTTGTAGGCTGACATGGGATATCTGAGTTATTCTATTCTGTCTTGAGTCATGGTCGGTGACAAACCAAGCTTTCAGATTATAAATCAGTCAATGTTGATTTCTATCTTAAATTTACCATTTTGAAAAGTAACAACAATTATTTAATACGTTATGGAACCATTTACACATGCTGAAGTCAACTCTAATGGCATCAGTAAGAGAGCAAATTTCCCACATTCTGATATAATGTGTTGTTGTTTTATTTAATTCTCATTTGGTGTCTTTTATCCTATTGTCATTGTAATTTGAGCACGTATAATCATAATCTCATAGTTTGACCTCATGGGGCGATAATTAGTTGGTAGACGATTGCGTCCAACTGTTGTACATCTGTAACCTTTGAGATTATAAAGAGGCCCCCTTTCCAAAATAGGTTATCATGACTATTGATGGGCATTTTACCTCCCATTTTGGTTATTTCTTATATTATGTGTTGTTCTACCTTAATAATAATGCCACTTCTATACTCATAATTACTGCTTTAGGTGGTCTCCCTATTTGTTAAATTGCTCTTGTAACCTTTTTAGATGGTGGGAGCTTCGTGGGCTAGCTTGAGTGGTTGAGTGCTTTGGGCTTCATGTAGAGTCTTTGGTCAATCACTTGGGCTGCCATTGTTGTGCATTTGTTAACCCCTAGATTTTCAGCCTTGAAAATCTCGAGGGTTAAGAGCCATCATGCACTATTTTGGCTAGCATTCTGAGATTCTCCCAGAGTTTAGCAGTTGTGGTTAGCAGAGGTTGGTTCCCGTCAGAGGCAGGTATATGATCGATACATGGTCGTTTGGTTTAGAGTTAGAGTTGGCTTGGTTTCCCATGCATTTTGAGAGAGATGTTTACATACAACAGGCGATGCTACTATTTAGGAGACATGGTTTGAGTGGGTCTCTTGACAGTTTGGAGCAGTTCTGAGCATATAGGGAGAGTCCTTGCATGATTCTAGGCCTGATAGCACTTTTCTGGGCGACATGCAAGAACTTTCTATTTTAGCAGTTTGCGCTCCAGGCCCTAGATTCAGATTCCGAGCACATATTGTGGATCCTTGCGACATTCTGAGTCTTTTGGATCTTTTCTGGGATGATTTGGCACAATTTACTATTTTTAGCAGGTTGAGCACCAGGGCTCGCATGTCAATTCTGATTGCAGATTCGGATCCCTTACGGAAAAATGAGTTCAATGAGTATAAAGTCAAAGACATTCAGACAACTTTCTATTTTTATCAGTGTCTCTTTTTAGACAGTGACATGTGGCGGTGTTCTCCTAGTCTCCCGGGATGATGTGGACAGTTTCCTAAAATTTAGGAGCTGGATTCTATTTTTAGAAAGTTCTATATTTAGCAGGTACGGTCATCATCCATGCAGTGCCAAGTAGCACCCTCACAGGTCGACATGTGGCAGATCTACAGAGTGATGTGGCATCCACCTAGCATAGGGCATATTTCCCAAGACTTGAGCATATAATAAGTAAATTAATTGAGATAAGGGAGTCGCATAACTGAGCCTAAATTTAGCCGTATGTTCCCCCGTATAATCATCTCTCCACTTGCCACGCATCAACTCCATAAAATTCGTCTTAAGTTGAATTTAAACCACAATTTCCTAAAAAATAGGGAATCCCTAAAAATTAGGACGAAATTCCCCAATCAAGGCTTAATTTTCTCACTAACTTTTTCTCACTCGACATATCTTCACTTTCCATTCATTAATTTCCTCAAATTTCTCTTAATTTGCTTTTAAACGCAAATTTCCTAAAATTTAGGGAAATCCCTAAAAAATAGGACAAATTTCCCCTTGATTAAAACTCACGCATTACTTGGCCAAATTTTGCATTCAAATATGTGTTTAATTCCTAATTTATTCCCCCATGCGTTAACTTTCCTATTCTTGACATGAGCTAACTCTCTTTCCATTCCCTCGTGCACATTAATTCCTAAATTTCTTACTCACACTTGTTCCCTCATGCGCATTAACTCCTATTTTATTCACACTCCTCTCCTATATATTGGATGGTTTTCATTTGTTATTGGTGGGTTCATTGCAACAGCAGTATAGTGTCTTTCTCATTCTCTCCTCTCTTTGTCTTTAATCTAGTGGCTCTTCTCTGAGCAAAGCAATCATTATACCGGTTGTAGACTTGCCAAGTGTGGCACAATCAACTCTCTTGTAAGCCTAATCAATAAAGAAGTGTGTGCTTGTCTTCAAACCTCTTTTCTTGGCAGTACTATGGTAAATTTGTGATCTGATTTGTCATTTTCTGAACTGTTCATTGTGGTTATTTCTAATTTTTTGAATAGTTTTCTTCTTTATTTCTAGTCTGGTATCATTGTGCTAACCCTGCAGGTTCCCTCCAAGCGAAAATAATCACTTTTCCTCATCGTTTTGGGCCGCCTTTACATGCTGTCCAAGATGAACAACTTGTTGATTTTTGTTTTTTTAACACAAAAATTAGACTTTAGATCAGCAGCAGGGCACTTCAGTGTGCCTAGGGACCCCCCCCAGAGGCTAGCAAGCACTAGCCCAAACGGAGAGGGGTCTAGCCCATGACAATTTGAGGCTTTTCTCCTATAATTAGCCAAGTTTTCATCGCTGTAAGAACAGGTCATATCAGCTCAATTGGAGGGTGGAAATTTGTGCTAACAACGTCTCACTTGATATCCCTGTTATTCCAATCCTAGGGATAACTAAGGAGATTATGTCTCGAGGCCCACAGGTCCTAGACATGGAGTATCGAGAGCCATATGACTTGAGCTTGGCCCTGGAGGGCCCATCTTTTCTTCAGTGCGTCCTATCTCAGCGACAACAACATCCATCCCATTGACCTGATTCTGAAGTAGCAGTGGGTCTTGCTCCATGAGGTAATGAGTCCAGGTATCATGGTATGTGTCACTCTGAGTTTCAAAGCGTTTGAATATGTGCACCGAGTTCTCTTTTGTTTCATGACGTTTGCTTGGAAATTATGCTCTTTAACTTGTCCATACTTGGGGGGGGGGTGACAGAGTGCCCTAGTAAGTTGTTTCCCTTAGGGATGAGTTGCCACTGGGTGGATCTATGAAAGGTTATCGTCCATTCCTTGCATACTTACCACTTTTCATCATTGTCCCTCTCATCTTTCCCCTACCTTCGTTCGAGCATTGGGTTTGCCAAGCTAGTAAGGGTTGTACCTTGCCCTGTGGGAAGAAGGGGTTAAAGGCCTAGAGGGTAAAAGTAGCTGACAAAAGTTAAAATCCAAAATGAAACCTTGAGATGCTTCGCCCAGGAATTCCCGAGAAAGCAATAAATGGCTTCTCAGCAAGAAAAGGGGATCCGTAAAATAAAATAAAAAACTCAAGATCTAGTTGGTGGATAGGAGGTCTCATCATGAGCCGACCTGTTAGGTCAATGAGCATGTAGCGGTATGACACTGCCATCCATCTGGTCACCAAACAAGGGTAGTGGCTCTTGGTGGCATAGCCAAGAGAAAGGGGGTCTCATCTCGAGCCAACCTTCACATTTCCGTGAAGTGCTTGTGGGTAACGCTGTCACCACTGGTCACCACGCCAAGACAGTGTTCCCCAACTGTTCTCTTGAAAAGAAAAAGCAATAAGACAAAGAATAAAAGGCATTGAATGGGATAGGAAACAATGGCATCCATGACAAGGTGCAACTCGCCCTTTACAGAGGTACCCATAGGTAAGACCTACATTTCCCTGTTATCATTGCACCCCTTGCCCAAACATTCCCTACACCGTCTCATACACCTACATGACCTAGATTGGTCTTTACCTGGGAAACACCCCAAACTTGAGGAGGATTAGCCTAATAGGACATCCTAAGACCCTCTCCAAACCTGGCTTGTTAAACTACATAACGTCTTTGAGCATTTGTCTGGGTAAAATGGGGTTTGATGCACATGTTTGGGTAATTTGATTATTAGACGTGATTGACATTGCTATGATCCCTGTGACTTATGAGCCCATGGAGGGCGTACTTGTTGTTGCTGCAGGACCATGCCTGACGGATAGGTACATATGGCGAGATGATTAGCTTGGACCTCCATGGGGCTAAAATCCCACCAGATGGATGTTGTGACCCCAGCCAAGGGTAGAGAGACACCAAGGGCTTGCACCAGAGAAAAAGAAGGCTGTTCCACCAGAGACACTTTGGCAAGCCTGGACCTAGGGGGATCTTGCTCTCCCCCCTGAACGTTGGCCTTGGGAGGCCCATGACGTCACCCTAGACGTCACTCAGCGTCAAATGGACATGATGGAGGCAGTTGTGTGCTAGGTGGCACGCGTGGCATCATCCGGAGGCCTTGGAAGGCCTAACGTTTTGCTCATGGAGCCTGACGTTCCACTTATGATGCCCAACACCACCCTAGGAGGGCATGACGTCACCTCTACTACACATTTTAGGGTTTAATTCTTTAAATTTATGTAAAAACTAGATTTTTGATTAATTTGGCCATGTCGGCCTTTTCTGACCTAAATTGTAATTAAAGGTCATTATCATTGTATAAATAAGAGAGAAATCTCGTATATTTTTCATCATCTTTCACTCACACAAGTGTGAGGTCTGAAATTCGGCCCTCTTTAAGGGTATTTGGCTAAAATTAAGTGGTGCGCAACTTCTTGGAGAGGCTATTCTTGGTGTATTTTGGCATTTTCATGGAGAAAAAGTCTTCAACTATGGTTTTGTTGCTAGATTATTCTTGATGAAGTAAGTAAATCTGCAATTCTTCATTTATTTTGAATGGTTATGGTAAATTTGCTTGTTCATTTCTAAGATTATGAAATTGCTAGTTTGAAACCCTAGGGGAGAAGCATATGTTATTATCCTTTTCCTTTTAATTTTCTACCTGCTTGAATTTGCTGGAAAACATCTCTTTTGAAGAATACACTAGAGCCCTACCTTTGTATAATTCAAATGAATACAATGTGAGATTATGGCTTGATGCCTTTTCCGCCAAACTTCTTGTCTTGATCTTTCTTGTGTGTCTTATTTCTTCAATTGGTATTAGAGCACCTTTAGTCTTAAGGACCTGGTAATTCCATGGTAGTGTTCCATGGGAGATGAAGTCTGTATTGAGATGATGATGCTCGTGCAATGATGATAATTGTGCAAGTGAGGAATCGTCCATGCGACTCAAGTTTCATCTTCAAGCTGGATTCATAGCATTGTGGAGCATTTTCTGAAGACCTGGGTTTGAGTGGCCGGGCAGATTCTGCATTTGGAAGGTGAGAATAAATAACCAGCAGGTAAAAGGTTTTGGATTCGTTGCAAAAACAATACATTGTTCGCTGAAGTACCAATGTAGAAAGTAAGGTCGTATCTCTCTATGCTTTTAATAGCATTATATTAAAAGAATTGTTAAAAAAGGAAATAAGGGCGGTGTCCACAGTGCATTGCTATGTCTCTATGTGTTGCTTAACAGTCTCAGCGCATTCCTTTTCTCCTCCTTAGTGAGACACCCCCAACTTTCATTTGCTACTTGTCTTTTTTGCTCTTAACGTACTGACGATGATTCTACAACCGTGCTTCCTTATTTTTGCTATTGGTATGGACAGTCATTTATATATTGCAGATTGGGTTGTTCTATATCGTGAAGAATAGAGGTGTTGTTGGGGCAATATCATGTAGCACTCAAGGGTAGCCTTTGAGTTGCTCACAAAATTCGGCCAGGCTAAAATGTTATGCCTCCTCTACTATGGAAATATGAGTAATTAAGTTGATACCATCCACCATAATCATATTTATGTAAGGATCTTTATACCACTGATAAACCTCTTCAAGATATCGTGAATCAGGGATGGATCTTATTTGTGTCTTGCAGTAAGAGAGGTCAAAAGCCCCTTCCAGATTCCAATCATTCGCTTTTAATGTCTGAAGAGAAATTTTTTCAGTTGTTTCCATTATTGCCATGAACCGCTGGCTTCAGGAGTGGTGCTTTGCTAAGGTATGTCTGCTCTTAATTTTAATAGAGCCATCGCTCGGAATTAAACCAATACATTGTACATAACATCTTGGAGATTGGGTGGCAACCTCTACACTCAGAACACGACCATTACACTCAAATTGTTGTCCAGATCCACCAGTTGTAGATTGTGGCCTCCAATTGCATAATTTGCTTCCTTGGATCGGGCTTTGTCTATGGTTGTCATAGCACCGTGGCTTAATCCTCTTTAAAGAATTGTTGAATGGTGACTATTTTTGTGAAGTGCGCAGTCGGTCAGGAGGGGTGCCATTGAGAACCAAATTGGAGTTTGTCTTTCCCACACTTTACCTGCTATCTGCCGAGGAGATAGCCACATACAACTACAGATAGTTTGGGCTTCTCAGTATTTGACGGATTTGGGCAGGGGCGGGGTTCATGCTCGCTGCTTGTTGCATGGATTCCCGTTTTTTTCTCAACAATTATGGCCGCCCTTGATAATCCATGACCAGGTGTGGAGATTGTTTGCTTCCAATGGGCATTTGGGTCATTTTATTATTTGGAAGAAGTCTATGTTTGAGTCCCTGCAGACGAACCACATCAACACTTTTCAACTGCGCACTTGGTCCATGATCAAATTTGCCTAGCTATTTGAGGAGAGGAAGAAGAGCAGATCGATCCACTGTTCAGCGTCATCTATGTTCCAGAAGGACCACAAGGAGGCTCCAGGAGAAAATCGCTCATTGAAATCAATTGGAGTGTCCCACATGCATAAAAAATCGTTGGAAATAAAGAGGTGCGTCCTAGACAAATCAACAAATAGATCAAAACGTCCATGTGTTTATCAACTGTAAAGGAATGATGCTGCCTTTAAAAGTGTTAATTTTCTTAAGCTCAGAATGTGATCTCTAATTCCAAGAAAAAATAAATTTCAGATCCACGCATGCACGAAAATCAATGCATGCACAGAAAACAATAAAATTTCAAATCTGATTTTTATGAACAAAAATACACTGAGCTTATTCACAGTAAATGCACAATGGAAATTGGAAACCAATCACACAATTTCACATGATAATTTTTGGGTAAATATCCCTGGAAAAACCCCGAAGGGAAAACTAGCAAATTTGAGATTTTATTGATTTGGCCCACAGAGAAGAAATATGGAAATTTATTACAACAATTAATGAACCTGTTCTTAGCTCAGAAATCTAGAAAATTGAAATGTGCCTTGGAATCTGTGCACAAACAACTATACACCATGCCTCGATTTGTGTGCAAATCAGGCTTGGAACAATGCCCAACCTGCCTCGATTTGCATGCTGGTCTAATGCTGATGTATTGCCTGAAAAATGCACCCAACCTGCCTCGATTTGCATGTTGGTATGCCTGTGCTTATCCCTACCTCATTTTGCGTGTTGGTTGCCTTGGGAAATGTGCCCTTGCTGCCTCTCCATTTCTTCTTGTTGTTCTCTCTTCCTCCTCTCTTCAACACTCTCAATCTCCTCAAAACAAGTCGAGTTACCCTCTCTTAGGCGTCTTTTTCCATTATATCTCCAATCACGTAATCTTCACCTCGATCTACGAATGAGATCGACTTAGATCAACGATCATAATATAATTTAAAGTTTTCTTTAATTAACTTTATGAACTTTAGCTAAGCCAACATTAATTAATAATTAAGTAATGTGCTTTTTATAAAAAGTCACTTTATAAAAATAAAGTAAGCCTGAGAAATTTGTCGGATGACTTCTACATGCTTCGACTCTGAGCCAATGCAGAAGCGCCTGTCTGAGTTACAATATTTTAACACTCCCTCTTAGTGAGGAAGGTGTTCTGCACCACCCCTAGCTTATCTTTGAAGAACACAAACTTCCCCTTTAACAAAGCTTTCATGAGGATGTCCGCAAGTTACTCATTTGTAGAAATGTATTAAAGCTTCACAACTCCTCTCTGAAATAGTCCCAGATGAAGTGATACCTGATTTTGATATGCTTCGACCTGTCATGGAACACTGGATTTTTCAAGAGTTTAATGGAACTCTCATTATCACAGTGAATGATGGTCGACTGCAACTTCTGACCAAATAATCCAATGAGTAACTTGCGAAGCCATATGGCCTCACAACTCGCCTGAATAGCTACCATATACTCGGCCTCTGCAGAGCTCAATGCCACTAACTTCTGCTTCCTGCTAAACCAAGACACGACTGTCGATTCCAAGCTGAAGCAACACCGTGAGGTGTTTTTTTCTGTCAACTACACTGCTTGCCCAGTTTGAGTCTGTGTAACCCATCAAGTTGACTCCATCCCCCTGATCATAGCTCAGTCCATAATCTATCATTCCTCATAGGTACCTGAGCACTTGTTTTACTGCCACCCAGTGCACCCTCGGCTCAACCATGAATTGACTAAGAGTGTTGACAACAAAACAAATATCCGGTCTAGTGTTGACTAGATACATCAAAGAACCAATCAACTGTTGATACAAGGTGGGATTAACCAACTTAGACTCAAAAGCATTCAACTTCTTCAAGTTCATTGTCATAGGTGTAGAAATAGGCCTACCATCTGTGATCTCAAATCTCCTCAAGATATCCATTGCATATTTTCTCTGTCCCAGGAAAATCTGATTTGTCCTCTGCCACACCTCCAATCCCAGAAAGTAATGCGTCAACCCAGTGTCCTTCATCTCGAACTCCGGAGCAAGATCTCACTTGCACCCCTTTATGAGCTTCTTTGACCCAATAAGAAATAGATCATCCACATACAAGACAAGAATGAGAGGATACTCACTAACCATAATGTAGTAAAGGTTGGGGTCTGCCTCACTCTTCTCAAAGCCCATCTGCTGCAAGTAGCTATTGATCCTCGAATACCAAGCTCTGGGAGCTTGCTTGAGCCCGTACAATGCTTTCTTCAATCTGCGTACATGGGACTCTCTCCCATGCACCTCAAATCCCTGAGGCTGCTCAATGTACACCTCCTCTTCAATGATCCCATTCAGAAATGTGGTCTTTATATCCATCTAATGTATCCTCCACCCCATCTCTGCTACAATTGAAATGACTTCCTTGATAGAAGTGTACCTGGCAACTGGTGTAAAGGTCTATTCATAATCAACTCCCTCTATTTGTGAGAACCCTCTCGCCACAAACCTCGCTATGTATTTCTCCACACTGCCATCTGCCACATGCTTGATCTTATAGATCCACTTCGAACTGACCATAGATTTCCTTTACGGTCTAGGCTCTATATCCCATACATCATTCTTCATGATGGAGGAATACTCCTCCACCATGGCATCTCGCCACACTTGTCACTCTGAAGCCTCTTCAAAGATGGAAGGTTCGTAATCAATAATGTCACACATGGGTGCCATATAACTGAAATATTCCTGCGGTGGCCTGCTCTCCTTGAAATTCTTCTTAGGAGCCTCCACATCTCTTGTACATCTTTCAAGGTTTGTTGAAGCCATCTTGGCCTCTTCTTCCCTGAAGTGGTAATGGCCTCTTGTGTGGAAGGAGCCTCTTGCTCCTCCTCCTGATTTGAAGACCGAGGATTTGAAGGTCTCTCCTCAACCTTCAGAGCCTTCTGCTCCTTTGCCTCTATTGGAGGTGAATCATGTGACCTCCTAAAGGCCCTATCCTCCTCGAACTTCACATCTCGCCTCACTACTGCTTTCCTCAGTGCATGAATATAAATCCAATAGGCCTTTGAAGTCTCATTGTACAAGTATGCCTTTCTCTGCAGTGGGCTCCAACTTCCTCCTCTTCTTCGAAGGAACGCGAGAATATGTAAGGCCCCAAAAAATGCGAAAGTGCCCAATCTCAGGCTTCCTTCCCGTGAAAGCCTCCTTAGGAGTTTTGCTTTGCAACACCTTATTAGGACTCCAGTTTTGTGTGTAGACTATTGTATTGCATGCCTCTGCCCAAAGGAACATAGGTAGATCCTGGTCATGTAGCATAGCCTTCGCAACCTCGATGATGGCCCTGTTCTTTCTTTCTACAATCCCATTTTGCTATGGGTTGTGCGGAACTGCCACCTCCCGCTTGATTTCTGCCTGTGTATAGAAGCTCTTGAAACCATTGGAGGTATACTCGCCTCCATTGTCAGATCTCAACACCTTAATCTTCCTTCCTGTCTGATTTTCCACAAGAGCTTTAAACTATTGAAATTGATTGAAGACCTCATCGTTGGTATTCATGAATTAGATCCAGGTCTTTCTAGAGCAATCATCTATAAACATAACATAGTAACGACATCCACTCAAGGACACAACTGACATTGACCAACAAACATCTGAGTGTATCAGATCCAAGATCCCCTTGGATCTGTTGTCACTGCTTGGAAATGCAGTTTTGGAATACATCCCAAGTGCACACCCCTTGCAAACACTCTAATTCTCCACACTGAACTCTGGTAAACCTGTAACGATCTCCTTTAGCACATTAAAAGCCCCATGGTGCAAGTTTTCCATCCTCCTATGCCATAACTCACACAGGTCACTGCTACTGCTATGAATCAATGCCCGAGTTGGATGAAACACGAGCCTATATAGCTTCCCCTGTCCGATCCCAATGACCTTAGCTGTCCTTGAACTGGATCCTCTAGGATGAACGTATACCTTTCCATCTAGGAAAATAATCTCATACCCACTATCCTCTATGGCTGAAATTGAGATCAGTTTCTTTGCCAACCCTGGAACATACAACTCCTTCTTCACTCCCATTGACTAAAACAAGACTGTTCCTTGGCCAACTGCTTTGACCTTGGAATCATCACCAAGCTCAATAATAAATATCAAGATCTAAATCACTCTTTGATAGATCTGTGAAGTACTCTCATACTCCTGTCATATGACTGGAAGCACCACTGTCAATGTACCACATGCTGGTGGATACTGAACTCGAAGAGAGGCAAGCTACTGATGAGAACTCATTCTCAAATTTGGTGGAAAACTCATCCGCCTCTGTTGAAGTTGCAACCTATGGCTTCCCCTTCTTCTTCTTATTTGGACACTGACTAGCATAGTGCCATGTTTTATGACATGCAAAGCATTTTACTTTGCTCATGTCTCTCTTCTTCTCACCCTTTGAGGTAGCCCCACCACTGGAGATTTTCTTGGCCCTGCCTTTGCATTTTACTTGGAAGCGCAACATTCTCCTCATCATCACCCGACGGTTGTCCTGCATGGTTAGATCCCAATCTCATCTCCTCCTGCATGAAATCATCCCATAATCTTTTTGAGACTACTCAACTAGATTTTTCTCTTTCTGTTATTTTTGACATTTTCTAGGAGTTGCGTTTGCACTCCCACATTGTACTCATACTTGTTGTAGCTCTCAATCCCATTGACCTACTTTTGTGGTCATTTGTTGGACATTAATAAACTATCTTATCTATCCTATCTTATCTTATCTTTCCTAGTTGGGAAGATTCTCTCTAGCAACAATTCCATGGACAAAGGTATCCATGGTTTAGAAAAACCTTTCAAGGCTGTTCTAACCAATTCTTGATCCTCAACCTTTTCCCCAACAACAACCAACTCATCATGGATCTGAGTGATTTTAGTGAGATAGGATGTAATTGTATCAGATTTGGACATCTTCATGCTGTGAAGCTTCTCTCGTAACACCATTTTCCTGTTTTGGTTGCCACTTTGATAAAGCTTCGTCAAGGATTTCCACATCTTGTAGGCATTCTTCTTCCTGGTCACATGTGTAATGATGTGATCCTTCACAACATCCAAGATGATTCTTCTGGCCTTCACATTCTTTTTGTTGTAAGCAGCCAGAAGTCCTGCATCGGTAGGAAGAGTCTGGGTCTTTTCAACAATATCCTAGATCTTATTTTTCTCTAATAGCAATGCAATCCTTTCTTTCCATGGGATGAAGTTTGATGCTCCCTCCATCGGTCCTCGAATCTCAAACCAGTAGCCATCTTCCCTGCCATACCGATACACTGAGGCCACAACCTCCCGGTGAAAATAAACCTGCAAATCACTGCAGATCCTTGTGTTGAAGTCTTTGGTTTTCGTTTAGAGACGGAGCTGTAATACCATGTTAATTTTCTTAAGCTTAGATCTGATCTCTAATTCCAATAAAAAATAAATTTCAGACGCATGCATGCACAAAAATCAATTCATGCACGAAAAACAATAAAATTCCAGATTTGATTTTTATTGACAGAAATACACTAAGCTTATTAACAGTAAATGCACAACGGAAATGGGAAACCAATCACACAATTTGACATAGTAATTTTTGGGTAAATACCCTTGGAAAAACCCCGAAGGGAAAACCAACAAATTTGAGATTTATTGATTTGGCCCACAGAGAAGAAATCTTGAAATCTATTACAACAATTAATGAATCTATACTTAGCTCAGAAATCTAGAAAATTGTGCCATAGGAATCTGCCTTGGAATCTGTGCACAAACAGCTATGCACCCTGCCTCGATTTGCGTCCAGATCAGGTTGGAATAGTGCCCAGTCTGCCTCAATTTGCATGCTGGTCTAATGCTGATTTGTTGCCTGAAAAATGTGCCTAACTTGCCTTGATTTGCATGTGTTTATCCCTGCCTCGTTTTGCGTGTTGGCTGCCTTGGGAAATGGACCCTTGTTGCCTCTCGTTTTCCTCCTGCTGTTCTCTCTACCTTCTCTCTTCAACACTCTCAATCTTCTCAAAACAAGTCAAATTACCCTTTCTTAGGTGTATTTTTCTGTTATATTTCCAACCTTGTAATTTTCACCTCGATCTACGGACGAGATCGACTTAGATCAAAGGTCACGATATAATCTAAAGTTCACTTTAATTAACTTTATGAACTTTAGCTAAGCCAACATTAATTAATAATTAACTAATGTGCTTTTTAGAAAAAGTCACTTTATAAAAATAAAGTAAGCCCGAGAAAGTTGTCGGACGACTTTTGCATGCTTCGACTCTGAGCCAATGCAAAAGCACCTGTCTGACCTACAATATTTTATCAAAAAGATGGAGGTATTATGTTTTATGATCTCGTGTGTTCTATCTCTTCAATTGGTGAAAGAATTCATCTTATCAAATTTTGTAAAATGAAGTGGATATTTCACTAATTGCTCTCAAGTATAAGAGCCAGTTGTAATGAGAATAATAATAAAACAAATCGATTTTTTGGTGGTGGCTCTCATCCTAGACCTATCCTGAAATTGAATAAGGGGGTCTAAGGACATTGTTGTTCTGCGTGATGGAGAATATTTTCATGGTGGCTGTTATCCACCAAAGTTGCACTATGGTGAATTTCCGCTGAGCCGCCAAAGATTGAACATTATTGTTCAAAATTCAGAAGTTCAGAAATTCAGCCGGTCTAAAAGACCACCTGGTTACTCTATATTTCCATAAAAAATTGTAA
>ML781263.1:333960-361797 GCA_009831015.1 Picea engelmannii
ATTTCGAAATTTAATGCATATTAATGTTTGCAAATTTCATTAATATTGGGAAAGGGCATTAAACATTTTGGAGTGATAAGGAGAGACTGAAACCGGGATTGGGATAAATAGCAGGGTGAGAAAACACTGTGAAAAATCAACAATGGTGAAGTTCTTATGTGGTGTAAAGGAAAAGCTATAGAAGATGCGGTTGTTATTGGAACAAAAGAAGGTGGTTTGTACAAGTTAAAAGGTCACTCAGATGTAGCCTTAACTCATTCCACTGAAAGTCCTTGTGAACTTTGGCATAGAAGACTAGCTCACATCAACTACAAAGCCTTACCATATGTAAGAAAGGTAGTTACAGGTTTACCAGAATTAAAGGTTGATCATGAAGGTATATGCAAGGGATGTGCACAAGGAAAGAGCATAAAGAATCCTTTTCCAAAGAGCGATAGTAAAGCAGAAGGAATCTTGGAACTTGTCCACTCAGATGTATGCGGTCCAATGCCATCAACCTCTCTAAGCAGGTATGTATACTATGTATCCTTTATGGATGATTACTCTCGTAAGACTTGGGGGTTATTTCTTGAAGTCGAAAGATGAAGTACTCAGGAAGTTCAAGGAATTCAAAGCCTTGGTAGAAAACCTCTCCGAAATGAAAATCAAGATACTCAGGTCAGATAATGGAGGAGAGTACACATCAAATGATTTCGGAAGCTTTTGCAGAGATGCTGAGATTAAGAGGGAGCTCACCACTCCCTATAATCCTCAACAAAATGGTGTAGTAGAAAGAAAGAATAGAACAATTATGGAAGCAGTAAACACTATGATTCACGATCAAGATCTTCCAATGCACTTATGCGCTGAAGCAGCAAGAACAACAGTATATGTCCAAAACATATTATCCCATAGTGCACTTGGATTCAAAACTCCCGAAGAAATGTTCACCAGAAAGAAGCTAGAATTAAGTCGTCTCAAAATATTTGGTTGTCCAGTATTTGTACACATTCCAAAAGAAAAAAGAACTAAGTTGGATTTTTCAGGAAAGAAGGGAATATTTGTTGGATACTGTGAGGTTTCTATGGCCTTTAGAATTTACATACCAGGTTACCATCATATTGAGATCAACAGAGATTTAACCTTTGATGAAGATGCAACACTCAAAAGATCAAGGAAATTCCAGCTTGAAGAAGTATATGAAGAACAACTTGTAGCTCCCAGAGTTGCATAACTCGTGAAGGAAGTTATAGTTACCCTTGATGATGAGATTCTAGAAGATCATGATATCATAGAATTTGAAGAACCTCCCTGTATGACGATCTCTCACAAGAGAAAGCCAGCTTGGGCAAGGGAACTTATTCAAGATGCAAAGAAGTATTGTGACCCAGAAGGAACCATGAGACAAAGCAAGAAACCTAAGCCATTCTCCAACTATATGGCCCTGATGTGTGATCTCATAGAAAAGGAACCTACTTGCTTTGAAGAAGCCATTCAGAAGAACGAATGGATTGATGCCATGACAGAAGAATACCAGTCCATTATAAAGAATGATGTACAGGAAGTAGTTCCTAGATCAAAGAACAAAGATGTGGTATCTTCCAAGTGGATGATGTTGTACCAACATCGTGCTGTTGATGATGTTGTACCAGCCTCGTGCTGTTGATGATGTTGTATCAACTTCGTGCTATTGGTGATGTTGTTCTAGCCTCGTGCTATTGATGTTGCCGTTTCAACTTCATGTTGCTGCTGATGATGATGATGGTGATTTTACTCCGGCTCCATGCTGTGAACGGTGATGATATTGATGATGAGAAAAACTTCTGACGACTTATAGATGTGCCAGCCAGTGTTCCAGATGCTGATGATGTTGCTGCTTTCTCTTTCTCTTGATGATGTTGTATTGGGTCAGGTCAGTAGAATACCCTTCTCGTTAAGGGGGAGTGTTGACATATTGTAACTTTGAAGAATATTCTAATTATATTTAAGTCATTATCTTATAGATCAAATCCCCTTTTGTGGATTGATCATGTCTGGTCTTATATAAGACCAAATCCCTTTTTGTGGATTGGTCAAACCATATTTATATGGTGGTATTTGTAAAGTCGCCCCCTAGTGTTTATAAAGTGGTTTTAACCATTCCTAGAAGAAGTCGGCCCTACTAAGTGAAGAGACATAACCCTAGCGCCTCCTCAACTAGTATTTATATGTGAGGATGGTGCCTCACTTACACACACTCACTCTCACTCATCCAGTGCACATATCTTAAAGGAAGTTGCAGTTGCAGGAGGAAGGAGAAGAGAGGCGCATGCTCAGTCTTGTTTTATTCTTGGTGTTTTGGTCTTAGTCTTGGCATTGTATTGGCAATCTATCCTGGGGGGCTTTTATCTAGGGTCATGTTGCAGCAACCAAGATCACAAGAAGAAACACCATGCACAACTACACAAGATATATCCTGGGAAACCTTTCTCAAACAAGGGAGAAAAACCCAGCCAAATCCTTTGCTATATTCTTCAAGAGAAAGACCTTTCACCACCAAAATGACTTGGCACACAAGAGGGTGCTTAAGCCCTAGAAATCCTAGCGCCCAAGAGAGGTGCGCACCTTTGCCAAAGAGAAGTACTTGCTGAAATTACCAAAACATGTGAGGAGGATATGATTCTACAATGGAGAATCATCTCCTACTTATATTAGACTTTGATTGATTTAGCAAGGGCTTCTTATTGGCACAACATGGTCGACCTCTCTAAGTCAAATATACTTTATTATTATAATTAATATTTTCATTATTAATTATCTTCTTTGTATTAATCATATTAACATAGGGCCGACCTGTACCCTTTACATAATAACTAGGGTTACAGGTAGGTCTGACTCTTGAACAATATATAGCAAAGGATCTGATACACCCACTAGTGCTCATCCACTAGGGGCCACACCCATAGGGATGCCATAGACTTGAGCCACTACATTACACAGATGAGCCAGGTCCTCACACGTACACTTATGCTCCTCCATAGTCACGTCTGCTCTACAGATCTGCTTTCCCATTGCCACCAACAGGAGGATCATCTGGAGTCTTCTCATCAACTCTGCTGCTGTTCAGAGGAGGCCATCACATCATCTTCGTTCTTATTCTCATGATGATGTGCCCAACGCTTTTCGGGATTTCCCATGTTCACCTTGTGCTCAACCACACACATGTCCTAACTCAACAGATCGCTCTTACATCGGATAATCATATGGAGTTCTTCTCTCTCACGTCATGGAGGAGGCCATATACATTCCTAGCCCTTGTCCTAGGCTGGAACCATGAACCCTTTATTAGGGGCTTTCTCTCAGGTTTGTAAGCTGAGAGTAAGACTTCACATAGCTGCTATATTCCACATCTCACAGGTTTGTAAGCTGGAGGATGTCTCCTATAGCTGCATTCATCAACAATGTTGACCAAAAATACATGTGTTCATTTTTGATGTCTGCTTAGTGTTTAAATCAGCAGTAGGAGCTTGTAAAGATTTTAGAGGAGTGCTATATGTTTTGAGGTTTGCAAGGGCACATTAAAAGAGCACATAACCATCAGTTGGGGGAAAAATTCTTGGCAAAAGTATACAAACTTGTTTGCTGTCCTAAAACACAACAAAGGACTGATTTGCATAACCAAACTTAGAGCCCAACAAGAGGTCATAAGACAGGCCTGTTGGGCAGCCCTCATAGTTCCTCAAAAATCTACATGGTATCAGAGCCTTGGTGGCTAAGTTTGGCCTATTTTGTAGAGCATATCGTGGGTAGTTTTGTGGGACTGTTTTGGATAGTTTGGACAACCTCTTTGCACACCTGTGTTGACAGGAGTTAGACTGTACTCTTTTGCAGTGTGTAGCATCAGTTTGAGTTTTAGAGGACAGCCATGTCGGTGTCTTAGATGAGGGCAGAGGATAGGCTAGTCAGAGTTAGGAACTGGTCCTCTTGGAAGATCAAGATCATATTTGTTTTGGAAGATCTTGAACTATGGGATATAGTTCAAGCTCCCGTGGTTATTCCTCCTGTCACTGCTCCCGTGCTAGTAGCAGAGTTCAGGAAGAGAAACACCAAGGCAAAGAGGACTATTTATGATGCGGTGAGAGACCATGTCATACCTCATTTGAATGGGAAGGACTATGCCTTTGAGATGTGGTCCTCATTGTGCAAGTTCTACTAGAGTCCCAATCAGAACCGGAAGATGGTTTTGCATGAGAAGCTCAGGGGTATTCAGATGCTCAAGTCAGAGTCGGTGACTTCATACCTTAGCAGATTTACTCAAATTCGAGATGAGTTAGCAGCAATCGAAGAGATTGTGGATCCAAACTTCTTGGTGAGGACAACCTTAAACAACTTTTCCAAACCTTGGTGTTCGTTTGTGCGAGGCATTGTGGCCCGAGAGGTCATGCCCAGTTGGGAGAGACTTTGGGACGACTTTGTATAGGAGGAGCTCAGATGCATCTTTAGATCTTTAGGACAACAATGTATATTTGAGGGTGATGAGGATCTTGCCCTTTGGACAAAGGGAAAGAAGAAGGTCGACAAGGGTGCTAGATAGGGTCCCAAGATGGGGGCCAAGCCACAGGAGAGTGGCAGTGGGAAGAAGAGAGATATGAGCAAAGTGAAGTGCTTTGCTTGTAAGAAGATGGGGCACTATGCTGGACAATGTCCCAACAAAAAGAAGAGGGCGGGTGGTACAACAACTACAACATATGAGGCAGAGTTCGAGGCACAATTTGAGAGGGAGTGTGCCTTCCTTATTTGTTGCATTTTAGTTGAGACGACACCCAACATTTGGTATATAGACAGTGGAGCTTCAAGCCACATGATGGGTGTTAGAGAGCACTTCACTGATCTCAGAGATCTTGAGGTCAAGATGGAGATTGCACTTGGTGGTGACACAATAGTCGGAGTTGTTGGGCATGGCATAGTGACATTTCAGAGGGACACTATGCCACCCATTTCATTCGGGGATGTGTTGGCAATGGTGATGAGCATCAGAGATGCAGAGCCCATGACATTTGCGCAGGCATTTGACCAACAGGTTTGGCGAGAGGCCATGCTGGAGGAGTGTGACTCCATTATGTGCAATGATGTATAGGAGGTGGTGCCGAGGCCAGTGGGGAAGTCAGTTGTGACTTCCAGATGGTTGTATAAGACCAACTATGCTACAGATGGCAGCATAGAGAAACACAAGGCCCGGTTTGTGGCGCGTGATTTCTCTCAGGTAGAGGGAGTTGATTATGACGAGACATTCGCACCAATTGCGAGATACACTTCCATTCAGAGTATTATTGCCGTAACGACAGAGATGGGTTGGAGGATACATCAGATGGATGTAAAGACCACATTTCTCAATGGCTTTATTAAGGAGGTGTACATTGAGCATCCACAGGGGTTTGAGGTGTGTGAGAGAGAGTCTCACGTGTGCCTTCTGAGAAAGGCACTATATGGTCTAAAGCCAACTACTAGAGCTTGGTATTCACGCATTGGCTCTTATTTGCTTCAGATGGGGTTTGAGAAAAGCGATGCTGATCCTAACCTCTATTACATCATTAGAGGTGACTGCACGCTTATTCTCATTCTGTATGTGGATGACTTGTTCATCACGGGAGCGGAGCATCTCATAGCTAAGTGCAAGTTGAGCCTTGCATCAGATTTTGAGATCACTGACATCGGGTTGATGCATTATTTCTTGGGCATGGAGGTTTGGCAGGAGGAGGGTCACATCTTCCTGGGATAGGGGAACTATGCTGCAAACATCTTGAGCCAGATGGAGAAATGCATGCCTATGTCGACAGCCATGGTCACCAACTGGAAGAAGCTTAGCACTTCAGATTCCCAGTTGGTGGATGTTACAGGATACAGACAGTTGATCAAGTCATTGATGTATCTGGTCAACACTCGACCAAATATTTGTTTTGCCGTGAACACTCTCAGCCAGTACATGGTGGAGCCGAGGAGTGTTCAATGGATTGGGGCAAAACATGTTTCGAGGTACATTGCAGGTTCAGTGGATTATGGCCTGGATTATGTCAGAGGGGATGGAGTGTGTTTGGTTGGCTATACAGGCTGAGACTGGGCAGGATGTGCTATTGATAGGAAGAGCACCTCAGGGTGTTGTTTTGAGTTGGGGTAAGGACTTGTTTCCTGGTTCAGTCGGAAACATAAGTCAGTTGCTTTGAGTTTAGCCGAGGCAGAGTATATGGCGGCCAGTCAGACAAGTTGCGAGGCCTTTTGGCTTCGTAAGATGATGGTTGGAACTTGGATTATTTGGTCAGGAGTTGCCTCCGACTATCATTCACTGCGATAATTAGAGTTGTATCAAACTCTCTGAGAATCCAGTGTTCCATGGCAGGTCAAAGCATATTGAGATGAAATACCACTTCATCAGAGATTGGGTTCAGCGAGGGGCAGTACAGCTTCGGTACATTCCGACTGACGAGCAGTTTGCGAACATTCTCACCAAGGCCTTGCCAAGGGGCAAGCATGTGTACTTCAGAGACAAGATGGGCTTGGTGAGAAACAGTTTCCTCGGTAAGCGGGAGTGTTGAGTTTTAGTGTACCATGGGAAGTGGTCCCCTTTTGGTTGTGGGTCACTAAACACAAGAGGGAAATATTTGTGACTATGTACCTTGTACTTTATGTCTAATTCCACATTGACTTCACTTAAGTCAAAAAGGTGGAATTTTGTCACTTAAGTCAAAATTGACATTTAATTCACCAAGTGGGTAAATTGAGGGACATAAAGTGAACTTAGGAAACTTAACCCAAAGTGGGTTTCTAAGTGAGATTCTTTTGCGATGATCTCACCCATTGATTAGATGTGGCTTGGAGTGATCTAGGCCATCCATCTTTAGGTTTCCTTATGGATGGTTCAAGAGGGGCGTATAGGCTCTTGAGAGGCTCACTTACTCATAAGTTCACTTGGAGAGTTTGAGAGAGAGCATTGAGATGACGATGGAGGCTATGGATGAGGGAAGATTTTGTGCCTCCTTTCATGGAGGGCTCATGGAGGCTTAGGCCCTCTATTATTTGTGGCGGTTGTTCTAGCTTTGAGGAGGGTGCACTCTAGGAGGAGGGCACATACTTAGCAGGCACTAGCTATACTTGGACAATTGCAGATCTGTCAGATTCAGTGTGGAGGTAGAACACAACAACTTGCTTGTGTGCAAGGGATTCTTCATCTGAGGAAAGAGGATCAAGGGCGCTTCGTTTCAGTGAGATTGGCAACAAAGGAAGAGGGCGCACTTTGCTTGGGCACATTTCTTCTTGGAACCTTGAGCAAGGCTTGAAAGGAGCTTGCTTCTTGTACATGTTCCGTTGTATTTGCTTACTTGTTGTATCTCATGCTTTAGACATCACTTATATACTATGTTGCATTGCCTTTGGGGACGGGGGGACGGCGGGGACGGGGGGACGAGTTTCCGGGACGGCTAGAGCGCACCCCCAAATTTTTCAGGGGACGGCAGGTTGGGGACGGCAATAATATATATAAAATAATAAATATTAAAAAAATATTTAAACTATTATTCATGGATAATTATGTTGTAATGAGAGAGATTTGACAATAATATATATAAAATAATAAATATTAAAAAAATATTTAAACTATTATTCATGGATAATTATGTAATAATGAGAGAGATTTGACAAATAYGGACRAAAAWCAATGAAATTYGACAAAAATAGAAAAAAAACAARAATAGTGATGTTTRAYATTAAAATARACAAAATATACTCTATATATATTATTAAAAATATCTTTTATTTTTTWATTTTATAACATATGTAATTTTTAGTACATATATAAAACTGTATTAATTATATATAATTTAAGAGTTAAATATATAACTTTTATTAAATTATATATAACTTATATATATTTCCCTTGCCATATTTTTTTAAACATATTTAATCCCCTCAAATTTAAAAGACAAAATACTTACCATTACAAATATTATAATATATTAATTCCTTAACTTAGTAAAACTCTTATTGACCCGCTGTCTTATTCCATGGTTAATTTGGATCGGCTCCCTTTGCAATTCACCCTCAACCTTTACGCTAGTGTTGGCTCTCTTCTCAATTCACCCTCAACCTGTACACTTTAAATTGCAGGTCCTCCTAAATATTTCAAGCGTCAACTTTCCACCCTTTTAAAATGCTTTGAAGACAGTGCCGAACTGGTATAAACATTCAGCGAATTTTTTGGATGACTTTCAAATTCGCCATAACTYGAACTTCAAGCTCCTACTTAAGCRAATCCAGTGACTTAGGTTTCAACAGTTCGAGAGAATCCAATCKTGRGAGGGACCTTCRAGACACGCACATTTAAATTATTAATAAAATTYGGTTTTTAAAATTTTATTTGTTATCTTAAACCGTGCGGGTTTCAGGGCCAGTTGACCGTCCCCGAATTTTTTGGGGGGACGGATTGGGAACGGCATAAAAGTCCCCGCGTCCCTGATGACGTCCCCAGCCAATCCGGAACGTTCCCATGCCGTTTTAAAGTCCCCGGAACGCGGGAGCGCAGGGTACGAGGGGTTTTTAGGGGGGGACGCGTCCCCGTGCAACATAGCTTATATACACTTTCATTCTAAACTGTTTTCCCCGAGGGGGTTTTATCTAGGGTTATGTTGACCAAAAATACCTGTGTTCATTTTTCATGTATGCTTAGTGTTTAAATCAGCAGTAGGAGCTTGTAAAGATCCTAGAGGAGTGCTATATGTTTTGAGGTTTGCATGTACTAACACTTGGTTACTAAAACTACTTGCAAGGGCACCTTAAAAGAGCATATAACCATCAGTTTGTGGCAGAATTCTTGGCAGAAGTATACAGACCTGTTTGCTGTCCTAAATCGCAACAAAAGACAGATTTGCATAACCAAACTTAGAGCCCAACAAGAGGTCAGAAGACAGGCCTGTTGGGCAGCCCTCATAGTTCCTCAAAAATCTACACTACTCTCCAAAGCCCGTCTTTCCAAAAGTGGGTTGACAGATGGCTTGTGCCCTTGTTGCAGCAACTCATAGACCTAGAAACATATTTTATGGGAGTGAAAATTTGCTAGATTGTGCTGGCAGTTGGTGCAGGAGTTACATTCAGTGCTGCTTCAGGGACATCTTCATTGGCATGCAACTCGTCTTGGTGACTCAAGGTCCTTAGAATTGTCTCACTCCTTAGACAAACGGCGCTGCCTTCGGATTAC
Organism: Picea engelmannii; assembly: GCA_009831015.1. NCBI lineage: Eukaryota > Viridiplantae > Streptophyta > Pinopsida > Pinales > Pinaceae > Picea > Picea engelmannii. Next base: position 343,163 of record ML781263.1, read on the forward strand.
AGCTTTATTTACAATTTGGAAGTTAAGATGCAAATATGTCTTCTTTGATGAGGTCAATTTAGTCCAATCCTTTTGTCACTCTTCACGAGAAGGGGTATTTGTGCAATTGTCTGTCACAGGCTTCCTTCTAATTGAGGATTCCAAAGAGTTAAATGCTTTAGCATATTTTGAGTTTATTGCTGCCCTATTTGATCTTAGGAAGGGGATATGAGATATCATTGTATATACCCTTCCATTTTTAGTTGTATTGTTATCATTAGATGCAAAAGCATAGTTCACCAGGTCATTATTCATGTAGAGTTTGTGGTCCTCCCTTTCCGGATTGAAATCATCTTTGGTCTGGTCTCACTTCTACACCCGTTTTGGTGCTATGATGACTCATTAGTCGGTAGAGATCACTACCCTTATATTTATTACTGTTCTTTGAAGGCCATAGCCACTATCAACACTTCGGGTCAGGCTTGTTGTTGGTTTCCAGAGGTAATCTGTCTACTTTAGTTGGTTGATATCTCGATGGATTGCCTCCCCCCTTTCAGATATTCTCTTAATACCCTTGGTTGAATCTTATTGACCAACAAAGAGTTGAATAAGATTATCAAAGAGGACATCTTCAGATAATTTATTTAGGTTACTTGGGTCGATCAACCAGGGGGGTATACCCTAAGATGGCCTTCTATGCAGGGCACTTCATGGAGTTGAGGGATGGCCTTATTGTTCACCCCCCTTACATGATTAGGCACTGGATGCATGTTCTCAGGTTCCCTCTTGGGTATTTTCAGGTGGGTTCTTATCGACTTTGGGTGAAAACAGAACGTCATATCATGTGGGGAATTAGGATCTGCCCGCAATTCCATCTTCGTGAGACTATGATAGAGGAGCACTTCATTTTTTGGCGTGCCATCTATTATGAGAGCAGAGGTAAATTTCATTGTCTTTTCAGGGAGTCTTAAAATTCTCTCTCCAACTTTTTCTGGTTTTTGGACCAGAGATGCCTTGCCCTATACATGAGGGAGGTCCTCGTCTTAGATCCACTCTCTCTGGCCAGTGCCTAGACTAGACACCTCCAAGTCGATTCCCTCTTTCTTTCCTGTGCTCCTGATATACAAAGGTACCAAGAGGCAGGCAGACAGTGGCACTTAATTAGCTGTTAGATTCATGAGACCTTGGGAGGTCATTTGAGCTCAGCTAGCAAGGCCCTTATGAGGGTGTCGCATTAGAACGTGAGATAGTTCATGTGGCACCAACAGACAAGAGATTTCCTGCAGATCTTGGCATAGGGCTACATCATCTGGACAGTGACACATTTATCAGACCAGATCCACCAGCTGTTTCAGATCTCGTCTGATCAGTCATCTATCATGAGAATCTTCACTTCTACCTCAGATGTGAGGAGAGAGGGTTTCAAGGGGGGTTGACCTATGCCCCTTAGGGGTGACATCCTTCCCCATCCCCTAACTGGAGGTTTTGTTATTAGGGTTCTCAACAGTACTTGCATGTTTCTGCATAACCACTCTGCTTCTCAGTTTCATGGTCTTAGACCATATATCTTATCTAGTGTAGCATAGGTTAGACCTACTTCATGCTTTTATAGGAGTGGTCTTTGCACTCTCTCTTGTATCCCACACTGATGTACTTTGCAGTCCCTTTGACCTATTTGTGGTCAGTAGTTGGACATTAATAAAATTGTCTCATGCTATTTTGTATATTTTCCCCTGTAATATAAGACATTTTCAAAAAAAAAAAGAAAAGGAAGAAAGGAATAAAGGTTTAAGAAAAATAAACATTTAATGAGGGCTTACCTATCCCAAAGTATGCCATTGCCTTAACAAATTTAAGGTTGGCTTACATTTAATGCAGGTTGCCCCATACAAATCCAATCTATCATGTTGTTATAAAACACATCTAGGTGCATGATCACTTTATGAGTGAGCTTATGCATAAAAAGGGGATAGAATTGGTCATTTGAAAATTTGAAGATTTAGAAAGATTTAGAAAGATGTTGTGTTTTAAGGGAACAAATAATTCTTAAGGGTATTGACTCAACAACTGTATTGTTCACACTTTCTTCTTTTTCTACTGGTAATCGCAGTTGCTAGTCTAATAGCAGAGAATGGTGCAGCACCCAACACAATTACCAAGCACAAAAATAGAACTAGTTCACACACACTCAGCCTCAGAGCCTTTCTTTAGCTTTTGCTCCCTATCTCCGCTTACTCAAAAACAAACTCTACAGTCAAGTATATTCTATTTATCTGCTTGTCTGTTCACATTCTGGTGTATGACCAACAGTTCGTGACGTCTCTTCAACTTCTGGCTGTCTGCACTGCTTCAGCTCCCCTCAAAACTGCACTCTTTTCTCTCATACTCCCAAAATTGCTCTACCCATTCAAGTTCCAGCACAATGCTTCTGTCTTCACCTATCATGCTAAAACTGGCGGTCTCACTTGCTGGTCGAATCTATATGCATTTTGTCCCTACTCGACTCTGCGCACTTCTCTGTTGAGATCTTTGCCCGCAGTCTCCGACACATTCTTAAATGCGTTTCGATACAATTATTTCTTCTCCTGGACTTTTACAGAGCCTCTGTTCTGCCTTTCACTTCTGCACACTTCTTGCTTCTGCCACACTTTTCTTCCCAGTTACCTGCACATTTCTGATTAATGCTTTTAGCAACAACTTCCACTTCCATGAAAAGATCTATGTCCTAGCTCATCTTCTCCCGAACTTGAACTGCTGTGTCTGCTCAACTTTTTTAATTCTGCTTTGGAAATCCAGGTGCATTCTTCATCTGGACTGTTCTTTCACTTGACCAAGTACTGTTTATATTCTGCCTTTTTAGTTTGAAAGGTCCTCTTCCAACACTTCATCAATTCTTTGAGGTTTCTTCTTTGATTCCTGATTCTCCCAATTGATTTTTACACTGATGTCTCCTGCAGTGGTTTCATCCTCATGCTATGAATACAGATCTGCAACATGAAAAATTGGTGAAATGACCAATTCTGTTGGCAACTTCACCTCATAAGTGTTGTCACTAAATTTTGTGGATTCTGCATGGTCTGATCTTCCTGAAATTTAGTTCATTGTGAGTGCCCTTAGGATAGTGCTCTTTTCTCAAATACACCATCTATAAGTCCCCATTTTCAAATGCCTTAAATATGCAGTGAAGTTCGGCAGGCTTTTTGTACTTTTAGCATCAAGACAATACCTTGCGAAGTGAATTGAAATTCCTTGATGTAGCTTAGTGATCGACGACTTGGTTGAGGAGCCCTCTTCTTTCAAGCACATAAGATGAAACTTGGGACTAGAGGGAATCAGCTGGACAGCAGTATTCCATGCGAGGCAGCTTGAGGACACTGCACAGAGAACCTCAAGGATGATGCACTTGAGAGAAAAAAATTGTTGAGGTCAAAGGCCAAAATGACCGACACAACCTAGGGGGAAGATAAGTAACTCTGTTCAGCAGCATACTTAGGGAAGCCCCTCAGTTCTCCATCGTCCTTTATTTGTATCTTGGCAACACATTTTGTTTTACCTTTGATAAGGCATGTCCTGTAACCGATATACCTTCGTGTCCCATTGACCATTTTGGTCTTGTGGACCTTGTTACCTCCCAAATTGTGCTTGATGATAAAAGCCCTAATCCACAAGGCACAACCCAATAGGGAACTACTGGGAAGGTCACCACTGTCACCTAAGCAACCTATCCTCTTCACTTTAGGTTGGCTCTGTTAGCTTTTTAGCTCGGGAGTTACTCCGCATGTTTTGTCTCGTATGCGGATGTAACCTTATGTTGACACTACTAGGCTCTTAACTTTGTAATGGGTTTTTATAAAGTTGTTATAAAGTGGTTCTTTTATTAAAATGACTTTTTAATAAAGTGTACCTTCTAATTTTAAAGTGACTTTATTTCATAAAGTGCACTTATGTAATAAAGTGAAATTACTTTAATATTTTAAGTGATTTATTTTGGAGGGAATGAATCATGACCTTTGATCTTGAAAAAGCAAAGATTAAATCTTGACCTTTGGATTTAGGGTTGGGGAAGGTGAAAAGACACTTTGGAGGGAAAATGTCATTTTCAGATTTATAAACGAATGCATTGGGTACTGTCCAAGACACAACAAGTGAAGGAGATTGAGAGAGATTTTCCGAGAGAGATTGAGAGAGGAAAGTGAGCAGCTTGGTGGGCACATTTCCCAAGACAAAGTGGGCACAAATCCCAAGGAAAATTTTCTGTGTGAGTGCTATTCTCATTTGCTGCTTCTGGGCCGTACTGTATGGATCCGTACAGTCCGTACACCAAGGAGAGGGTGCGATTTTTGAGGCACTTCTTGGCATGGAAATCAAGGCTGTTTAGGAAGGTTTTCTTGCTATTGCTGGGCCGTATTGTGCAGGCCGTACAACATTTTGTTGGCACGGTTTTCTAGGCACTGTTTTTGAGGAGGCCATACAGTTGTATGGATTTGGGCACAAATTTCAAGACAATTTTGTGGGGGACATATTTGGTGTTGTGAGGTATTTTTCTTGGCTGGAAATTGTGAGTTTGCTGCTGATATGTACTTTCTTGAAGCTGAATAATAAGATCTCTCTCTCTCGTTGGGTTTCCCCACATTGGTGTTTTCCCTAGCATTTGCCTAAATTTCTGAGTTTTTCATGGGTTATTGAATGCTGTCTATTGTGTTTATTTCCGCTGCATAATGTGTATTTCGGCTTATGGAAATTTCTGAATGTGGGTTTGAGACATTTCAGAAGTTCATGCAAGACAGTTATCTCTAGGTTGCTAAGTGTATAACAAAGTATTAGTTGCTGATTTTTGTCATTAAAAATTAACAGGCTCTCCCTTGGCTCAAGGGTGGGATCCCTATTAGGATTACTAAAGCTAAGCAATGAGGCACACGGTGATGTGAGAGTAGCTTTAGTAAAACATTGATTTTTGGTATTCTAGGATATAAAAGAGGTGATGGAAGGAAATAAAGATTAGTGCCAATCCAACAAGGGCAGTGGAGTCAAGGGGATATCTATGGGGGCTTATTTTCTTATGTCTTAGGAATGGAAGTAGGGCCATGGTCTCAATACCTTGACACTAAGATTGCTAGAATTTAATGTAGAAATTGTGCATGGAAGGGGCCCAAAACGATCAACCTTCAACTAGTAACATCAACTATAGCCTAGCAATTGAAATCAATAACCTTGCTAGGGTTCCTAGAGGATAGAAAAAACAAGGAATTGCTAAGCAACTACTAAACTAACAAAGGAAGATAGGAGAGAAGTTACCTCAAAACAATTTCCTTCCAAGTGGTAGACTTTTTCCCTCAAACGGATCGATTTGATAGCTTTATGTAGAAGAAACAACACCAAATCCAAGCCTTTAAGCACGAAAATATTTATGAACTCAAGTAAGAAAGAGCCCTTGTACATCACATATGCTCTAAGATAGATATGTCAATTAAGCTCTAAGGAGGGGAAGCTCCAAAAATCCAATCAAGAGTACAAATGAGGAAGGGCTCAACTTACTTTACAATAGAATAATAATTTCGCATGTGAAAACCCTAGATCTAGCCTAAGGAGGAGTAAATAATTATTTCCTCCAACTAATTATTCAACAATACATAAAATAATGAAGTGGTCAAGGCCATATGTACAAGTCTTCAACAAAAATAGGCCCAAGAGAGTGGGACATCTCCATCAAAGAGGGAAGAAGATGAGTCCAAGGTGCAATGTCTAGCTTGTAAAGGCCTCCAAATGGATAGATCCACAACCAAATCCTCAAATTAGGCAAGAAAGCCTCATAGATCTCCTCCAAGGTGGATGTGTAGCTCTCCAAGGTGAAACGTCCCAACAAGCAATGAATAGATGCTCCCAAGAGTGGACGACCTCTAATGGATGCATAAAAATATCGACCATGTGGCCTTAAGAGCTAGGGCTCTCTTCACAATGGACATATATCAACCATGATCTCCCCAAATAAGCAACACGCTCAAGCAAAAGAGGTGGGGCATTCCTCAAATGAGTGGTCAAAAATTAAAATTGTGGTGAAAAGTTTCCCACAACAAATTTTAAAAAGTGTGTCAATTTTTGTTGGAATTTCTATTATGACCACATTTTAGAAATCCCATGGCTATTCTGGATCTAATGGCGTTTATTTGGCGGAAATATGGACATTTTGTCAAAATATAATTGCTCCTGAAGCTAGGCCTTATTCAAAATATGCAATGAACCCTAGATTTAGGGTTTGGAAACTCCTAGATCTTCTCCAATGTAGGACGTCCTCAACCATGAGTGCAAGCAACCTTCTTCAAAATGGATGTCTCCTCAAAATAGGGCGTGAAACCATGAGGAACTTCCTCAAGAGACTTATGGCTTTTCCCAAGGTGAGAAGTCCCATCAACAAGCATGATAAAATGTGCAAAGTAACCTCCAAAGTGGATGTCATCCTCAAATCAAGCAAGTGGATCTTTGGTACAAGGCCTCAACATGTGGAATGCCCATAATACTCAATTATCTCCATGAAGGAAGGAAGTAAACCTCCACATGTGCAAAATATTTCTTCCAATGTGAGCCATCCAATTAATAAGCTTGAGAGAGTATGCTATGTGACCTCCAAAGTTAGAGCACTCTATTCATTGAGTGAAGCAATTGACACCCTTTTAAGAGCTGACCATCAAATGCATGGACATAAGTACAAACAACCCTCTCAAGTGGACACATACCCTTTTCCAAGGTGGACATCTTCAATATGTTGTGCAATTAATCCTCCATGATGGTATGTGTAGATAAATGATGCATGGGGAGATGTGCAAAGAGGTAGATCCAAGGAAGAGTGAATCAAGTGCCAAGTCACCGGTGACCCCAACCAGTCAGGGGCAAGGACGACCTAATCAAAATATGTATGACGTGATGAAGAATCTGCACTAGTCTCCAAATGTGGGCTTAGGAAGGAGAGTGCTCAAGGTGATACCATGCTCCATGCTACAATTAACCAATCCATGTGTGAATTTCTTCCATAGGAGCTAGGGCGTTGTAGAAAAAGAGGCCCAACCAAACCATATCCATCCATCCAAGTGAAAAAATTGCATAAAACAAGGTGAGAGCATGCTAAGGGCTCTATGTCATGATGAAGCCAACCGAACAGAGATGCCAATGCCATGTCGACTTAGCCCATAAATGCTAGGGTGTTCCACCAAGTGATCCATACATCCTCATGTACAATCCATCTAGTAAGGTGTGGAGACTGGAACATCATATGATCAAGTGTTATGCTATGATAAGCAAGTAATACATCATCAAAACCTCTAGCACATCATCATCCATGTCATCAACAATACAAGTAACCAAGTGAACACCCTAACCATCCAAAGCTCTTTGTGATGAAAATCACAAGGGTAGTGAAAAATTTCACTAGTATAAGCCTCATGCAAAATGAGGGGTAACAAACCTCTAATAAAATCTATCTATATATCTATCCATCTCTCCTCATTTGGCCTTGGTCTCTAGTTCCACCACTTGTTGACATCTTCTCTTCATACTTGTCATGGTTTTGGTTTTGTTTCTGCATTTATTTTGTTCTTTTGGCTAGGTACTTAGTTCTTTTTCAGTTTGATAGAATAGCTATAGGAGCAAATTTTGCAATCCCACTATGTACTTTCACTAGGTATACATCCGAGTTCCATTGACCTACTTATTGTGGTAATTCATTGGACATTAATATAATTGACCTACTTATTGTGGTTATTTGTTGGACATTAATATAATTATCTTAACTTATTCCATCTTACCTTTATCTACATTTAGCTTTGTTAAATTTAAGCAGCTGCAAGAGCCATTCTCCGGGAGGATGGCATAAGACCGTAGTTGAGATCTAGGGCCCCCAATACACTCTTGGGGTTCTTGGTCTGGGACCAAGAAGTTAGAGCCATGGCAAAAGACCCTAGTGAGGGCCCCCGGTGTATAGCTGGGGTTCTTGGTCAAGGACCAAGCAGTTTGATGATGTAAATCCCTAGATGTGTTCTAGGGCCCTTGGATGTGTTCCAGGGAATCCTTGCTCAGTGCTTGGATTGATCCTTGGTTGTGTACCTTGGTGGATAAGACCCTAGTGGTGATCTAGGGCCCCCAGATGTGTTCTGGGGTATCCTGGTCTGGAACCAGGCAGTTCTTGGTTAAGTACCAAGACAAGATGATGTGTGATCTTCTTCTCTCCCGGGATGGTCCATGACACCTAGGAGTAGGTAAGAAGAAGGACATGATCACATCAATGACTTTCCTCTTATGTTGGGATGATAAACGCTTATAACTTATGATGAGACCCTTGTGGACATTTTACCATTGAAGAAGACCCCTTTGACTTTGTCTTGTTGTCTCCCCTTTCTTGTGCCACGTCCTTCTTAATGTTTATGTGGTGTTGGTCTTTTCTAGCCACCTTGACTTGTTGACTTTCTAATTAATATTTTTATAATTAAAATATTAATTATTTTTTAATTGTTTTATTGTTGGGTTTTAATTTAACCCTAAAAGATAGGGTTAATCTAATTAACCCTAACCCCTACCTAAACTATATAAGGAGACCTCTTCCCCTCTCTCACACACACATTCATACTTCCTCCTTTAGCTCACTTGGTCTGATTTTTYGCTGCGGCCTTCCTTGCTTCAATTTGGTGTTTTTGCTGTAGCCTCCTAGTTCTCTTCTTGCTGGTTGGGTATGCAGCCTCCTTGGACAGTTCTTGTTGGTTGGGTATGCGGCCTCCTTGGACAGTTCTTGCTGGAATAATTTGTGGCCCTCTCTTTGGATGCTTTCCCTTACTGTTTTAAGGTGCCGCCCTCTCCTTTGGTTTGTTTCTCTTGCTGTTTTGGTACTGTGGCTCCTTCCTTGGGTTGGTTTAAGGTGTGGCCTCTTCCCTTGGTCTGGAACAAGTGTTACGACTCCCTCCTTAGTAGTGCGACTCTCTCCTTGGTGTTTGGTATAGGGTGCGACCCTCTCTTGATCACCCCTAAGGGTTTTTTTTTCAGGTTGCCGCGTGTCCTCCTGCTGGTACTATCGCCTTCTTGAGCTGCCGCTGTCTCCTTGATACCACCTATGTTGCTGCCCCTACTGTTTTGGTTTGAACAGTTTTGTTAAGGCTGTAAATGACCCTTCTTTTGGACAGTAGTGTCCTTGCCTCAGCCTAGTATTTATTGTTTGCTATGCTGATTAGGTTTTCTGATATTTACCCTAAGTTCTTCTTGGCAAAACTGCCCACAAGATCATGATGAGATCTACCCTTGAGGGTTTGATACACAACCATTATAGTTTTTTCTGAGCATACAGAAAAGAGGACAAAAACACATCAAGGTAAATCTGTTCTTTGTTTTTGGGTAAGGTAATGTTCAGATTTTGTTTTTGCTAATGATCAGATTTGTTCTTTGTTCAAGTTAATGTTCAGATATAGTTAAGAATTGTTTTCTTCAGTAATGTTCAGATCCATCATATTATTTCTATGGTTGGTTTACTTCAGAAATTTTGAATTGATTGCAGATCTATATCTACTATATAAATAAAATTGAAAGAATATTTCTGTTCTAGTTTACCCTTGATTTTCTTACATGGTATCAGAGCTTAGGGCATGAAAAGAGCTCAATTATGGCAGACTTTTGACCCTGCGTAGATCCACATCTAAGGGTTTGTTTTGCAGATCAGAAGTAAGCTTGTTTTATATCAGATCTTGTTTTCAGTATGGCTTCATCTTCAGTCAAATCAAAAGATAGGCTTGAAGGGGCTTCAAACTTCAATGCCTGGAAGGCTAGGTTTTTAATATCCTACAAGAAGGTGACTTGGATGAGCTGGTTACCAGGGTGATAGAAGAACCTACTTCAAATACAGGAAGAACAACCTATAAGAAGAGGTAGGCCAAAGCCAAGAGGGTCATTTTTAACTCAGTTAAAGACAACATGGTGCCTCTTATTGCTAATCTATGGACAACTAAGGAATGTTTTGATGCCCTAACAAATCTATATGGAAAGAAGGCCCCAACTCAGAAGAGGATTTTGAAGAAACAACTACGTACATTAAAGATGGGAAAGGATGAATCTATCTCTGCCTTCTTTTCCAAAATTGCCCAAACAAGAGATCAACTTGCAACAATTGGAGTTGCAGTGGATGATGATGACCTTGTACAAACAATAGTAGATAGTCTTCCTGACTCATGGGAGACATTTCTCTCATCGGTCAATAGAAGAGAAGTTCAACCCAACTTCGAGAGCTTATGGCATGATTGCCTGGTAGAAGAGGGTAGACTTAAAAGCAGGAATGAACCCTCAACGGTGAAAGACCATGCTCTTTCAGTCAAAGCCAAGAAATGGAAGAAGTTTCCTCAGCACAAACGCAAAGGTAAGAAACCCTAAGGTAAGCACTCTCACTTTCACTCTCATTTATCTAAAGTAAGATGCTTTAACTGTAAAAGGCTAGGTCATTATGCAAAAGATTTCAGGAACCCCCCTTCACAGTAGAAACAGAGAGGCAGATTCCATGCTTCAGTTGCAACTGAGGAAGAAGAGTCTCAAAGAAGAAGAACCAGAACTGCTACTAAAGAACAAGAACAACGTAGAAAAAGTTATCCTGTTTCAACCCTCTCCGCTACTGTCACCAAATCGAAAGAAGTTTGGTTAGTGGACAACGGGGCCTCCAAACACATGATATGCATAAGAGAAAACCTTGTGAACTATCGAGATAAGAAGTTCAATGTGAAGGTAGAATTGGGTGATGATGGCACCTATGCCATCAAAGGATTTGGATCAACATCTTTTCAACTTCAGTCAGGTTATGTATTTCATATTGAAGAAATTCTTTATGTTCCTGGATTAAAGAAAAATCTTATCTTGGTTGCAGTTTTAGAAAGTAAAGGGTACTCAGTAGCCTTCTCCAAAGGAAAGGCTCTTATGTGGCCCTCGAATGAAAGTATAAACTCAACAACCATGACAATTAGATCTCAAGAAGATGGACTTTACAAAGTCACTGGTCAAGTTATTCAAGCATTTGCTCATGCGATGATCAACCCCTGCGAAATATGGCATAAAAGGTTTGGACATCTCAACTATAATGCTCTCCCAGGTTTGCAAAAGATGGTTACAGGTATGCTAGTTTTTTCTTTTGAGCATGATAGTATTTGTAGAGGCCGCGCTCTTGGTAAAAATACAAAGAAAACTTACCCTTACAGTAATATAAAAACTAATGGTATATTAGATCTTATTCATTCTGATCTTTGTGGACCTATGACTGCTCTGTCCATGAATGGTTGTCTTTATTATATCATTTTTATTGATGACTGTTCTCATAAAACTTGTATTTATTTTTTGAAAACTAAAGATGAATCTTTCAACAAATTTCAGGATTTTAGGAATCTTGTTGAGAATCAGACAGGTACACACATTTGTGTTTTCAGAACAGACAATGTAAAAGAATTTGACTACCACAAGTATGATGATGTCTGTCGGACTTCCGGGATTAAGAGGGAGCTTACTGTGCCTTATAATCCTCAAGAGAATGGGGTTGCAGAAAGAAAGAACAGGACAATTTGTGAGGCAACTAGAGCCATGATGTATGATCAGAATCTTCCGTTGTCTCTTTCGGCCGAAGCTACAAGCATTGGAGTCTATATTCAGAACAGGTGTCCTCATAAAGCCCTGGAAGAGAAAACTCCAGAAGAAGTCTTCACCGGTAAGAAGCCTTTAGTTGACCATTTAAATATATTTGGTAGCCCTGTCTACATTCATGTACCAAAAGAAAAGAGCACTAAGTTAGAGCCGTCTGGAAAGAAAGGCACTTTTGTGGGATACAGTGAGACCTCAAAAGCATATCGAATCTATGTACCAAGGCAAAAGTTCATAGAGGTCGGTAGAGATGTGACCTTCCACGAGGAAGCAATATTTCTTCATTCTAGAGAACTTCCATGTGATACAAAGGAGCAGGAAGCTCCATATCTAGAACCTTTAGATTCACCACTTTCAGATGAGCAGAGGGAGGAGGCCAGAGTGCCTTCAGTGGATCCCATGAGGGATTCTGTTGAGTTTCCCCTAGAGAAACCTCTTGTCAAAAGGAAGCCAACATGGTGTCGTGAAATTTTAAAAGAAGCAGGAAAACATGCAACACCTAAAGGTACCTTCAGAGAAAGCAAGAAACGAGATGAATACTCAGGTTTGATAACTCAATTGAATCTTGTGATTGACTTAGAACCTTCGACTTTTGATGAGGCTGCCAAACATAAAGTATGGAAGGATGCCATGATAGAATAGTGCGAGTCAATATTGAATAATGATGTATGGGAAGTGGTCCCAAGTCCTCAGGGAAAATTAGTAGTAACCTCTAAATGGATATACAAAATAAAGCATGCAGTAGATGGTAGTGTTAAAAAATTCAAAGCTAGATTTGTGGCTCGTGGTTTCTCTCAAAAAGAAGGAATTGATTATGACGAGATTTTTTCTCTTGTTGCTAGGTATACCTCTATCAGAATCATCATCTCTCTTGCTTCAATTTTGATTGCCTTTCTTAATGGTGAAGTTGAGCAAGAGGTTTATATTGAGCAACCTGAGGGTTTCGTGATCCATGAGAAAGAATCTCATGTCTGCAAATTCCAGAAAGCATTGTATGGATTGAAACAAGCCCCGAGAGCTTGGTATGGAAGAATTGACAGTTTTCTTCAGAGTCTCGGGTTCTCCAAGAGTATAGCAAATCCTAATTTTTTTATAAAGATTATGAAGAATCATCCTGTTATCTTGGTTTTATATGTGGATGATTTGTTCCTTACTGGAGAGGTACATTTGATAGCTCAGACTAAGAGGGAGTTATCAACAGAATTTGAAATGAAGGACTTGGGGCTTAGAGGTGTGGCATAAACCTGGTGAGATCTTTCTCTCACAAAGTAGGTATGCAGTTGATGTGCTTCGCAGATTTGGAATGCTGGACTGTAAGTCCATGACCACACCTATGATTTCTAACCTGAAGAAATTACATGATCAAGCTACATGTTTAGATCCAGAAGACCCCACCATATATCGTCAGATCATCGGGTCCTTGATGTATCTAGTACATACCAGACCGAAAATTTGTTACGCAGTGAATGCCCTCAACCAGTTCATGTATGAACCGAAACATATTCATATTGTTGCTGCTAAGCATATTCTCATATATGTTTGAGGGACTACAGCCCATGAGCTCAGATACACTTCTAGTGGAGGTGTAATGCTTCATGGCTATACAGATTTAGATTGGATGGGCTGTACAGTGGACCGAAAGAATACTTTCAGATATTGTTTTAGTTTGGGTTCAACTACGATCTTCTGGTCTAACAGGAAGCAGGGCTCCATGGCCCAAAGCACTGCAGAAGCAGAATACATTGCTGCAAGTGCTGCCAGTAGAGAAGTAACGTGGCTCAGAAAGCTACTCTCAGAGTTGTTCAGTGCTGAGTTGGAACCCATAGTAATTCACTGTGATAACCAAGATGTATTAAGCTCTCCGAGAATCCTGTGTTTCATGATAGATCAAAACACATTGAGATGCGATATCACTATGTTCGGGACATGGTGCAAAAGAACATTCTTAATATTCAGTATGTTCCTACGGTGGAACAAATTGCAGATATTTTTACCAAGCCTCTGTCGTTGACAAAGTTTGTGTACTTTCGAGACAAGCCTAGTGTTGCTTAGAATGCCTCTCTTGCTGAGAGGGAGTGTTAAAATTAAGTAGCTGCAAGAGCCATTCTCCGGGAGGATGTAGATCGTAGTTGAGATCTAGGGACCCTAGTACACTCCTGGGGTTCTTGGTCTGGGACCAAGCAGTTAGAGCCATGGCAAAATACCCTAGTGAGGGCCCCCAATGTATAGCTGGGGTTCTTGGTCAAGGACCAAGAAGTTTGATGATGCAAGTCCTTAGATGTGTTCTAGGGCCCCTAGATGTGTTCCAGGGAATCCTTGCTCGGTGCTTGGATTGATCCTTGGTTGTGTACCTTGGTGGATAAGATCCTAGTGGTGATCTAGTGCCCCCAGATGTGTTCTAGGGTATCCTGGTCTGGGACCAAGTAGTTCTTGGTTAAGTACCAAGACAAGATGATGTGTGATCTTCTTCTCTCCTGTAAATTTTAATGACAAAAATCAACAAGCTAATATTTCTGTCAAACACTTAGCAACCTAGAGATAACTGTCTTTCATGAACTTCCAAAATGTCTCAAACCCATATTCAGAAATTACCATAATAAAAAATACACATTGCTAAGCAAATATGCAACGAAAATAAACACAATGGACAACATTCAATAACCCATAAAAAACTTGAAATTTCGGAAAATGCCAAGGAAAACCCCAATGTGGGGAACCCAACGAGAGAGAGAGAGAGATCTTATTTATTGCTTCAGAAAAGTACATTATAGCAACATGCTCACAACTTTAAGCCAAGAAGAAATACCTCACAACAACAAATCTGTCCCAGAAATTTTTTGCCTTGAAAAACGTGCCCAAATTCGTACAACTGTACGGCCTCCTCAAAGTTTGTGCCTAGAAAACCGTTCCCAGTAGAGTGATGTACGACCTGCATAGTATGACTTAGCAATAACAAGAAATCTTAAAAAAATCCACCTCGATTTTTGTGCCAAAGGACAACCTCGAAAATCATGCCCTCTTCTTGATGTACGAACTGTATGGATCCGTACAGTATGGCCCAACAACAGAAAATAAGGACTGCACTCACATAGAAAAATAGCCTTGGGATTTGTGCCCTCCTTTTCTTGGGAAATGTGCCCACCAAGTTGCTCATTTTCCTCTCTCAAGCTCTCTCGGAAAATCTCTTTCAATCTCCTTCACTCGTTGTGTCTTGCACACTACCCAATGCATTCTTTTATAAATCTGAAAATGACCTTTTGCCTCCAAAGTGGCTTTTCACCTTCCCCAACCCTAAATCCAAAGGCCAAGGTCTAATCTTCCCTTTTTCAAGATCAAGGGTCATGATCCATTCCCTCCAAAATGAATCACTTAGAATATTAAAGTAATTTCACTTTATTACATAAGTGCACTTTATGAAATAAAGTCACTTTAAAATTAGAAGGTACACTTTATTAAAAAGTCACTTTAATAAAATAACCACTTTATAACAACTTTATAAAAACCCATTACAAAGTTAAGTGCCTAGTAGTGTAAATATAAGGTTACATACGCATTCAAGACAAAATATGCAGAGTACCTCCCGAGCTAAAAAGCTAACACTTCCTCTTAGCGAGGGAAGTACTCGCTGCCATCACTATCATCTGGTTCCATCACACCGTGCACTATAGGAGCTCCCTCTGAACCTGGAGCCATCCTCAACACTTGGACACAACTCGAACTAGAAGATCTTCTCCTAGCAACTACTCAGAACCCTGAGCTCCTAGGAGAATCCACTTCATCCTGAGCATTGGTTCGATAACCCTGGCTGAGCTTCCTGCTAATGCTCAGAAGAGACTCGCTCTCTTCTCTTGGAATGCAAGACTGAATCCTTGACGCCACCGCAGTCTCAGGAGCCTCCTCATGCTCCTCATCCGACGCTGAATCATACACTGAAGGTTGTCCTCTCAACATATACAACCTGTCCACCCGGTTACCGATTAGCTGCAGCTCCACCGAGTCCACTCCCTCTCTGTAGATAAAGACATGTTCCCTCTTGAACAATACGCAATATCCTACATCCTCCAAGGCTAAGACTGAGAGCAAGTTAACCCTCAACCCTGGAACAAAGAGAACTCCATCAAGCTCCAGGAGTTCCCCATACTCGAGTTGGAATCTAACACTTCCAACTCCACGTACAACTCTCTCCATACCACCTTCATTTACCACCGGTTGGTCAGGACTAGTCTCTGTGATATTTAGGAATACTAGCCAGATTCTCGTCATGTGGCAAGAGGCTCCACTATCCACAATCCATCTGATATCACCTCCAAATCCTCCGCTACCGACACTGGAAACTAGGGTAACCAAAGAAAATTCCCTGTCATACTTGGGAGCAAAGTCCTCCATGGCTGCTGTAGCAACTGTCTCAGGCCCCTCTGGTTCCTTCTTCTTCTTCCTCTCAGGACAACGAGAGGCAAGGTTCCCCAACTGGTTACAACAATAGCATCTGACTTTACTCAAGTCCCTTTCGGAACTTCCTTTCTTCTTGCTCTTTGTACTGAGAGCAACATTCTCATCAACTCCATCTATCTTCTGTTCACTGCTCTGTGATCTTTCCCGGATCTCCTCTTGAGTGAAATCATCCCACAGTTTGCTCCAATCTGGTAGATGCTCACTTCCCACCACACACTTCACGAAGACTTCCCATTCTTTGGTGAAGCCATTTAAGGCTATCCTCACCAACTCAGAATCCGATATGACCTCTCCAACAACAACCAACTCATCTTTTACTTGAGCTACCCGGGTAAGATAAGAAGAAACACTCTCCTCCTTACCCATCTTGGTATCATGCAGCTTAGCCTTCAAGGCCATCTTCCGACTCTCATTCTTCGCCTCAAATAAGTTCTTAAGTGCATCCCACATCTCCTTGGCATTCTTTTTCTCAGCCAAGTGTGGGATAAGGTGATCCTTCACCCCATCCAAAATAATCCTCTGAGCCTTGGCCTCCTTGATCTCATGCAAGTCCAAAGCAACAAGATCTGCTGCGGGAGCTACCACAACAGAGTTGACATAGTTCCAAATCTTGTTCTCCTTGAGAACAACTGACAATCGGACCTTCCACTGCAAATAGTTGGAAATACCATCCAATCGATCCTCAAATCTAATGCTTGCAGCCATATTCCCTGTCACAACTCAAGGAAAACGATCACAACCTTTTCCTCTTCAAGTTTTCCCAAAAATCACACTACCCACTGTCACTCAGAGACCAAGCTCTGATACCATGTAAATTTTAATGACAAAAATCAGCAAGCTAATATTTTTGTCAAACACTTAGCAACCTAGAGATAACTGTCTTTCATGAACTTCCGAAATGTCTCAAACCCATATTCAGAAATTACCATAAGCAAAAATACACATTGCTAAGCAAATATGCAGCGGAAATAAACACAATGGACAACATTCAATAACCCATAAAAAACTCAGAAATTTAGGCAAATGCCAGGGAAAACCCCAATGCGGGGAATCCCAACGAGAGAGAGAGAGAGAGAGAGAGAGAGAGAGAGAGAGATTATTTATTGCTTCAGGAAAGTACATTATAGCAGCATACTCACAACTTTTAGCCAAGAATAAATACCTCACTGCAACAAATTTGTCCCAAAAAATTTCTGCCTTGAAAAATGTGTCAAAATCCGTACAACTGTATGGCCTCCTCAAAATATGTTCCTAGAAAATCATGCCCAGTAGAGTGCTGTACGGCCTGCCCAACACAACCCAACAGTAGCAAGAAATCTTCAAAAAATATGCCTCGATTTTCATGCCAAAGGACAACCTTGAAAATCGTGCCCTCTTCTTGCTGTACAGACTGTACAGATCTGTACAGTTTGGCCCAACAACATAAAATAAGGACTGCACTCACACAAAAAAATAGCCTTGGGATTTGTGCCCTCCTTTTCTTGGGAAATGTGCCCACCAAGCTGCTCACTTTTCTGTCTCAAGCTCTCTCTCAATCTTTTTTACTCGTGTATTGCACACTACCCATTGCATTCTTTTATAAATCTGAAAATGACCTTCTCCCTCCAAAGTGTCTTTTCACCTTCCCCAACCCTAAATCCAAAGGCCAAGATCTAATCTTGCCTTTTTCAAGATCAAGGGTCATGATCCATTCCCTCCAAAATGAATCACTTAAAATATTAAAGTAATTTCACTTTATTACATAAGTGCACTTTATGAAATAAAGTCACTTTAAAATTAGAAGGTACACTTTATTAAAAAGTCACTTTAATAAAAGAACCACTTTATAACAACTTTATAAAAATCCATTACAAAGTTAAGTGCCTGGTAGTGTAAATATAAGGTTACATTCGCATTCAAGACAAAATATGCAGAGTAACTCCCGAGCTAAAAAGCTAACACTTCCTCTTAGCGAGGTAAGTACTCACTGCCATCACTATCATTTGGTTCCATCACACTGTGCTCTGTAGGAGCTCCCTCTGAACCTGGAGCCATGCTCAACACCTGGATATAACTCGAACTAGAATATCTTCTTCTGGCAACTACTCGAAACCTTGAGCTCTTAAGAGAATCCACTTCATCGTGAGCATTGGTTCGATCAACCTGGCCGAGCCTCCTACCAATGCTCAGAAGAGACTCGCTCTCTTCTCTCGGGATACGAGATTGAATCCTTGGCGCCACCACAATCTCAGGAGTGCCCTCATGCTCCTCATCCGACGCTGAATCATACACTAAAGGTTGTCCTCTCAACATATACAACTTGTCCACCCTGTTACCGATCAGCTACAGCTCCACTGGGTCCACTCCCTCCCTGCAAATAAAGACATGTTCCCTCTTGAACAATAAAGACATGTGGTGTTGGTCTTTTCTAGTCACCTTGATTTGTTGACTTTCTAATTAATATTTTTATAATTAAAATATTAATTATTTTTTAATTGTTTTATTGTTGGGTTTTAATTTAACCCTAAAAGATAGGGTTAATCTAATTAACCCTAACCCCTACCTAAACTATATAAGGAGACCTC
>ML781263.1:362125-376248 GCA_009831015.1 Picea engelmannii
CCTCCACGTGTAAACCTGACGAGAATAGAATACTCCGGGAAGCAAGAAGAAACCCTAATGAGTTGGCTAATAACTCTAGAAGACTTGTCGGCTCAAGAAGATAATTTATATTAGGTTATTAGCCTCCAAGAGAAGAAGTCGGCCAGAAGAAATAATAATATACTGAACAGACAGATACCTAGAATGAGAAGTCGGCCCAGGTAGTCTCAGAATTGCAGAGCAACACTTGTGCGCACTGCAGTGCCCAGTTTTGTGCGTAGGTTTGGAGGAGAGCTGCCGGTGCAGCTGTTGCAGCTAGCAGTTACGTTTTGGCTTGGAATATCTCTTGGCTAGGGTTTGGACTATCTAATTAGCTCTTGTTGGTGCGCTATCCTTGGGGAAAGGTGCGCTACCCTTTGTGTGGCTATCTAGCCTAGGGTTTGCTTCCAGAGTGATTCTCTATCAAGGTTAAGGTGCTCGGGGGGAGGCTTCGGCCTATGGTTGGGTGACAATAGAGATATTGTCAATGGTAAAACGAGCACATCCATTATATTCTAATAGGTTATGGGCCCACACCTCCTTCATTTAGTCTAACCGCTGGAAGGAAACATAGCCGTAAGGATATTGAGCTCATTGAAGAACTGCCGCTAGGGTTTCTAGCATGAGCAGTCACCATAATATTGTCGCTGGGGTTACTAGCAGGTGCAGTTGCAGAAGCCCCAATCCTCTCATTCAGGCACCTTAAGTGAAGGAATTGACCTAATCTCCGGATAGATCAGTGCGCCCTAGCCTGGCGCATCTCCTGGTACTCTTAGCAAGCCAAGACGTGAAGTTTGAGTTTTTGGTCAAATCTAGGGTTGACGAAGTCAAAGAAGCCATGACTTACTCTATGAAGTCAGAGAACAAGTTAGATGGAGCTTCTAACTTCAGAGCGTGGAAGACAAGGATTGACCTCATCCTTGCCAAGAATAAAGTGCTGGATATCGTGAAACCCGAGTTTGAAGAAGGAAAAGAGAAGGAACCACAGAACGTTGCAGCTATGGAGAAGTTTGAAGACGGTGACATCAATGCCATGAGTATCATAGTGGACTCTATCAAAGACCACTTGATACCCTACATCTCCCATCTTGAATCATCGAAGAAGATGTACGATGCTCTAACAAACCTCTTCTCAGTCAGAAACATTGGACAAGTAATGAGTCTGAAGAATGAGCTCCGTGACATGAAGATGAATGATGATGACAACATAACATCATACTTTGTGAGAATCTCTCAGTCAAGAGATCAACTACAAGCTATTGAAGAGATCGTTTCAGAGAAGGAATTGGTAAACATAGTACTCAATGGTCTTCCCAAGACATGGGATGCATTTGCCGCAAGCATGAACACAAGGAAGGAGTATCCTACATTTGAAGAACTTTGGAGTTGCTGTGCTCAAGAAGAATCAAGGATCAGTGCAAAAGAGAAACCCCAAAAGAAGTACGATGATCAAGCCTTCACAACAAGATTCAAGGTTTTCAGGAACAAAAGGAAGTTTGGTTCAAAGAGGAAGCCAAATCAAGAGAAAGATATTTCATAAATACAATGCTTCAACTGTCGAAGGTATGGTCACTACAAGAATCATTGTCCCGAGCTGAAGAAAAGGAAAAAGAAACACGAAGCATCAGTTGTCGAAGAAAAGGAACCTACAAAGAAGACTAAGCAGGATGAAAGAGACTTCTTTTTCTGAAGGTAACAATACTCTTCTTAGTTCTTGTACATATCTTGTTTGCATCGTCTCTGTACATATCTTGAATATCTATCTCTTGGAAGATGATGTGTTCCAAGAAGAACCATACCTATGGAAAAACGACAAAATAAGGATTGCTATCATTATACAAGTTAGATCATACAAATCATGTGGAAGCTATTACAGGACAATCTGAAATCAGAATGAATCTTGAAGAGACTTAGAAGAAGCAAAGGCAGAAAGAAGTCAACAATCAAGAGAAAATTGGAGAAAGACTTATGATGTTTTGCAGAAGACAATAAGGATGTAGACAGAAGCGTGGACTCTGTCAGACGGAGGGAGCCGATTATATGCACTCATACATGAAGCAAGGATTAGGAAGGAGCTCATCCTATGATCCATTGAAGATGATGAAGTATATATCCATGATAGCAGCCATGGAAGACAATACGTGTTCAGTTCAACCTCAGAGGAAGACTTCTTCGAAGAAAAGCCTCTAAGTATCCCTGGTTGTCCATCCACATCCATGATCCTATGATGAAAGAAAGAAATGGAATCTTTAGAGCATGGAATCTATAAGAAACTCCATGAGCTAAAGAAAAACATCAGGAAGAACATGAAGATTCCAAGAAAGAAAAAGAAGCCAGAACAACTAGTCATTGTATTAAGAATCATAATATTACCAGCCTGATATGAACTCACTGAAAGCAATCAAGTAGAGGAACAAAAAGTTGTGGTGAAGAACAGTGTATATATGCAAGCATCGCAAGATCCAGAACTAGGGGTTCTCCCATATGGAGGGAGAAGACTATGATGATTATTTGTTCCAGTAAACCAGACATGTCTCTGCATGAGTCATTATATCATCCACAATATCCATAGGCTGGAGTTCTACGTCAGATGAATGCAAAGAATGTTCTCCAGAGAAATTGAATAAAGAGCGTATGAAGAGCAACCTCAAGACTTTGAGGCATACCAGAAAGAGACCCTTGTGTGCAGATGGAAGAAGATAACTTGGTGGAGAACCTCCAGTGCACAACAAAAGCGTGGTGAAGATTCTCTATAACAGAGATATTATATCAGAATGATTACTTAGAAGATCAAGATGATGGATTGCCAATCCATGACAAAGATCTCCTGATGACAAAAGAAGTGCCACATGGATATGTTCCAGTTTGACTCTTGCCACGTTGTTGTGAGCTAGCAAGAGGAATCCAACAATGATATACTTTATTGAACAGAGCTAAACCAGTGTTCCAGACCAAAGTACATTTGAAATCAAGCATTACATTATCCGTGATGAAGTCCAGAAAGGAGAAAGTGGTTGTCCAATACATATCTCCATAGATGAGTAGATAAGTAGACATTTTGGTAAAAGCTTCTGTTCAAAATGAAAGAGTTTGCGTACTCAAGTTGGAGCTCGTGGAGACGACTTCCTTATTGAAAAAGGAAGAGATGACTCCCAGGTTGGGAGGGAGCACTGATGTATTATTGATGGACAGTCATTTTTTTTTCAGTTCGAAGAATGGTCCAGGACGAGCAGATTCTTTCCAGTTCGAAAAGTGGATTGAGATTTTTGACGGACAACGATTTACCATTGTGGTTAACATGGGAAATGGTCCAGATTGCTGATGTACCATAGATAGCGACTTCCCATTGTGGTTAACATGGGGAGTGGTCTAGGGCAGTCTCTCTTCTTGAGGGTTACTCAAGAAGACTGGCCCGCCTCACCGGACAACGATTTCTCATTGTGGTTAACATGAGGAATGGTCCGTTTTGGAGGTTGGTACAGGACAATATTTTCCTCTTGTGGTTAACAGAGGAAATGGTCCGGACAGTCATTCCTTAAGGTGTATTCATTCTCTCCAGGTTGCACTTTGTATAGTGCCAAAGGAATGGCCCAGGGTGGGGAATGGTCCAGGCTCAACAATCAAGGGCAAGCATTCCTTAGGGAAGATTCATTCTCTCCAGGTCACACTTTGTTTAGTGTGGGAGGAATGGCCCAGGGTGAGGAATGGTCCAGGCTCAGAAATTAGAACAATCATTCTTCCTTGTTTGAGAAGAATAATGCAGATAGCCCATCGTTGATGTTCTACTCTGAGGGCAGATATTCTTTCAAGATCTCACAGATGAGAGTGAAAGATTGGCCCAGATGATTCAGTTTATATCATAACATTGTTTCTGTGCAGGTTGATATCAAATGATTGTTATGAAGACTGTATGACAGTAGATGTATACTACTGTGGTGGATGTGTTCCATTGTTCGTGACTATACGTTATTGATCAAGTACTTGTTAGCTTCTTGGTGTGGTAGTGTACCACTGGATTGTAGTTATGTACTACTATGGATAGACATAGTTGTGTTCTATTTTGTTTCGATTACCTTGAAGACTATCAACAGTTTGGTAAATGATTATCAGCCAGATAAATGATTAAAGGACAGAGATTTCCCAGATGGAAAATGGTTCAGAACATCTACTCTTCTAGGACATATGTCCAGATTAGAAGAATGGCTTTTGTATCACTCTGTGGTGTGAGTGACTTATCCAGCATCATGTTTGATTACTCAGATGGAGTATGGTTTTGAGAGATGATGCAGCTAATGACACCGATGGTGATGATGATGCTCATGATCTAATCATGAGATAGTCTAGACGACTATGTTGATGCTATCGGGTGAATGGTATGTTTTGTGCTCAAGACCATTACCTGCAATACCTCCCTAGCTAGGAGGGAGTGTTGATATTATGGTAGCTGTAGGAGGTATTTACCTCCACGTGTAAACCTGACGAGAATAGAATACTCCGGGAAGCAAGAAGAAACCCTAATGAGTTGGCTAATAACTCTAGAAGACTTGTCGGCTCAAGAAGATAATTTATATTAGGTTATTAGCCTCCAAGAGAAGAAGTCGGCTAGAAGAAATAATAATATACTGAACAGACAGATACCCAGAATGAGAAGTCGGCCCAGGCAGTCTCAGAATTGCAGAGCAACATTTGTGCGCACTGCAGTGCCCAGTTTTGTGTGCAGGTTTGGAGGAGAGTTGCTGGTGCAACTCCTGCAGCTAGCCATTACATTTTGGCTTGGAATATCTCTTGGCTAGGGTTTGGACTATTTGATCAGCTCTTGTTGGTGCGCTATCCTTGGGGAAATGTGCGCTACCCTTTGTGTGGCTATCTAGCCTAGGGTTTTCTTCCAGAGTGATTCTCTATCAAGGTTAAGGTGCTCGGAGGGTGGCTTCGGCCTATGGTTGGGTGACAATAGAGATATTGTCAATGGTAAAACAAGCACATCCATTATATTTTAACACTTAGCAGTGCGACTCTCTCTTTGGTGGCTGGTATAGGGTGCGGCCCTCTCTTGCTCACCCCTAAGGGTTTTTTTTTTCAGGCTGCCTTGTGTCCTCCTGCTGGTACTGTCACCTTCTTGAGCTGCCACTGTCTCCTTGATGCCACCTATGTTGCTGCCCCTACTGTTTTGGTTTGAACAGTTTTGTTAAGGCTGTAAATGGCCCATCTTTTGGACAGTAGTGTCCTTGCCTCAGCCTAGTATTTATTGTTTGCTATGCTGATTAAGTTTTCTGATATTTACCCTAAGTTCTTCTTGGAAAAACTGTCCACAAGATCATGATGAGATCTACCCTTGAGGGTTTGGTCCATGAGTCATGACCATTATAGTTTTTTCTGAGCATACAGAAACGAGGATAAAAACACATTAGGTAAATCTGTTCTTTGTTTTTGGGTAAGGTAATGTTCAGATTTTGTTTTTGCTAATGATCAGATCTGTTCTTTGTTCAAGTTAATGTTTAGATATAGTTAGGAATTATTTTCTTAAGTAATGTTCAGATCCATCATATTATTTCTGTGATTGGTTTACTTTAGAAATTTTGAATTGATTGCTGATCTATATCTACTGTAGTAAATAAAATTGAAAGGATATTTCTGTTCTAGTTTACCCTTGATTTTCTAACAAGCGTATAGCTCTTTCAACTTCAATTAGAGTTGTTGAGAAGGAAGTGAACAATGTTTTGGTAGAATTGTTGTAATAAGTAACATAGATGAAAGAGGCGGCAAATGCAATTACATTTTACATTGCATCTTTTTATCATACAAGTAATAATGAATAAAGAAATTAGATTTGTTAGGCATATGAAGTTTTTTATATAGTGTTGTTTTTAACAATAAAAAATATTTTTTTGTAAAACCTCATGGATAAACTAAAGTGATGTTTCGCCACATTCATGGATGGCATCCTTAGTAAACATATTGGTGTAGAGTAGTGCTCCTAACTTAAGGAGATTTGAACGAGGCACATGTTGGCATGGAACTAGCTAGATGCCCGATGACATTGGTGACATCCAATTATGTGCTTTGGCGACGACCAAAAAAATATTATATTAATGAACTCAAAACATTCCTTATGGTCAACACTTTATACACTATCTTAAGTTTTTACCTTGAAATGGTAAGGGAAGATATCATTTATCTACGATGTCAATATGTTATAAAACATATTTTTATGTAATGGTATTTGCTCTAATGGAATGTTGAATTGAATCATAGATAAAGTCTATGTATAAACATGATATTAAATAAACTTTGTCAAATCACATTTGTGTCATAGGATAAATGCAAATGTTCACTATTATATGATGTTTGCAATGTGTAGTTATTTGTGGTGGACCTTCAAAATAAGATGACAAATGTTTCCCTATATGGAGTGGTAACTTTTGTTGGGCGTGCTCATGGTGAAAGCAACAATATTTTCCATATGAAAATTCAAGACTCAACTGGATGTATAGTTGTAAAGCTATGCTTCAATAAATCCTGGTGAGATCACATGCTTATGTTTAGGATTGATTTCTCTTTCTATCAATGGATTTTTTTGAATTCCTAAGGAGTAATGTTTATATTGAATGTTTTTGTCATCATGCAAGATTTAAAACTCATCGTGGGGGATGAATGATTTTAAACATATATTTCAATAAATTTTGGAAAATCTTACTATTTCTTGAATTCGTCATGTGAGGAAAAACTTGTATTCTAGATGATGAATAATTTTTAGCTAGCCTTTTTGATGTCTAACCATAGAAAGATGATCACTTTAATATTATTAAACATAATTGTTGGTTTTCTTTCTCTTGCAACCATTCCAAGTATCTAAGTATAGAGCTTCAAATTGCACCATATTCATTATGACCCTTTAGAAAGGATTGTTGGCATATGTTACACTCTCATTTTGCAAGTGAAATGAAATTATACTAATGTCCACTTATGAACAAAGAAGGTCAACAAGACTCAAGAGTTTGATAGTTATAGATCGAAAAATAACAAGTGTCTGATGTATCTCTTGAAAAAGTAACAAATCTAGGCTAACAACAAGGTGGGAAGATAAAAGAAATGAAAAATAGAGGGGTTTAACCAATCAAGAAACCTTGTACAATGTAAAAGGGAATAATTAGGAAGAGTAGGAAGCGCACAAAGGAAAGGGGACTAATGTTAGTTTGAATCACCATAAGGGTTTGCAATGTTGTTAGTCCTACACACTTGAATCAAGATAGTTAGTTTTAGCCAAAACACCAAATGTTGTTTGCAATGTTGTTTACACAATGTTGTTTGCAATGTTGTTATTAAGTCAAAACACCAAATCCCTCAAGAATGTAGGATGTATAAGCTTTGCTCTCCTCAAGATAGTTAGTTTTAGCCTTTGAATCCATATTACCTACATATTCTAATATGGCTACTCCAAGTAATCTTTTGCTTACCAGTATCAACTATTTCTCATGGAAATCCCACATGGAGGATATACTAAGAAGTAGAGGATTGTATCAGATTACCTTGAGAAAAGAAAAAGCCCCACTGATGCCAAAAAGAAAGCCAAATGGGATAATAAAAATGATGAAGTACGTGGATTAATTGGTATGTCTATAATTTCCGATTTACGGTTTCATACTCAAGCAATTGATGACCTAGATGAAGCTTGGGATAAGCTGAATAAGGTATTTGGTAAACACAATGTGATTCGAGCCCACAAATTTGAGAATCAAATAATGTCTTAGACTTTCATTGAAGATTATCTATCTAAGTTGAAAACACTTAGACTTTTACTTAAAGAATGTGAAATAGACATGAAGGATGGTTGATGTATATATGTTATTCTTGCTAAGCTTGGTATTGCATATTCTATGCTTGTATCTAACTTTTATGCCACTAGAGAAGCTCTAGGGGATTCTTATCAAGAACCCTTTCTTGAGTCTTTTTGTGATTCTCTGATTAGAGAGCAAGACAAGATCTTGCATCTTGTAGTAATCGACACCATGGTTACATCCAACATAGCCTTAGTGGCCCAACAGAAAGATAAAACCAAACATACAAAGAAGCAACATCCTCGCAACAACAAGCAAAACAAGGGTTCTGTCACATACCCAACCCCCTAAGTATTGTTATCCCCATTTTTTGGATAACTAAGGAGATTATGTCTCGAGGCCCTCATGTTGCAGATATGGAGTGCCGAGAGACTACATGACTAGCAATATCTATTTGCACAGATGGATACTCTTCTCACCACCACAGAGGTCGAAGATTTTCAGATGGCATCCACCACACCAGCTGGCTTCCGGAAGACAGTGGGCCTTGCTCCATGAGGTACAAGTCAGGTATTATGGTGAGCATCATTTTAATATTTGAGGCATTTAAGTATGTTGTATCTCAGATTGCTTTAGATTTCATGATATATGCTTGGACATTATGCCTTTTGCCCTGCTTTACCTTGGTGGTTGACATTGTGCCCTAGTAAGTGGTCTTCCTTGTGGATGGGTTTGCTACTAGGAACTCCCTTGAAGAGCCATTGTACGGTTCCCGACCATACTTACCACTTTCCATCACTATTTCCCCCCATTTCCTTATCTCTTGGGATTTTAGGGTGTATTGACCCAAGAAGGGGTTGTCCCTCATTTTATGGGAAGAAAGGGCTGAAGGCCCAGAGGGATTGATGTTGAGTAAAAGATAAAAGCATATGTATAAACCTTCTAGATGCTTCGCCGAGGGATGACCCAAGAAAGCAATGAAACACTTATCTTTGAGAAAAGGAGGACCCACAAGAAATATGATTAAGAATGCTTAAAAGGTTAGTTAGAGGATAGGAGGTCTCATCACGAGCCAACCTATCATGTCCATGAATATCTAGTGGTATGTAATTACCATCATCTGGTCACCAAGCCAAGGTAATGGTTCTCAGTTGCATGGCTGAGAGAAAGGGCATTTTATCACGAGCCAACCTTCTCATTTCCACTTGGTATTTGTGGGTGACACTGTCATTATCTGGACACCACGCTAGGGAGTGACCTTTAACTTGTCCTTAAATTTATGAAAGAAACAAAGAATGGCAAAATAATGGGCTTGGAAAAAGTGCATTTCAAATGAATGCACCACACACCCTCTACAAAGGCACCCATGGATGAGACACTACAACCCCTTCTATGTCATGAGCCTTATGCCCATTGAGTCTTGACCCTAACCACTTCACCCACTTTACATGGATTAGAGAGGGATCTTTTGGAAACACTCTTTGACCTAGGGCAAGATCTACCCAATAGGACACCTCGTCAACCCTCCCATATTCAAGCTTGACAAGTCGCATAATGTCTTTGAGCACTTAATTGTTTGACATAGTAATATTTGATGCACATGCCTAGGTGGCTCATTTATTGATTGGATTCACTTATCATGATGTTTTGACTTGAGATCCTTAGGGGCCATGCTTATTTGTCTTTGCAGGACCTAGTTGGTGGACAGTTTTGGAAGAACACGCCTAGCTTGGGCTTCCATGTGGCTTGAAGCCCATAGGTGGATGCCAAGGGCCCGCATGCCAGATGAGAGAGATCAAACTTTGAAGGCCTAAAAGATGACTTGGATGACATAACCTAGCCCCCACGTGCCAAACGTTCTGCCTAGGAGAGGCAAAACGTCACCTCTAGAGGCATGACGTTACCTAGGGGGGTTAGGGTTTGGTGTTAAGGTTGACATGCATTGGCACACAAACATTTTGAGGGGTTTGAGGCTTTGACCATGAAGGAAGTTATTTGGACGCTTGACATGTGGCTTTGGGAAGCCTTTCTACACTCCTCCATCACCAACGACCTTCTCCTAGCGCCAAAATGTTCCCTAAAGGGGTGACGTCTTTATAAACTAGTGTTTTCTTTGTGCAAAAGTGGAATTAAAGTGAATTGTATAATATTACTTTGTAAAAGGGGCAAGATTAGGGTTGTTGACCCCTAGTCTTGTGGTTTACCCTTAATTATGTGGACAAACTATCTTAATGACATTTTTTATAAATAAGAGATCATAAGATCTCATTTTAACATAACTCTCCCTCTTGTGAGAAGTACTTGGATTGAAATTTTCGCTACCCTTGGGGGTTTTTGCTCTCTTGTGCTATGATATGGTTTCGCTTTGGTTGTGGAGTTGATGATGATGGTGCACTAGCCTTTGGATGCCATTCTTTGCTATTGTGGAGGTTTACTCTGTCATGTTGAAGACTTTTCTTGGATTGGTATGGTTCTTTACTTTGTTATTATCATTGGTAATTCAGGTTAAGGTTGTTTTGGCCCAGGCTAGATACACCCCTATCCTAGTTTCCACCATTTTTATCAAGCTTTTGAAGTTATTTTGCAAGGGTTTCGTTGAGGAAGTAAGAGGATTTACACCTCTCATCTTCAAACCCTAGCTAGGTTATTGATCTTGGGAAGTAAGAGGATTTACACCTCTCATCTTCAAACCCTAGCTAGGTTATTGACCTTGGGAAGTAAGAGGATTTACACCCCCAAGGGTTTCGTAATCCTAGCTCTTTCTTTTTGACCCCATTAACCCATAACTAAAGGCACTAATCTTGTATTGGAGAAACAAAATATTGCATTGGGAAACCTAATTTCTTGTCATATTTACTTTTTGAAACTTGGATTGTGTTCCTTGTGCTTAGAGCACCTTACAGCCACTAGGGCGTCCCCATCAAAAGGATAGTTCTTGCTTCTGTTACAAATTTGCATCTTCAGCCATTAGGGCTTTAGAAACCCTAATCTAATTGCTTGAATAACTCTCTAATCAACCACTGGAAATTGCCCAAATTTTGCACACTTGTCTTACTTGCTCTAGTGCACTTTTGGGCAAAGTTTGGAGGAGTTTTAGTGGCTGATTTTCTTGCTGTAATGCATTGATTGTTACAGACATAAGGCTGATATAATTTGCTGCAGAAAGTATTTAAAACAACCTTGTCTTTTTATGCTAGTATCTTGGTCTTTAATTTTGAGTTTTGCTAGTATTTAGCTAGTCTTTCTCTTGTATCTTTCACTTGATTTCTAGCATTTATCTTGCAGCTTATGGTGCCACTTTATTACTGATATACATTGTTACTAACAACTGCTATTAGGGACAACAAGCTTAACTTGCTTGTCCAATTGGTTATATTGCAATATATGCTTGTTTTTCTTGTGTCTTGGGCAGGTACTTCACCATTTGCAAGTTACTCAACATACTTGGCAACCCTTGGACCTTCCAAGACTCCTTTCCAAGACCTTCATACCACTTAGAATTGACCTCTAGGGACATCCTCTCCATCTTCATCCTTCTCCATCTCATTCCCCCTAGGGTCACCAAGATTCCCCCCTTGAGGTGACTACCTCACCACTAAAGTGACGGGGACACCTGCCTAAGGTGACAGTGGGTAGGTGACCTCCTAGTTGTTGCCATTTGGTGGTTGGGTCGGGCTTTGCCTAACCTACAACTTGTGCGATAACAAGTATCATTAAGGAGACGGGGTATTCAAGTTTTTCCTCTTAAACACAACTCTCAAGCCACTTTTGAGCTTACAGATGCATTCTACTCGTCGAGAGCTTTCCAACGATTGTCCTCTTGCTCAATTCCAAGCTCCGAGTACAAAGTTATGGCCTTCTAAAGTTTCTTAAGGAGCTTTCTCTCTCCTACCAAGTCATCATCTATATAGGTCACCACATGTGCTCAAATTGTCGCAACTCGGAGAAACTTCTTCAAGATGTTGTATCGCACCTTTCAAACTTCTCATCACATCCAAAGATTTTAAATTTGTGACACATCACTTCTTGATTCTATTTCATTGTGCGACGTGCTCTCGCTTGGTTTATTGTTTCATGGAAAAACCTCCTTCCTGCGTCGTTTCAAAACTTTCCCAACTTTCTCCCATTATGTTGCATCTCCTGAAAAATTCTCCCGATATGACGCCTATTATCACCCAACCTAGGGGTAACTAAGGAGATGATGTCTCGAGGCCCGTAGGTAGTAGACATGGAGTGTCAAGAGTTCGATGCGTAGCACAACCCATAGAGCCCCTCTTCTTCACCATGCTTCATCACCATCATTTGCAGCAGAGCAACATCCACTACACCAGCCCGGCTCCCAGAAGACAACACGTCTTGCTTCATGAGGTAACAAGTCCAATATCATGGTAAGTGTCACTTTAATATTTGAAGCATTTGAGCATGTTGCAAAGAGTCCGTTCTTGATTATAGAACGTTTGCCTGGAAGTTATATCTTTTGGCTAATTTCACCTTGGTGGTTGACATGGCGTCCTAGTAAGTTGGTCAACACTGGGAAAAGGGTTGCTAGTGGGGGGTTTCCTTGAAGGGTCATCGTACCATTTCTTACTCATACTTACCACTTTCCATACTTCTTCCCCTCCGTTTCCTCATCTTTTTGGTTTTCGAGTGCATTGACCCCAAGAAGAGCTTGTACCTCATTTCATGGGAAGAAGGGGCTGAAGGCCTAGAGGTGTTGTAGTTGACATCATACATAAATGCTCGCCCTAAAGTCCTGGGAGCCATGAAATTCTTCTCTGAATGAATAAAGGACTTTTGAAAAATAAATAAAAAATGTTTCGCTTGATGGTGGAATGCATTGTGGTGTTCTTTAATTTCTAGTGCATATATCACTCAATGTGTTCTAACTTCAAGTGGCATGGTAGTGCTCTTTTTCTTTCCATTACACATAGCACTGAATGTTTGGACTTAATAAAAAGGCAAATAAAGGGCTTGGAAAATGGTTGCATTATAAATAAAGGGAATTCAAGGATGTAGCACACCCTCCACAAAGGAACCCATAAATGAGACAATATGAACCCTTGATATGCAAGAACCCCATGCCCAAGGGTCTTTCCCCAATCCACCTTATACTCATTAGATGGTTTAGATAGGGGTTCCTTGGGAAACATTCCTTGACTTGGGGATTGGCCTACCCAATAGGGCACCATGACACCCCTCCCATACCTAAATTTGGCAAAGTTTATAAGGTCTTTGAGCATTTGTTTAATTTGAAAAGGGGGGATTTGATGTACTTATTTGGGTGGTTCTTTTATTAAACGTGACTTACTTGGAAGGATTCAAATGACTTGTGGACACTTGGAGGGCGTACTTGTTTGTCTTTGCAGGACCTCACCCGATGAAAGCTATTCATGAAGGAATTATGTCACTTGGATCTTCATAGGGGCTTGAAAGCCCATAGGGTGGATGCCATACCCTACATGTGGGAGACCATTGATGATGAGCATTGCACCTTGAGGTGGATGACATTGCCTTTGGAGGCACTTTAGCATCATTGGAGGATGAGATTGCACCCCTCTTCCACTTGGATGTAGCCTTTGGAGGCCCAAGACGTCACCCATTAGCCCTTGATGTCATCTTGGAGGCTAGGGTTTGATGGATGATGTGGTTCCAAAGGTGGGTTGACAGGTGGAGGTGTTAATATTATGGTAGCTGCGGGAGGTATTTACCTCCATGGGTGAACCTGACGAGAATAAAAGACTCTGGGAAGCAAGAGAAACCCTAATGAGTTGGCTAATAACCCTAGAGGCCTTGTCGGCTCAAGAAGATAATTTATATTAGGTTATTAGCCTCCAAGAGAAGAAGTCGGCCAGAAATAATAATAATATACTAAATAGACACATATCTAGAAGGAGAAGTTAGCCCCAACAAATCTGGCAGAACCAGTATAAATACAAGGCGCCTTTTCTCATTTGATAGCATATTAGAATTGTAGTTCCCAGTTTGGTGCGCACTGCAGCTCCAGTTTGGTGCGCACGTGTGGAGGAGGACTGCAGGTGCAGCTGCAACAACAACTATTTTCAGTGTTGGCTTGGACTATCTATTGGCGAGGGTTTGGACTATCTGATCAACTTTTGTGATGCGCTATCCCAGGGGAAAGGTGCACTACCCTTTGTTTGGCTATCTAGCCTAGGGTTTGCTTCCGAATGAATTCTCAGTCAAGGTTAAGGTGCTCGGAGGGAGGCTTCGGCCTATGGTTGGGTGACGAGGGTATCGTCAATGGTAAAACGAGCACACCATCTTCTATATTCTAACAGGTTATGGGCCCACACCCCTTCAGTCAGCCTAAAA
>ML781263.1:386738-403675 GCA_009831015.1 Picea engelmannii
AAGACAAGAGAGTGAGGTGAGGGAGAGTGTTGCAATGGCAAGGCCCTATCACCAAACCCTAGAAGCAGGATGACCCTAGGTGTAGATATCCTAGGCCTGGGACGTCTCCTCCTTCTTAACTCTTAAAAGGCACGACTAGCACAAGGGAAGAAGCAATAAGAGTGTAGCAATGGCTAGTCTCTTCCTTCTTTCTTCAATGGCTGAATATTTCTCTTTTAGGGGACATGAAACAAGGGCGTACTTGTGTGCTTGTCACCTAGGGTTTTAAGTCAGCAAAGTTTATAAATAAATGCAAGAATATAAGCCTACAACCATTCAATTAAGAAGTTTTGCAGAAAAAACACTTACATATCATGAAGAAATAGCATTGCAAACCCTTGTTGTAAACCTTCCTTAAAGAGAAATGCCAAAAATGCCAAGAAAATCCTTCCTTCAACAAGTGTGCCTCACTTAAAAGATGAAATACCCCAACAAGGGCGAAAAAATCAGATCTCACAAGAGAGTGAGTGATGTGTTATGTCAAAATGAGGATAAAACTCCTCAATATATATTGTATCAATGACCTTTAATTAATTTTAGGTCATAAAAATTAGTCGACAAGGATGTAAACCAAAATCATACTGTTTTTACATTAAAATGTCAAATTAAAACCCTAACTGAGCTATAATAAAGGTAAAAGCCCCTTTAAGGGAGGCGCTAGCCCCTTTTAGGGCAAATGAGACATCCCGCAGCAAAACGTTAGCCCCCCAGGGGCTTCTCCAACATGCCACACGTGCCACTGCTACCCAGTCTGCCTCCAAGAATGACCATGAAGCTGGATGACGTCATGGTAAGGATGGGGGCGCTCTGAGCCTTCCAAGGCCAACGTTCCACTAAAAAGGGGTCATTCCCCCTAGGCCGGGCTCTGCCAAAGTGCCTCTGGTGAAACGTCCTCTTCTTCTCCGGTGCAAAACCTCGGTCAAACACTGTCTTGTCTCTGCCCCTCTGACGGGGTCTCAACAACCATCTGATGGGCTCTTCAGCCCCATGGAGGTCCGAACTAATCATCTCCCCATGTGTACCGGTCCAACTGGTACCTGTCCGTCGGGCATGGTCCTGCACATCAAAGACTTCGCCCTCCATGGGCTCATTAGTCACAGGGATCATAGCAATGTTAATCACGTCTCATCATTAATATTATCAAACATATGCATAAAAACCTTGATATATCATCCAATAGTTCAAAGATATTACAGAGACCTACAATACAAGGCTGAAGAAAAAGACAAAACACCCTATTGGGCTAGTATCCATAAGGAAAGGAAAGTCTCCAAGGGGTATCATCCAAGCCATGTAAAACGAGGTGATGTGGACAAGGGATGTCCAAACATACGGGTAGAGTGAGAGACAGGGATGTCCAAACATACGGGTAGAGTGAGAGACAGGGATGCATGATATTACCTGTGGATGCCTTTGTAGAAGGCGAGTTGTACTTGTCATGGATGCAATTTTTTCCAAGCCCTTTATTGCCTTTATTCTTTTCTTTTCTTTATTTGCTTTTTCTTTTTTATTTCAAGAACTAACTAGAGGACACTGCCTTGGCGTGGTGACCAGAGCTGACGGTGTTACCCACAAACACTTTCACAGAGATGATAAGGTTGGCTCGTGATGAGACCCCCTTTCCCTTGGCCATGCAACCAAAGGTCACTGCCTTGGCATGGTAAGCAGATAGTGGCAATGTCATGCTGTTAGGTACCCATGAACATAATAGGCTGGCTTGTGATGAGACCCCCTAGTATTTCTCAGATCTAGAAGGCCATAGGCTAGATCTGACCTTGAAACTTCTCTCAGGTGCTTGTGGCTGCCCAATCTATTATCCTAGAGAGTTTGAGGGGATTCAGAGCCCATATTCAGCTAGGCCGTACTATTGGCCATATTCAGGGTTTCAGGAGGGTCGTACTAGTCTAGGGTTTCTGCAGTTTGAGGAGGAAGCTTCAATGTTTGAGCTCCATACTTCAGGAGGAGGCTTCCATTTCCTTGATCTATCATTGGGAAGAGTTTGGCAGCATTTGGGGGTCTTCATGTTTAGTAGGGCCGAACCCCTGGTATCCATTGTCTTCAGCAGGCCGTACCAGCAGTCAGCAGGGCCGTACCCGTTGCTTGAGGGTTGGGCTTAAACCCTAGTTTTGCAGTTGAGCATTCATCTTCTATTACAGCCTTTGGGAGGCTTGATTTGTATCTCCGGGAGTATTTTTGTATGCAGCTACATTATTGTCTTAAAGCCATCTGAAGCTATTCCAGATCTGCTTCGCTATTTGTATCAGGTACTTGCTTTCTTATAATAAAGTACATCTATTGGTTGTGGTTCCTATCTTGTGTATGATCTTCATATGATTGCAATGATGCTTGTATAATCTTTGGATGAATAACTGAATAAACCCTAAGGCTGAAATGTTCATGGCCAACCTGCATACACAACAACTAATAATCAAATCCGTGTTTAGTTAGTGATTCCAAGCAAAAAATTGGCTTGGGATCATTACAGTGGTATCAAAGCTCTGATCCTCCCAACCTGTGAGGATTAGCACATGTAGAGGTACAATGGTATCTTTATGGGCAGAAGGAAGAAGCATGCTAGTGAAACAGAAACCGAAATGGAGGGATTAGGAGATGAGTGTGAACCACAAGGCTTGGCTTTCTTGGCAGCCGAATTCCAGAAATTCCATAAAACCCTAGTTGGTACAGAAAGCAACTTGGTCCACCACTTACAGGAAAGCCAGGAGACAAACCGGAGGGAACAAGCCGAAATCACTGAGACCTTGAAGAAGGTAGATGGGAATCTGAGGAAGATTGATGAGAACCAGATGATGATAACTCGGCTATTGATGCAGATGACTCATCAGGGGAAAGACCCTGAGACGTATGGAAGCAAAGAGGTTGGTGGATCCCATGGTGAAATCAGGTATAATCCAGAAAAGGCTCCCAGGTCCAAGGGAAGCCATGGAGGGGGTACGTCACATGGACAGATGGGTAGCAGGGCTAACCCTAGACCATACTTGCCCACATTTACAGATGAATAGGTGCAACAGGAGCAGGTGGATGACTTTGTTGAGTAGATGGCACAGTGTACTAGGGAGTACCATGGCTTGGATATGATAATTCAAAGACAGATGTCCCTGGATCAATACTGCCAACTCAAGTTCAGAAATAAGCCTAGGCCGAACCAACGGAGCAATTATGAGTTTGAACGAAGAGCAAGGAAGATGGAAATCCCATACTTTGATGGTACGTCCAAGATGGCAACGCAAGCATGGGTACAGAAGCTGGACACTTATCTGCAGCTTAATCCCATGAGGGAGATGGAAGCCTTCAAATTTTCCACTATGTATCTGGATGGCAAGGCTCATGACTGGTGGTATCATGGACTCACCACCCTAGGCCACAATTAGATATTGACCTACACAGAGTTCACTCAGAGACTCATTGACAGATTTGATCAGGGGGACCCTGAGCTACACTTCCGGGAACTCACACAACTCAGGCAAACAGGAGCAGCAGAGGTATACATCGAAGAATTCCAAAGGCTAGTAGTCATGGTGCAGGATATATCCCCAACCAGACTCATGATGCTTTTCACTGAAGGGTTGATGGAACCCTTGAAGGGTTGGGTAAAGGCTTTTAAGTCTACCAACCTACAAGATGCTATTTGGAGGACGAGGGATCTAGGACTAGCTGCCAAACCAAAATTTGTGCCAAGATCACCTCTCAACACCGGAGGAAGAGATCAAAGACCTCCAATGAACCAGGGAGGACGTGACCCAAGGGGGTTGACAGGGGCTGTGGCAGAATGGATGATAACACCAAGAGGGAATTGAGAAGGAAGCAACTTTGCTTCACGTGCAAAGAATCATGGAACCCATCACACAAGTGCATGGGCCGTGGCCAAGTGCACTACATAGAGGTGACCTCAGACAATGAGGAGGAGGAATATTACGACCAACTTCAGAACATGGAGGCCGAAACTACAGAGACAACAGAGGAGGAGGTCACAGGACATGACAATACGGCTGAGGGGAAAGCCACCTTGGCATTTATCAGTGGGGTGCCCAAATTTAACACCTTCAGGATGAGAGGAGTCTTCCAGGGGCAGAAAGTATCAGTATTGATTGATGGGGGAGCTTCTCACAACTTCATTGACTCAACATTGTTGAGAAGGAGGCATATACCCACGGTGGAATTTGAAGGGTTCAAGGTGGAGGTAGCAGGTGGAAGCACTATGCCTTGTGACAGGTACATTCCCGGTATGAAGCTTACATTGGGTAGGCATGAGTTGGTACAGGACTTCTATGTGATGGACCTTCCGGACACTAACATAATCCTTGGAGTTCAGTGGCTCAGCACATTGGGGCCTATCACCACCAACTCCAAGACCATGGAGATGTCTTTTACAGAGGAGGGTGGACGAAAGGTAGTGCTCCGAGGCATGACAGGTAATTCTACCAAGGTAGTTATGGCCAAGAGAATGGAAGCCATCTTCAGGAGAGAGGAGATTGTGTATACAGTTGAATGTAGGATTTCGACATGTGTGGATGAGCAGGGTAAGGTTCACTACACTCCAGAGATCCAAGAGATCATTGAGAAACACAGCAAAGTGTTTGGACCGATTCCTCCAGGGGTGCTACCAGACAGGGGGTTTGAGCATATCATTGAGCTAGAGACAAGAGCTAAACCAGTCATCACCACAACATACATGCATCCGAAGAAGTATAAAGACGAGATAGAGAAGGCCATCAAAGAACTTTTGGACATGGGGCACATCAGGCCGAACTCTAGCCCTTTTGCTTCTTCAGTAGTGTTGGTCAAGAAGAAAGATGGGACTATGCGGATGTGCATTGACTTCCGGGCTTTGAATAAAAAGACAACAAAAAACAAGTACCCTATACCAAGGATTGATGAGTTGCTAGACGAACTACATGGAGCTATCTATTTCACAAAGATTGACCTACGTTCTGGCTACCATCAAATCAAGATGAGGGAGGAGGACATCTCAAAAACTGCTTTCAGATGTCATTATGGCCATTATGAGTTCTTAGTGATGCCCTTCGGGTTAACCAATGCCCCAGCCACGTTCCAATCTTGCATGGACCATGTGTTCAACAAACAGTTGAGGAAGCACTTGTTAGTATTTTTTGATGACTTGCTCATTTATAGCAAGACGTGGGAGGAACATCTTCGGCACGTGGACCAAATTCTATCTATCATGGAGGAACAATCATTGTATGCTAAGGAGTCCAAATGTGAGATTGGAATGACAAAAGTTTTTTACTTGGGACACATCATTGGAGCAATGGGGGTACAGGTACATCAGGAGAAAATGAAAGCCATTATGGAGTGGCCTAATCCTAAGACACTCACGGATTTCTAGGCATGTGCACTTACTACAGGAAATTTGTCAAAGGGTTTTCTCAGCTGTGTGCACCCTTGACCGATTTGACTAAGGGAGCCTTCAAATGGAGTGAAGAAGCTCAATTTATGATGGATAAGATGAAAAAGGTGATGAGCACGTGCCCAGACCTAGCTCTACCAGATTTCGGCCTGCCTTTCACCTTCGAGTGTGATACCTTAGGAGAAGGTATAGGGGCTGTACTGATGCAGAATAGGCACCCTCTTGCCTATGAGAGCTGAAAACTCAGGGGTCATGAGCTACTCTACAACATTTATGACAAAGAAACGCTGACTATCATGCACGCACTACCCAAATTCAGGCAATATCTGATAGGTGCACGGTTTGTGGTCAAATCAGATCATAACAGTCTTAAATACCTACTGGAGCAGAAGGACTTAAATGAAAGGCAGCAGAAATGGGTAAGCATAATACAAGCCTATGACTTTGACATTGAATTTGTCAAAGGGAAGAATAATGTGGTGGCTAATGCATTGTCCAAGAGGCCATCCATTTATGCCATGACAGGTGTTTCGGTTGACTGGAAGGACCACTTAGTGATGGAGTATACAAAAGATCAGTTCGCTTGTCAGCTATTGGACGGACAGGTACAGGATGATAACTTCAAGATTATAAATGACCTCATCTATTGCAAGGGCCGAATCCTTTTGGTTCCTGGATCGGCCTTCGAGGCCAAAGTGTTGTAGGCATGCCATGACTCACAAATGGCAGGGCACCAAGGGATTGGTAAGACATACAGGCAGGTGAGAGAGAGGTTCTCATGGAAGGGCCTCAAGGAGGATGTAATAAAGCATGTCAAGGAGTGTACTACGTGCCAGGAGAACAAGGATGAGCACACTCACCCAGTAGGGCTACTGCAATTCTTACCCATTCCAAAGCACAAGTGGGAAAGCATATCCATGGATTTCATCACTGGGTTGCCAAGGACGCAGGGGAAAGATTGCATTTTCGTAGTGGTGGACAGATTGACGAAGTTTGCACACTTCTTCTCCATAGCCACAGACTTCAACGCAGCACAGGTGGCCGAATTGTTTTTCAGGGAGATCTTTAGATTGCACGGCCTACCCAAGACTATTGTCAGTGACAGGGATAGCAGATTCATGAGTACATTTTGGCAGGAGTTGTTCAGATTAGTTGGTATGGGCTTGACCCCTAGTACCAACTATCACCCTCAGACGGATGGACAAACTGAGATAGTTAACAAGAGGGTGGAAGGCTATCTCAGGAATTATGTGGCAGGGCAGCAGAAAGTGTGGGTCATATGGTTGCACTTAGGAGAGTACTGCTACAACACCACCCATCACGTATCCATAGGCATGACACCATTCAGGGCCTTATACAACTATGATCCACTTTCTTTTGTGGATATTGCTTTTGGTGACAGCAGGGCACCAATGGTACATGGTTGGGTACAGCAGAGCCAAGACATCCTCAGAGAGTTGAAGGATCACCTACAGAGAGCACATAACCAACAAAAGGTCCAAGCAGACAAGCACAGAGTTGAGCGCACTTTTGAGGTTGGTGACTTAGTCTATCTTAGGATCCAACCATACAGGTGGGCTTCTATAAAAAGAAGCAGAGCAGAGAAGCTACAACCACGTTTCTTTGGACCCTACAGGATCAGCAGGAAGATAGGGGTCGTAGCCTATGAGCTGGAGCTTCCACAGGGCAACAGGATACATAATGTCTTCCATGTGTCTTGCCTGAAGAGGGCCATCGACCAACACATCACACCCATTGAGGTATTGCCTCCCATGGACGAAGAGGGGCAACTTATTCTGATTCCGGAAGAGATACTGAAGGTTTGGGAGAAGAGGCTCAGGAAGAGAAGCATCAAAGAGTACTTGATCAGATGGAAGGATCTACCCATTGAGGATGCCACATGGGAAAATGAATAGGTGGTATGTGAGACAGGGTTGGAATTGCTTGAGGACAAGCAATTTCTAGCAGGGGAGACTGTGATGTCCCCCACCTCTTGCTAAGGAGGTTTGGGA
Source organism: Picea engelmannii (assembly GCA_009831015.1). NCBI lineage: Eukaryota > Viridiplantae > Streptophyta > Pinopsida > Pinales > Pinaceae > Picea > Picea engelmannii. Next base: position 394,176 of record ML781263.1, read on the forward strand.
TGACTTAGTGGTCTAGGTATCCCCACTAGGCCATAGTCTCACACTGAGGGGAAAAGTCAACCAAACTAATGTTATATTCTTAAGTTGACTTAATGAAAAGGTAAAAAGAGTTAAAAAGATAACTCAATGAAGAAATAGAAGCGCTGGAGGTTGAGTTAGGAGTTAACCCTCGGGGTTAACTTATCTCAACAAGGAAACAGAAAAAAAAAGTATACAGAGAAGGCTAGGGCGCACCTCTCATTCATTCTGGATTTTGGTATTTGCTTGTTGATGCTCTTGAGCATACAGTTTTGAGGGTTTTGATATTACAAACCCTAGTGAACAACTCAGTGGTGAAAGATTCCACTCACCTTGTTCCAAGCTTGGTCTCGGGGATGAAATACTCCACCCACACCATTCTACATCCATCATCTATTAAGGAGGACCGTACCAGTTGGACCAGCAGGGTCGTACCAGCTAGGGTTTTCTTGCAGGGGCGCACCATTTGTTGAGGAAGAGTTCGATCTAGCATATTGAGGAAGCTTTGGAGGTTTTCAGCATTAGGGTTTTGCTTGCAAGACCTTGCTCATCAGTTTGAGGGCTTCTTGGTGGAGTTATCACGTCCCTATCATCCATCTGTAGGTTGGTACAATTTTAGGAGAAAGAGATTTGGTGATTTAGTATTTCTCAGATCTAGAAGGCCATAGGCTAGAACTGACCTTGAAACTTCTCTCAGGTGCTTGTGGCTGCTTGATCTATCATCCTAGAGAGTTTCAGGGGATTCAGAGCCCATATTCAGCTAGGTCGTACTATTGGCCATATTCAGGGTTTCAAGAGGGCCGTACCAGTCTAGGGTTTCTGCAGTGTGAGGAGGAAGCTTCAGTGTTTGAGCTCCATACTTCAAGAGGAGGCTTCCATTGCCTTGATCTATCATTGGGAGGAGTTTGGCAACGTTTGGGGGTCTTCATCTTCAGGAGGGCCGAACCCCTGGTATCCATTGTCTTCAGCAGGTCGTACCAACAGCCAGCAAGGCCGTACCCGTTGCTTGAGGGTTGGGCTTAAACCCTAGTTTTGCAGTTGAGCATTCATCTTCTATTACAACCTTTGGGAGGCTTGATTTGTATCTTTGGGAGTATTTTTGTATGCAGCTACATTATTGTCTTGAAGCCATCTGAAGCTATTCCAGATCTGCTTCGCTATTTGTATCAGGTGTTTTCTTTCTTATAATAAAGTTCAGCTATTGCTTATGGTTCCTATCTTGTGCATGATCTTCATATGATTGCAATGATGCTTGTATAATCTGTGGATGAATAACTGAATAAACCCTAAGGCCGAAATGTTCATGGCCAACCTGCATACACATTAACTAATAATCAAATCAGTGGTTAGTTAGTGATTCCAAGCAAAAAATTGGCTTGGGATCATTACAGTCTCATCACGAGCCAACCTATTAGGTGCATGGGCATGTAGCAGTATGACACTACCATTCAGCTGGTCACCATGCCACGGTAGTGGCTCTTGGTGGCATAGCCAAGAGAAAGGGGGTCTCATCACGAGCCAACCTTGTCATCTTCGTGAAATGCTTGTGGGTAACACTTTCACCACTGGTCACCACACCAGGGCAGTATCCCCTAGCTATTCTCTTGAAAGAAAAAAGCAATAAGATAAAAAGGTAAAAAGGCATTGAATGGGCTTGGAAACATTTGCATCCATGACAAGGTGCAACTCACCCTCTTCAGAGGCACCCACAGGTAAGCCCTACATTTCCTTGTCATCACTGCACCCCTTGCCCAAACATCCCATACCATCTCATGCACTTACATGACCTAGATTGGTCTTCACCTGGAAACATTCCACATCTAAGGAGAATTAGCCCAATAGGACGCCCTAAAACCCTCTCCAAACCTGGCTTGTAGAACAACATAACGTCTTTGAGCACTTGTCTGGGAAAGGGGGGTTTTATGCACATGTTTGGTTAACTTGATTATTAGATGTGATTGACATTGCTATGATCCCTATGACTTATGAGCCCATGGAGGGCTTACTTGTTTTTGCTGCAGGACCATGCCCGACGGACAGGTACATATGGAGAGATGATTAACTCGAACCTCCATAGAGCTAAAATCCCACCAGATGGATGTTGAGGCCCCAACAAGGGGCATACATATACCAGAGGCTTGCACTGGAGAGAGAGGAGGATGTTCCAGCAGAGACAACCTGGCAGGCCTGGACCCAGGGGTTCTTGACCTCCCACCATTATGTTGGCCCTTGAAGGCCATTGACATCATCATTCAGAGCCTTGACGTCACCCAATTGAGGCACCCAGCTTGAGGACGACATTGGTTGGCACGTGTGGCAGTTCCAGAGGGGTTTTGAGCCCCAACGTTCCACTTGGAGGGCTAACGTTCCAGCAAGGAGGTTAACGTCAGCCTAGGAGGGGCATGATGTCACCCTAAAAAGCTTAGATTAGGGTTTTATTTGACAAATTTATGTAAAATTGGATTTTCTCATGTAAACTGGCCATGTTGGCCTTTTTGACCTAATTTTGTAATTAAAGGTCATTTTCATTGTATAAATAGGGGATTTTCCCCTTGTATTTGATCATCATTCTTTCAATCACTAAGTGAGGTCTGAAATTTGGCTCCTTTAAGGCTCTTTGGCTGAAATTAAGTAGTGTGCAACTCTTGGAGGAGGCTTATATTGGTGTTTTTGGCATTTTCTTGGTGGAAAGTCTTCAACTAGGCTAATTGCTAGATTATTCTTGGTGAATGTAAGTGAATTTCTGCAATTCTTCTTTACTTTGAATGGTTATAGTACATTTACTTTGCATTTTTCCAAGATTATGAAATTGCTAGCTTAAAACCCTAGGAGATCAAGCACATGTTATTGTCCTTGTCTTAATAGCTTTTCACCGACTAGATTGTGCTAGAAAGCCTACCTTTGAAGCATTGTGCTAGAGCCCTACCATTGTAGCACTCTAGCATCATTTGCTTCATCAAGCCATTATTTACTTCAAGCTTGAGCTAAAGAAGAAGGAAAACCGCTAGGGCCTAGGGTTACCTACTTCCTAGTAGCCATTTTCCTTCTAGGGCTTGTTGATTGAGGCCTTGGGTTACCAACACCTCAACCATCATCCTTCTTTGTCCTTAGCTCATACTTTGTCATTTGATTCCTTCAAGGTTGCTGCTGCAAAAAAGTGACTCCATTAGCCCTAAAGACATTGATCTAGACCTTATGTTTGATTGATTGATGAGAACAACCCTTAAAACGTTTACCTCAAGCTATTTACTAACCTTTCCTAACCCTAGATTAAACTAATTCACTAACCTTCTTGCTGCTGTTACAAAAGTAAGATACAACCAATTATTACAGCAGTAAAAGCTCTTAAAAGCAATTACAAAAGTTGATTTTTACATGGCCTAATTAGCCTCTGACAAGTGCTAGTATATTGCTATTGTTGGATTATCATTTTTGGTCATTGTGAAGCTTATGTAAGGCATTGATTGTGAAGCCATCATTAGATATACATTGTTGTTATAGAATTTCTGTTTGCTTCATCTTGCATCAACTTATTGCTTTCATTGACAAGTCCAATGTTTTATGAAGCACTGACATCAAATTGTACTTGCAAAAAATAGTGTTTTCTTGTTCTTTGTTCTGGGTAGGTACACTCAAGCATATCATTGCTTCATTTGCTAAAACTTTGGGACTTTCTGATCGGTGTGACTTGTGAGAGGGGATATCTTTTCTTGATACTTCAACCTTTCCCTTCTCAAACCCCTAGTTCACCGGGGACGTCTCCCCTGGGCTATCATCCCTAAATAGAAAGAGGTGTCTTATTAAGGTGACAATGATAGGACAACCTCCTGTTATGCCAATTTTCCCTCCTTTAGCCTTTTCCTTTGGGACAAGTACAAATTGCGCGATAACACGCCCTTGAGGATATTGACTATTCGGTGGCGAGGTGGCATCCTTTTTTTTTGTTGTTTGAGGGAGTAGGGCGCTCTGCTTATTAGACATCTTTTAGCGTGGAGACCTTTGGCACAATTTTCTAGGTCGCTCGACTTGTGCACTCATGGTTTTGGTCAGTTGTTTATGGTATATGCCCATGGTTTCATCAGGTTGCACATGGTTTTGGATTGTATTAGTCTTATTTTGGTGAGGTTGTGCGACCTTGCATGACCTTGGTGAGTTGTTTATATTACTTCTTGGAGGAGATATGCTGGTGCATGTGCTTCTAATCACCATTGGCACATTTATTGATGTTGTTCCACTCTTTTGGTGGTTATTTCATGCTAAGTTGTCCACTCTCCTAGTGGAGTGCTCCTTATGTGGATCTATTGCACATATTCTACTATTCATGGCATGTTTGTTGAGCCTTAGAGATAGTGCCCTAACGACCTATTCTATCTTTGGTATTTTTGGTGTGGATGTATGTACATGTAACTACCTTGACTCATTCTTCTAGGGTGCACCTCTCATGGAGTTGGTTTGGCACATCTATTGAGGACATTTAACCACCTTTGCATGTGGATTGATGCCATTAGTTAGTTGGTTGACTGCTTGTTCCTTGGATCTAGCATTTTGCACGCCTTTTCACACATGGTGATTGGACATCTAGCTTGTTGGAGCCTTTATTGCACACATTTTCATGTTTGATGATGGATGGGATGTCCACCTTGGATAACCCACACGTAGAAGAGATCTAGGAAGTTTCAAACCCTAGTTATAGGAGGTCACATGCTATATTGATGTAGTTGTCACACATCTATTGAAGATTATTAGTGGAGAAACCTCTCTTGAGAGGATTTAGAATACATTGGAGCTCATTTACATGGTCAACCACTTTGGAGAACACAAATGGCATAACCACTCATTATTTTATTATTGTTTGACTTGTCCTATGGAGTTGGTTATGAGAGAGTATTATTGTATTGTTTTTCTTGGAGAAAAGCATGGATCTAGGAATACAAATCATTGGTTATTGTAAGGAGATGGAACTCAACTCTATTTAAAGAGTAGCTCTCTCCATTTGTGTTTTATGGTGGATTTGTCAATAGTTTCTCCTCTTGGAGCTTTGTTGTATATCTCGTGGAAAGCTTAATGGGAAGTTAAGGGGTTATTTCTAATAGTATGTGAAGCTTATGTTCTTGTTTCTAATTGTTATTTATGTATGCTAGGAACTACTTGCAAAGAACATGCTTGAGAGGCCAAGAGGGGTATATTTACCATGTTGGAAGGGATGTTTATGAGGAATTTTCCCTCTTCTACCCTTTGCTGTTTTATGGTTGAGTGTATTAGCTTGCTTCTATCAAAGAGTTGTTGCTAGTTTAATACCTCATTGTAGGACACACCATCATACTATTATTTGAGAGTGACACCTTTAGGGTCCTCCGAGTACATTTCTTCATTATTTAACAGCATGTTAAGGCTTATTGTGGCATTTGTAACAGCTCTATTTGTCTGAACCATTCATAAATCTGCTCTCTTAGTTTGATCTCTTGACTCCCTTGGCCCAATATTGAATAGGCACTAATCCTGATCCTACACCTCATTTTATTTTACTTGCTACAATGTTTTGTTTTGCTAAAGCTAACTTGTCATTTTCACCTTGAGCCTTCTTATCATAACTTTTCCTAACTCAGCGAATCCCCCCTTGTGCTGGAGGGGAGCCAGCCTAAACTGAGGGGACACGCTGCTGTGGTGACAGTGGGCAGCCTTCCTGAGTTCCCCTGGGATGCAGCCTTCCTTCCTGAGTGCACAAAGAACATCATTGTTCTTGATCTCAATTCTCTATAGTAAGAAATAAAAGTTAAATGAAATAACAATCCTGTTTTCTGATGTTGCAGCCACTGGAGATCAAGGGTTTACAATAAGGCACGTGAATGCCTATCCAACAGTGATCTCCTGTTGACGGATAATGGTTGTCCAAGGAAACTTATTTGGCTGGCAGTTGTGATTGGTCTGTAGAGATTTGCTATCAAGGGCTTGTTTCCAATCCTAAAAAAAGGCCAATATTACTGATTCTTCAGCAGCTTTCTCTAATTTTATAGCATAAACTATCTTAGAATAAATGAATTCCACATAATATATGCTGTCATTTTATAGCTTTTAATGTAAGGTTGTTTTTATTCTAACCTTTTTCGGTCACATACTGTCAACACACATTATTCGTTTATCTACTCTATTGAATAATATTTGGGAATCCTATCACCTAAAAGCTTTATGCACATATAATAATCTATGACCTGTTTTTCCCCTTCCTGTTACTTGCATCATTTTTGGTTTCACAACTTTCTCAAGGTCCATCGATAAGTAGACTGTCATCTATAAGCACTTCACACCTGCACAATACTTTGTCACCATTTAAAGTTTTGGATGTCCCACTGTTTTCTTGCATTTTTCCTGTGTTATATTCAACACATGCAGACTTTTAAGAAATCTAAACAATCTATGCCTATGGTTCAGGTCAGCTGGTAAGATATGCTGTGGTCACACAATTTTCATATCAGGTCTAGCCTGTTATAGGGCTGCTGAAGGCAGGTGAAAAATCTTACTAATCTTCTTCATTTCCTTCTGTTTTATCTGCATGTGAATGCGAGTGGGCATGCATGTTATACAGGATTGTGCAGCTGGGGCAAGTATTTCTGTTTTTTTACATCTAAGTCTACTTGCAGCATGTGCCATGTTTTACTTTAGCACATGGTTCTATGAAACATTTTAGTTTTTCTCATTGGTATTGTTTGTATGCATGAATGATCTCTGCCCCTTGTATTGACATTCAGCATATTTCTGCACAGCTGGGGAATTTCTTCATTTCTTTACTACAACTAATCCGCTTGTGCTGAACAGGTTGGACTGCTCGTGGCATGAAAACAATGACAATACATCCATAACTAGTATAAGTCATCTTCCAGCATTGCTAAATTCAATTTGTCTTCACCGTGTTTGCTCCCTTTCTGAACTTTCTACTGAGATGAATAGCACCCAAGTAAGTGTTCTTTGGCATTCTGTCGGTTGACAGTTTTAGTTTGATATTTTCATTTTCATCTAGATTGTGCATGATCATAAATGTGAAAATTACTTAGCATATTTCTTGTTTAAATTTCATTTTCATCCTTAATATTCATGTCAAGAAAAAGTGATAATCATATTCAAGAACATTGAATTTTGGCTGACAGAATTTCATTGTGTTTGCAAAGTATACTAAATAATTTGAGTAGAGAATAACTAACTATTTCATAAAGTTCTACAAGGTGAGCATCATGTTTTTGAGAATCAGCGACAGTCTTCAGAAGAAATGAATCGAAATGAAAGATTATAAATGGCTACAAGGGACCAGAAGAATCAGTGATTGGTGCTAGTATACAAAGTATTAGCAGTGCCGAATGCAAATCTTCTAGAAGTAACAAATGGTTAAAAGTTGTGCAAGGTCGGAACAATATTCATTCAAAATGAGAGATATAACCCCTAAATGGTTTATTTATGCATAGGATGAGAAGCCAGAGAAAGGTGTCAATGCTTGTTCTTAGTGAAAGTGGAAATTAAATTGGTAATACAAGTTATTGTAGTCTAACATTGCAGAATGATCGACCATTGAATTGAATTATCTGAGATACTGTGATAAGTATGGAGTTTATAGTTCTTGCCACTTGTATGTTGGAAGAGCAGAATATTAAGTTTAGAACTAATGATCTTCCTCTAATGCACTTCTGAGTAATCCCTGCCTTTGTGGGAATAGTTTCTGAACAATCAGGGCAGCACACTTCTGATCCTCACACTGTCAAAATGGAGAGAGACTCATAGACATCCATGAACAAACTCTCGTGGTTGACTAGATATCGTAATGTTAATTAAGCCACTGATTTTGGTTGCATATATGTAGTCTACAGACATGCTTCTTTTTTTGGAAGGCAGTGGTTACTCCATTTTGGAGCTAGTCAGATCAAACACAATTCATAAAATGGAAAATCTCAGGTCATGAGATATCAAAATCTTGGTACATCTCAATTTATGCTGAGAAGCCTCTTGTCCAGTGGTTGATAATAGCTATAATAATGAACAAGCTTCGGTGGAAAAATTGTTAGATTTTATTGCACCTCAGTTCCAGTCTAAAGTTTCCTCAGTTATACACAATTTTATCCAATTTGAACTGTAAGCATAAACACACTGAGATGCCTAACTACTTTAGCACAGCGAAACATAAAACTAGCAATTAGATCATACACAGGTACACAAGTATTTAATGCCCAAAGTGTCTTGTTCTTACATCCAGAACAAAGGGCTCCCGTACCAGGGACAATGGCCCACTTTTACACAAAAGAAGAATGCCAAAACCACTTACAAGACTGTGCCCAAATCTTCTGCACTGAGGTTGAGGGCTAGGGCATTCCTTGCCCCCTCAAATCCTCCTCTTCCTCTGCAACTCCTTGCACAAGTGTGACCCTTTCTTAGCTGCTCCAGAACCGCTCTTAGGGTACTGTTGTGAGTCGTGACAGCCCTTCTGGCTGTCCTCAATCTTCCCCCAAAGCTGACCCAACAGTCACTCCAAAGCCTTTGCTAACTCAGCCCTCTTCTCTTAGCTAAACTAGCTATATGACAGTCCCTCAAGGCTGTCCTAGGGCTGCTCCAAAAGACTGCTGTTACAACCTTGTAACAGCTCTCTTTTGCTTCCCCAAAAATCTGTCTTTAGACTGTCCTTAATGCTGTTACAAGGCTGTTCTCTTAGCTCTCAAGCAGCCCTTAACTTATTGCCCAAAAGACACTCAGAAAAACTGCTGTTACATACACCTGTAACAGCTCTCCTGTACCTGCTATATCAGCTGTTGTTACCTCAGAAATGCTGCCCAGTAGTCCTGTACTTATTCAACACTGCCAGCTACCTTTCCCTTTCACTCAGCATATCTGTAGCTGCTTATCCAGCTCTCTAGAGGCCTGCTGCCCCTCTTCCTTGACAGGCCGAACCCTGTGGCAGCCTATCTAGGGCCTGCGGCTTCCCTTACTCACAAGCCCGAGTCACCTAGGCTGCTGTCCAAGCCTACAGCAGCCACTTCCTTGCTGTCCTAGACCTGTACCAGCTAGGCTGAGCCTTTCTCTTGGCTGTAGCAAGGATATCTTGGTAGTCCGAGCCTCTCTTAGGCCTCGGCCTGCCCTCCCTTGGCCTCCAACAGCCCTGCAGCCTCCTCCCCACTTGCACCTGCCCAAAAACAAGAAAAAACACAGCAGAACTGAGGCTAAGCAACCTCCTCCATGGCTGGACTGAGGTCACCAAAACAGGACTGAAATCACGAAGCTCCTCTTCCCTTATCTCTCCACAATGATCAAATGTCACAATGACTTGATCTCTATTTATACAAGTTTTAAGGGGTGTGTCAAAATCAGTGTTTTAAAAACCGGTAAACCGAAACCGAAACCGGCCGGTTTGACCGGTTAGATGACAGACCGGGTCGAACCGGTTGAAAAACCGAACCGGTCGACCGGTTTAAGACGGAACCGGCCGGTTTATGACCAAACCGGCCGGT
>ML781263.1:403775-414675 GCA_009831015.1 Picea engelmannii
ATATATTTTTTTCGTTAAAATTTAAATATTTTATGTATTTTTTAAAAAACCGGTTCATTGAAACCGGTTTGACCGGTTTATTACCGGTTCCGGTTGGACCCTCGACCGGTTCCGGTACCGGTTTCGGTTTTTAAAACATTGGTCAAAATCCCCTCCACAAGTCAACATTAAATTAGAATAATTTAATCTTCTTGTGTGGGTGTGAAGCCCCAACACAAGCCCACGAAGCCATCGTTAAACCCCCAAGCTCCCAGCTCAAACTACAAGGGGGTTTTCGCTGAACCGAAAGTGTGAGGTGGTGCTCATGATGATTCCCACATGCCCAACAGCTAGGGCACGTGTGAATACCTGCTCGAAGCTACAAAAATCAATGGTTGAGATCATCCCACAATAATCTCAACTCAAAACCCACTTTGGGTTAAGTTCCCTAAGTGCACTTTATGTCTCCTAATTCACCCACAAAGTGAATTAATAGTCACTTTAGGCTAAAATGACCAAATTTCACTTTTGACTTAAATCTCCTAAGTCAACGTGAAATTAGACATAAAGTACAAGGTACAATGGTACCACCAACTCCCTCTTGTGGTTAGAGGCTCAAAACCACAAGGGGACCACTTCTAGAGGTACACCAAAACTCAACAGATTTGTCCTCGGAAATTTAAAATATAATATCATCTAACTAGCTCTAAAACAAGTCAAACAAAAAGCAATAAAATAATTGGAAAAAGTAGTGGGGATGCCACTTGTCCTCTCCAAATGCAAAACGCTTCCGTGAACTTGGCTCATTTGACCATGCAACATTCTACATAGTGCCACATGTGGTCTCATCCCATGGAAGGATCCTCCAAGAAACCTCAATAAATGTGCATTAAACCAATCTTTAAAGGAGTGCTCCCTTAGATTAGGGGGTCAACACCCATAAAAGACCAAAACATGCCCAAAATAGTAGCAATGGGCTAGGTCGTACTCTCCAAGAAGTCAATAACTCACCCTTCAAGAGAATCTCATAAAAATATGTGCAAAGAGGGTACACATAGCCATTCTAACCACCTCCATGGATGAAGGAGACTGCAAACAACATGCCAAAGCATAGTTCCATGTGCATGAACATCAAAACCAACTCCTAGATGCACAAAATATGGTAGGTGTTGTTAAAATTAATGCAGTTGCAAGAGCCATTCTCCGAGAGGATGGCAAAGACCCTAGCTGAGATCTAGTGCCCCCAGTACACTCCTGGGGTTCTTGGTCTGGGACCAAGTAGTTAGAGCCATGACAAAAGACCCTAGTGAGGGCCCCCAGTGTATTGTTGGGGTTCTTGGTCAAGGACCAAGCAGTTTTGATGGTATAAGTCCGTAGATGTGTTCAAGGGCCCTTGGATGTGTTCCAAGGAATTCTTGCTCGGTGCTTGGATTGATCCTTGGTTGTGTACCTTGGTGGATAAGACCCTAGTTGTGATCTAGGGCCCCCAGTTACGTTATGGGGTATCCTGGTCTGGGACCATGCAGTTTCTTGGTTAAGTACCAAGCCGAGATGATGTGTGATCTTCTTCTCTCCTGGGATGGTCCATGAGACCTAGGAGCAGTTAAGAAGAAGGACATGGTCACATCATTGACCTTCCTCTTATGTTGGGATGATAAAAGCTTATAAGTTATATCATGAGACTCATGTGGACATTCTGCCATTAAAGAAGAACCCCCCTTGACCTTGTCTTATTACCTTTGCAATCCCTTGCTTGAGTTACGTCCTCCTTAATGTTTATGTGATTTGGTTCTTTGCTAGCCGCCTTGACTTTGGATCCCCTCTCCTTGACTTGTTGACTATTCTAATTAACATTTAATATTTTATGATTAAAATATTAACTGTTTAATTTGTTTAAATTGTTAGGGTTTAATCTAAGCCTAAAGTTAGGGCTAATTTTGCTAACCCTAACCTTACCTACCAAAATATAAAAAGGAGAGACCTCTCCTCTCGCTAGGCACATTCACTCTTCCTTCTAAGCCAAGTCTTGGTCTGAATTTTTGTTGCGGCTCCCTTTGTTCTGGTTGTTGAAGTCGTGCGGCCCTCTTTAGGTCAGTTTCTCTTGCTTGGTATAGCCATCGTGGGCTTACCTCTCCTGTTCCTTGCTGCCGCTGACCCCTAAGGGTCTTTCTTCCAGCCTGTTGTTGTCTCCTTGTTAGTACCGTCACCTGTATGCTGTCGCTGTCTCATTATTGGTGCCACCTGTATGCTGCCGCTGTCTCATTACTGGTGGCACTTGTATGCTGCCTCTGTTTCATTGCTGGTGCCACCTGTATGCTGCCGCTGTCCTCCTTTTTGTGACCTGTGTATGCTACGTAGCTTACAACATTTAGTACCCTAAGCAGGGTTTGATGAGGCAGCCCTAAAACTGCTATTTATTTCTGTCTATTGCTGTAGCAGTTCTATATTCCTGGACATAATTTGTTAAGGCTGTTAGTAGCCTCCTTTTTCAGCCTCTAGGTTGCACAGTGGTGTCCTTGTTTCAGCCCTTTTACTTGATGATTGGTATGCTGGTTAATTTTCTGATATTTTCCTTAAAGTTCTTCTTGGCAAAATTGTTCAAGGGATCATGATGAGATCTACTTTGAGGGTTTGATCCATGACCCTTAAAGCTTTTTCTGAGCATACGGAAAAGAGGATAACAACAAGCACCTCAGGTAAATCTGTTCTTTGTTTTGTTAAGGTAAAGATCTATAATTTCTGTTATTAGTTTTTACATCAGAATTTTGAATATATTGCTGATCCAGAATTATAGTAGCAAATAAAATTAAAAATTATTTATGTTCCTAGCTAGTCTATATTTTGCCCTTAGATTCTAACAGGTGCTCTGGAGAAGTGTGCATGTAGGGTGGCTATGCATTAATAAATGTGTCACAAAGTAATGATAAAGAGAGTGCTCCACTAATCCATGGGGTCAAACATCTACAAAATGAACATAATGCTAAAAATATCTGTATTCCTTTGGTCACTCGACCAAGGCAAAGATTACATGAGAAGTCAACAAATATAGCCATTGGAAGTCTAGATCCTCTAGGAATGTGTGCAATGAGGAGCGCTCCACCACCTAGGCCATAAACCATGATCAAGACTCAATGAATGAGGCCATGGAACCTCCTCTAGTCAAGGTGAAAAAGGCATAGCAAAAAGCATAGCACAATCTCTGAGATAAAGTTCTCTAGGGTTCCAAAACAAGAGATGAACAAGTATACAAGCAGACAACTCTCACTAAAATGCCTTAGCACCTACATAGTGTTCAACAGATAAACTGTCACAAGGAGATCTTCTAGGAAAGTGTGTACAAGTAACATGCCCCTCATCCATCCACGCGCTCACTCAAATCAACCTGTATGCCTCTGACATGTGTGATGAAGATGCCAAATAAATGATAATCCTTGATGTATATGCCTCCAAATAACTAAAATATGGCTTAAAAACCAACATCCTCAATATGCAACTTGCTTGGTTAGGGTCTTCAATTGCATCAAAATCCTCATGATATATAAGGGGTAACACCATGTACCCCAAAACTCATAAAGCACCCCAAACATGGTGTAAACACTTTTAGAGTAACTCAAAAAACTAAAAGAAGGGAAAGAAGAAAGGACACAAGAAGGATAAGAAGGAAGAATCGAGCCAATGTAAGAAGGATTTGAGTAATATGAAATGTTTTAGGTAACACGAGAATGGACATTATGCTAGCGAATGTTTGGAGAAGATGAATGGGAAAACCAAGCAGTAGAGATAGGTTGCAAGGATTGTGGGTACTGTAGCAGGAGTGGATGAGTTAACATCCCAGCTTGAGATCGCCTTCTCCATGGTCTCTTGTTTATCTTCCAATACTATGTCATAGTGGGGCATCAAAACATATGACATATGCTAGAAAACTCTTTAGTAGGATTTAGGAGCAAGAGGGAGGAATGGGTGTGGAGTTGGGTGATGATGCTACTTATCTTGTGAAAGGATTGGGCTCCATTTTCTTTTGGATGCTATCAAGTGATGTTCTTGACTTGAGTGATGTTTTGTTTGTTCTTGGTTTGAAGAAAATATTTCTATCATTTTCTTGTATAATAGATCTTCAGTGTAGAGTTACATTTGAAGGACAACAATGCATTGCCAGTGATTGTAGTTGGGCAAATTCGAGGAATTTGGCTAGAGTGTGAGAGATGGTAACCTTTATAGGTTACTTGCTGATCTTGTGGCCCTTGTACATGCCAACATAATGCTAGGTGAGTCTTCTAGTTTTGGCGAGGCATATGAAGAGCATGTATGGTGGGATGCCATGGAGATAGGTTCAAAACCTATTATCGAATTAGTAATTGATTCCAAGCTTGCAGTTGATGGGAGTATTGAAGGGTACCATAACATGGTTGTTGGATTCTCCTAGAAAGAGTGAGTTGACCTTAATGAAATTCTTGCTCTAGTTACTAGAGGATTCTTCCTGAAAGAGGGATTTGAGCCTATTGACGGTTTTGCTTCAATTGATAAGGGTTTTCAGGTGCAGGGGCGAGATACCCATGTTTACAGTTTGTTGGAGGTCTTATGTGGGTTGTTTGAACAACAAGCTTGGTATTTTAGGATGGTTGAGATTTGTGTAGATTTTTATCTTTCTGATTTTGATAGACTTGACCCAGTTGTCTTGGTCTTCTATGGAGATGTGATAATCTTTGCAAAAATTCCTAAATAACTCATGGTGTGGTGTCTTGAATATTTTGGCCCATGAAGTTGATATGAAAGATGTTGGAGTTGGGTAGGTCATTGATGACCTATCCTCTGTTAAAGTTTCTTGCTTAATCTGTTATTATTAATCTTGATTATAACAACAATATAATAAGGATCTTACTGAAAGAAACACAATCACAGAGTACACAAGCATTTATCCTGGGAAACCCTCAAGGGGAAGAAAACCCAACAAAACTTCTTTAATATAGATTCAATAACCAAGTACAGTGTCTCTCACAAGAGATATCTCACCAAACAGAAGATCCACCAGAGACCCTAACCAGAACAAATTAGCGCACCACTTAGACCAAGATAGTCCTTCACCAAGATAACCTTCACCTTTTTTGAGATACTCTTCCTTGTAGCTGCGTCACTCTTAGACTTGCGCACTTGATAGAGAGAGCTTGATGAGTTTTTGTACAAATGAGGTGCTAGGCCTCTTATAAATACAAGTTGTGCCCCCCCATTAATTAGGTCAGGGCCGACCTGTCCACTTTATCTTTCTAATTTACTTTTGACATGTCTAGGCACAATAGGGCCGACTTGTCAATATAATATACATATATATTTTATCTTTTACCTTATCCAAAAAGGGGATAAGAATATTCTTTGCAGTTACACAATATATTAACACTCCCTCTTAACAAGAAGGATATTCTTTGTCTTTTGACAAGTCACTGGATGTCATCATCAACTGAACAATATCATCTCAGCAATATCATCAACTGGATAATCATCATCAATTGGACAACAACATCAACTAGATAACATCATTAACTAGGCAACATCATCAACTGGGTAACGAAAGGCATCAATATAATTCACTTGGTCATCTGGCATCACGATCACTGACTGGTTCTCCATGAATCCATATTAAAGAAGTTTTGTTCTCTTTATCTTCACACAGAAGATACTCCTTTCTTTCATCATCAGACAGAAGATATTGTTTCTTATCTTCACAGAAGATATCTTATCTTCACACAAAAGATATCTTATCTTCACACAAAAGATATTTTATCTTCACACAGAAGACATTCTATGAGTTTTGCCATTCCTTTTATGTTCTCCCTTCTCTTGTAGTCATTTATCTCACCCATCCACCGGGGAGGACTACTACCATAACTTCACTCCTAGTCATCCCACATGAACTAGAGAAGCTAAGATGCTAGCCTAGGCAAGACTAGACTCCCTTTCCATGAGCCACGCAGGATGACGACACAAACCTCAAGAGCCAACTAACCATTCCACATGGTCAAGGTTTGTGTTCCAGGCTACTCAATCTTGGGCCAGAGCAGAGTATCTTCCCGTTGCCCCTTGGAGAAACATCCACAGTCCTCTCTACGAGGGTGGTCACACCCCTCTCTACGAGGGTATTCTAGCATGTCCCTAGAGTATCCAAAACTCAACACTTGGACATAGGCCAACCTTGGCAAATTTCTCATTCCCCTTCTCTACGAAGGTCTCTTCTCTCTTCCTTCTCTATGAAGGTCTACCTGTGGGATTGCTCATTCCTTCTCTACGAAGGTCTCTTCCTTCTCTATGAAGGTCTAGCTATGGGATCTGAAAAATCTCTTGTGGTCCAAAATCTTTCCATGGTATAATACCATGCTACCCATCTACTGGGCACCATCCATCTACTTTCCTAACTGCACCAAATCATGATCCTCCATTTCGAACTCGGAGACATAGCTCCCTCTTGCACCAAACTAAGAGCTTCTAATCATCATCCTTGAAGTTCTCTTATGTAATATCATGGGTGCCTTCTTGAGTTCAAATATTTCTTTCTTTCTGACTTCATACTGGATCAACATGCTCCCTCTGCATCTATAAGAACGGTACTGGAACAACCTGCAGTTACCTGCATCTGATCAACTATATCTGAGTATCCATCTTTCTCTTCATCTTGAACATTTCTGTTCTGCATCTTTAGGAGCCTCCTGCTCCTATATAAATGTTGGATAATGTCTGGTCTTTACTGTTTGTCACCATATCATAAGTCCTTCTCATGCTGTCTAACTTCTGCAAGTCAAGGCATAAGTTCTTTTTTCCGAGACCTGTAAACTCACTTACAATATGCTTTCTAAGATGTCACTTAGCCATTCAGTCAGTAACAATAAGCAGTAATCAAATAAAACTATATCATGATTCTTATCATAATAGTACACATCTTTTCTGAAGAAAAACTTGTTCAACCATGTACACATCTTAAACCCTAATCATGAATAAGACTTTTGAACTCTTTTTCACTCTACCTATGAAATTACCAAAAATTTCCTTACTGTCATAGCCAAACACATACCTTTGTCACTCTTATGAGTGATCATACCTAAAATGAATATTTTAACTGTTTCTTTATCCTCTTCTTTGATACTTCCTTCATAAGTCTGCATAGACACTGAAGTAAAATGAGGTTAATTAACATTCTCACAAAAATCTAACTTGTAATGATAAAGTATTAAAGTAAACAAGATACTAAAAATGAACATGAATACTTATCTTTTGTTTTTGTTTGGGGAGGCTCCATGGACTCCACCATTTGCTAGCTTTCTTCTGGTTCTGGTATACCCACTGTAACATGATCTAGGAGATCATTCTCGTCTAGAATCATTTGCAACCTATGCTTCCAAGATCTGAACTTTCCATATCCTTCCAGCCTGTATTCTACCCTCATAGCGATAGCCATTCTTTCTTGCAATAGAAATCCTAGCCCTCCGGGCTATAAAATAATAAAAAAATCGAATTTCTTGGATCTGAAAATTGAACTCACCAAAAGATGCGTTGGATTGAGGCGAGTATACTGGTATAGTCAGTTTTTGAAAATTTCAATTTCTTACCCTTGAAACTGGACCAACGGATTTTTGGACTGGTGCTTCTCGTTTTCTGGTACTTCTGGTTTTCTGGTACTAGTGAAAACTAGGGTTTCACTTTCCGAGAGTTCTATCCACTGAAAAGGTGCGCTGAAGGTGCTAATGAGTTCCTTAGGCTAGGACGCACTTTTCTAGATGATCTTTGAGCTGAAATTCCTCTTTAATAAAAAACCCTAATTTTCTTATACGACAACAATGACGTTTTTCTTTTTTTGTGAAAGATGCTCTCTTCAGCTTAGCTCTGGTACCATGTTAAAGTTTCTTGCTTAATCTGTTATTATGAATCTTGATTATAACAACAACATAATAAGGATCTTATTGAAAGAAACACAATCATAGAGTACACAAGCATTTATCCTAGGAAACCCTCAAGGGGAAGAAAACCCAACAAAACTTCTTTAATATAGATTCAATAACCAAGTACAGTGTCTCTCACAAGAGAGATCTCACCAAACAAAAGATCCACCAGAAACCCTAACCAAAACAGAATAGCGCACCACTTAGACCAAGATAGTCCTTCACCAAGATGACCTTCACCTTTTCTGAGATACTCTTCCTTGTAGCTGCATCACTTCTCCATGTAGCTGCATCACTCTCAGACTTGCGCACTTGATAGAGAGAGCTTGATGAGTTTTTGTGCAAATGAGGTTCTAGGCCTCTTATAGATACAAGTTTTGCCCCCCCATTAATTAGGTCAAGGCAGACCTATCCACTTTATCTTTCTAATTTACTTTTGACATGTCTAGGCACAACAGGGCCGACTTGTCAATATAATATACATATATATTTTATCTTTTACTTTATCCACACAGGGGATAAGAATATTCTTTGCAGTTACACAATATTTTAACACTCCTTAACAAGAAGGATATTGTTTGTCTTTTGATAGGTCACCGGATGTCATCATCAACTGAACAATATCATTTGGGCAATATCATCAACTGCATAATCATCATCAACTTGACAACAACATCAACTGGATAACATCATTAACTGGGCAACATCATCAACTGGGTAACGACAGGCATCAATATAATTCACTTGGTCATCTGGCATCACGATCACTGACTAGCTCTCCTATTAAAGAAGTTTTGTTCTCTTTATCTTCTCACAGAAGATACTCTTTCTTTCTTTCATCTTCACAAAAGATATCGTAACTTCACATAGAAGATATTTTATCTTCACACTGAAGATATTCTATGAGTTTTGCCATTCCTTTTATGTTCTCCCTTCTCTTGTAGTCATCTATCTCACCCATCTACTGGGGAGGACTACTACCATAGCTTCACTCCTAGTCATCTCACATGAACTAGAGAAGCTAAGATGCTAGCCTGGGCAAGACTAGACTCCCTTTCCATGATCCACGCAGGATGATGACACAAACCTCAAGAGCCAACTAACCATTCCACATGGTCAAGGTTTGTGTTCCTGGCTACTCCATCCTAGGCCAGAGGAGAGTATCTGCCCGCTGGCCCTTGGAGAAACATCCACACTCCTCTCTACGAGGGTGGTCACACCCCTCTCTACGAGGGTATTCTAGCATGTCCCTAGAGTATCCAAAACTCAACACTTGGACAGAGGCCAACGTTGGCAAATTTCTCATTCCTCTTCTCTACGAAGGTCTCTTCTTTTTCTCCTTCTCTACGGAGGTCTCTTCTCTCTTCCTTCTCTATGAAAGTCTACCTGTGGGATTGCTCATTCCTTCTCTACAAAGGTCTCTTCTCTTTCTCCTTCTCTACGAAGGTCTCTTCCTTCACTACGAAGGTCTAGCTATGGGATCTGAAAAATCTCTTGTGGTCCAAAATCTTTCCATGGTATAATACCATGCTACCCATCTGCTGGGCACCATCCATCTACTTTCCTAACTGCACCAAATCACGATCCTCCATTTCGAACTCGGAGACATAGCTCTCTCTTTCACCAAACTAAGAGCTTCTAATCATCATCCTTGAAGTTCTCTTCTGTAATATCCTGGGTGCCTTCTTGAGTTCGAATATTTCTTTCTTTCTGACTTCATACTGGATCTACCTGCTCCCTTTGCATCTATAATAACGATACTGGAACAACCTGCAGTTACCTGCATCTCATCAACTATATCTGAGTATCCATCTTTCTCTTCATCTTGAACATTTTTGTTTTGCATCTTTAGGAGCCTCTCGCTCCTATATAAATACTGGATATTGTCTCGTCTTTACTGACCGTCACCATATCATAAGTCCTTCTCACGCTGTCTAACTTCTGCAAGTCAAGGCATAAGTTCTCTCTTCCGGGACCTGTAAACTCACTTACAATATGCTTTCTGAGATATGTCACTTAGCCAATCAGTCAGTAACAATAAGCAGTAATCAAATAAAACTATATCATGATTCTTATCAGAGTAGTACACATCTTTTCTTAAGCAAAACTTGTTCAACCATGTACACATCTAAAACCCTAATCATGAATAAGACTTTTGAACTCTTTTTCACTCTAGCTATGAAATTACCAAAATTTTCCTTACTATCATAGCCAAACACATACCTTTGTCACTCTCATGAGTGATCATACCTGAAATGAATATTTTAACTCTTTCTTTATCCTCTTCTTTGATACTTTCTTCACAAGTCTGCATAGACACTAAAGTAAAACGAGGTTAATTAACATTCTCACAAAAATCTAACTTGTAATGATAAAGTATTAAAGTAAACAAGATACTAAAAAAGAACATGAATACTTATCTTTTGTTTTTGTGTGGGGAGGCTCCATGGACTCCACCATTTGCTATCTTTCTTCTGGTTCTAGTATACCCACTGTTACATGTTCTAGGAGATCATTCTTGTCTAGAATCATCTGCAACCTATGCTTCCAAGATCTGAAGTTTCCAGATCCTTCCAGCTTGTCTTCTACACTCATACCAGTAGCCATTCTTTCTTGCAATAGAAACCCTAACCCTCCGGGCTATAGAAATAATAAAAAAATCAAATTTCTTGGATCTAAAAACTGAACTCACCAAAAGATGCGCTGGACTGAGGCGAGTAAACTGGTATAGTCAGTTTCTGAAAATTTCAATTTCCAACCCTTGAAACTAGACCAACGGATTTCTGGACTGGTGCTTCTCGTTTTCTGGTACTTCTGGTGCTTTTGGTTTTCTGGTACTGGTGAAAAATAGGGTTTCACTTTTCGGGAATTCTATCCACTGAAAAGGTGCGCTGAAGGTGCCAATGAGTTCCTTAGGCTAGGGCACACTTTTCTAGATGATCTTTGGGTTGAAATTCCTCTTTAATAAAAAGCCCTAATTTTCTTGTACGACAACATTG
>ML781263.1:420001-441871 GCA_009831015.1 Picea engelmannii
ACTAGTTGACTAGTTAACTCAGCTAGGTGGCAGTTCACTCCCGTAACTGCCTGAGAGACTAGACTAGGTGGCAGTTTACTCTTGTAACTGCTGGTGTGTGTCCAGATCAATCTAGACCACCACTATGGCTCATTAGTTACTCAATTATCCTATATATATTGTAAATTATTCACTCTTTGAGTGTGGAATACGGTTAATGAGAATTCTTCCATTCTTTCTATCTTGCTTCTTCTTTCTTAATTTCTCTCTGCAAATGTGTGTAGTATTTTCTAGCTAGATCTATTCTGTGCAGGTTCAACACATTTACATTGGAAACCCTAGTACTACTTGGAGTGCCTGATGTGGAGAAGATAGAGAGAGACTATCTTGTTTTCTCTTGTACACTAGTGTGATGCAAGTGTAGGTGCCAAAGAGGACTTGCCGGTGTGTATGTTTACTAGTTGTGGATCTTTGGTGGATTGACCAACATTAGTTGGGAGTGATTCCTAGCTAGGAGGAGTTGGTGGTTAGGGTTTTCTATTTATGGTGGATGCCCTAGATGGGGTTTGGAGACTGACTTGTAACAACTTGTATTGCATGGTTGGTATGTACTTGTAACTTCATCTTATGTATCTATGAAGCATGCTTTGCTGCCCAAACAAGTTTGTGTACTTGCAGATCTGATTTTCAACGTATGTTGTCATGATAATTGAAGAGTTTCTAGAGCTGGTTATGCATGCCAATTTTACATAACAGTGAGCAGATTTTGTTAAGTGATTTAATGAAGATATAGAAGCTAAGGGGGAAGATTAATGGCTGTAATAAATCTTATGTAATAAGTATTTTCAGATCTGTTACATGCTTGGGATGTGTGCCCTATGTGCTAGAAAGATTTTCCCATTGAAGTACCTTTTTTCAATGTTTATTTTATTAGGCTGCCTTGGGTAATTGGTTGGATAAAAGTGAAATATATACTGTTGTAATTTATATTTCAGATTCAGCGTCAAGGTTGAAAGCTCGTAGGAGATAGATCTGGGGAACCTCAAGGGTGAGGTGAAATTTCTGAATTTGCATTAGTTGTAGTAAATGGAAATTCCAACATTGTTGTCATTGTGCACAATCTTCTCTTTATATAGTGTTGTCAATGCTTAACTGATTGCATTAATGCATACATTTCATGATCATACACTATATAGTCTAGAACTTTTGAAAAGGTCTCAAAGTGGAACACAACAAGTTTTATGCGTTAAATCAAAATTGTACCTATTACCACTCAAACTGTACTTAATGATAAAATCCCTAATCCACAAGGTACAACTCAAGAGGCAACTGTTAGGACGGGCACCATTGTCACCTCAGAAACCTATCCTCTTCACTTGAGGCTGGCTCTCCAATGAGTCACATGGTGAAGTTGAGAGTAGCCTTAGTAAAATAAAGTTTTGGGGTTTTTAGGGTTTTAAATATAGGTGATGGAAGAAAGTAGAGATTAGTGCCAAATCCAACTAGGGCAATGGAGTCAAGGTGAATCAAATGGCCTATGAGGCCAAGAAGAATCCCTCTTAAGAATTGGCTTATTTCATTCAAGGATTGGGGCTTAGATTAGAACCAAAAGGAAGACTAATCCTTCACCCAATCAAGATCGACAATGAATATCAAGGTATACAAGAAGGGACCCTTAATGGAAAAATCTTCACCAACAAAATTAACTATTGCTTGACAAATTTACTTGATACTTTTGCTAGGGATCCACAAGGAAGAACAAAGCATGGTGCCAAATAATCAACAAACCATCAAAGGAAGACGGAAGGAGAAAACCCTAGAGCATCTTCCTTCCAAGTGGTAACTTACCCCTCAAATGGATCGATCTTGAAGGCTTGTAGAAGACTTGAACATTTCATCTTTAGATTCTTATGCACCAAATAAAACCAAGATAGAGAAGCTTCAAGATTTGATAACAATCATCCACAAAGAAAGAACCCTTTACACAACCATATGCTCTAAGAAAGATATGTCAATTAAGCTCCAAGGAGTGAGAGCTCCAAAAATACAACCATGAGTGATAATGAGGAAGGGCATCTCTTTATATAGAGTGGTGCTCACGTTCCTTTACAATAAAATAATATTATCTCATGTGAGATCCTTAGATCTAGACCTAAGAAAAGTAAAATACAAATTTCTTACAACTATCTAGTCAAAATACAAAAAACATGGAGTGTTCAAGCCACATGTACAATGATCAATGTGAAAATATCCCAAGAGAGGACATCTCCATAAGAGAGGGAAGACTGAGTGTCCAAGGTGCAACTTTGTCCTCCAAAGGCCCTCAAAGTATGTAGACATTCCACAAACTCCTCAAAATATGAAATAGAAGATTCATAGGGTTCCTCAAATGTGGACATACAAGTCTCCAAGGCCAAAACTTCCTCAAAATCATGAAATAAACACTTTGAAAAGGGGCAGCCTCTCCAAAAACAACTCCATAAGTCATGTGTGAAATATTCAAGGTGAAACTACCCTTATCAAATGCATGATGCAAAGCCCCAAGAGATCCTCCAATGTGGGTGCATGGTTCTCCAAGGTGACAAGGCTCAACAATTAATGCAATAACCCCGAATGATCTCCTCAAGCTCCATAAGCAATGTATGATGTCTCCGAGGGAGAGTCTTTCTCCTCAAACCAAGTGAATCATCCCTCAAGCCATGGGAGGGGGGCTAGTAAGTTCACATGTGCCAAGTGTAGCCCTCCATGCTATCTCCAATGTGGACATTCTCCCAAGTGATGTGACATATGCCTCAAAATGAATGAACAAGGAGAGAAATCCAAATTCTAGGACGTGGCATGGCATGAGAGGCCCTGGCACATGAAAAATGACTCAAAATAGTTGACTTGTGTCTTGGGAACCATGAACTACCTCAAGAGTTGTGAAGATGCCCAAAAATCAGGATGAAGCTAAATGCCCAAGAAGTATCATGCCACATCATATGGTCCATCCACATGTCATCAAACCCTTTATCTCATCAATATCCATGAAAACAAGTAAGTGCCCCAGCTATCCAAAGCCTTAAAATACAAGGGCTAGTGAAGGAATTCACTAGGGCCACCCTCTGCCAAAAAGAGGGGTAACAATACCCATGGCATGTCCAAAAACATCCCTCTTCAATTTCTAAATCTTGTTGAATGTTAGCTAGTTCAAGGACAAGAGCAACTACTCTGCACTTGATCTCGTCAAATGTTTCTTGTTGTGCTACTCCCCAACTAAACTAGACATGGTTGTGGTGCATTGCATTAAATCAGTGCATGACATGGGAAAAATGAGCAATGAATTTGCATTAGTAAGCCATTCCTATGAAATTTCGTAAGTCATGAATGTTCTTTGATGCGGCTAGTTGACTATGGAAAAAAGCTTCATGGGATCAATGTTCAATCCATCTCGGTTCACATGAAATCTAAGATAAACAAGTTCTTATTGCCCAAATGTATGCTTCTTTAAGCTGATCACTAGCTTTTCATTGAGCAATTCTACTAATACTTGGACAAGATACAAGTGCTTCTCCTTGGTGTTATTGAACATAAGAATGTCAGCTAGATACATGATCACAAATGAGTGAAGATATGCTCTCGACTTGGTGCTTTGTCATCTCATCTTCATGAATGCCATGGGGGAATTTGTAAGACCACATAGCATCACCAACCATTCCAATAGACTTTGATGAGTCTTGAAGGTTGTCTTCCAAGTACTTTTTTCCTTTGAGAACTTCAGATTGATTTTATCGAAAGTCTTCTCCCTCAAGCTAATCAAATAAGTTGCCTACACACAACAGTAGATATCAGTTCTTAGTGGTGATTCTGTTAAGGAGTTGGTTATCCATGCATGTTCTCCATCTGCCATCCTTCTTTGAAACAAACATGATGGCTGATCCATGTGGCGAAGAGTTGGGGAGGATGTACCCTTAATATAGCAACTCTTGAATTTGCCTCTTTATCCCTCCATTCTCAAGTAATGAAGTTCTCTGTGTCACTTCATTGGGCATAAAAGCTCCCTATTGCAAGTCAATGCAATGTTCAGTTGCCTGACTCGGAGGCATACTTCCAGGTCCTTGAAACAATTTCACTTGTCATTGTAGTAAGTCATTCAATGGCTTTTCCTTCAACAACTCCCATTGCACCAAGTCTTTGCACAACTGTGCAGATGCACAGGTATGGTCCTCCGAGTTCTGGTGTTGATTAGAAAGTGCAAACTTTTTTTCCTTCTCTGGTCACAAAATGAGCAATGTAAGCTATATTGATGCCTCGATAAATCTATGAGCTTCTGTGGTTGATGCTAAGGGTGCTAGATCTTTTGCATTGTCATCTAATAGTTTTTTCTTTTACAAGTCTGTATTGCATCAGAGTCCCAAAAATAAGAATTGCCAAAGATAGCACCACACACATCCAAAGGTACTATACGTCAGACTCTACTTTTATATAATCTTGTTTTATAGAACATCTTCATTGATTGTAGATTTCCAAGTTCATAATCTTTAGTTTATGATTGTAATATGAGTAAGTATTCATTTCATAAACTCAGTCACATAATATATTTGTTTACGAAATTCTCTCTATTGCCACACACCCACTGTATGTGAGTCTCCATGTTCATATCTAAAATTCTACAACCACAAAACTGGCATTCAACTAATAAGGACCATGATGCTTGTTTCTTATGTCGTTCGTTCAAGCGATTGAAAAGCAGTTTGTTCAACTATAATGCATTTGTACCATTTTTTCAAGATAAATCCAATCATAGAAAAATAATTACCTCTTTTTAAGTTAGGATGACTCTTAACACTCATTTTAGCGCAGGTTTGCAGGGTTCTCATTGGAAGTGTCGAGCTTCACCAGCTAAGCATAGAATTATTACATTCACATTGTGGGCATTCTGTCAATCAAGAACAAAATGGCTTATTCATGTGTAGTTTCTGTCTCTGTGGTTGTGATGAGGAAGTACTCTCTAGCTTCAGCTTTACTATTACCCTTCTAGATGACAGTGCAAAGGTGTGTGCATATTGTTCTGGACAAAGTGCAGCAGAATTGTTGCAAGTGTTTCCCGATGAGTTCTGTGCTTGGCCTGAGGTATGTTTTTCTCATCAAAGCGTGCTGGTAATCGAGGAGAGGTTATGTGCGTCTATGATTTTTTTTAATGCACTTGGGCAGATAGGAATCAACCTAGTCTTTGCATAGGAGTAAACAGTTTGTTTCCATGATCAACCGGTCACTTGTAAAAAAACAAAGTTTGAAGCTGTTTATCAGTTCATATTTCTTTGCGAAATGCAAATAGAAGGTATGTACAAAAATATCAATACACAGATACATGCGTAAATTTCATTAAAGTATTCCAGTCAAAACCATCTGACCGTTATCCAACTATATACTTAATATTCAAGCTGCAGCAATTGAATGCTTTTGTTCTCATGTATATGCAACAGTAAACGGGCGCTTTTTGTTTGCCTAAAAGCATTTGAACTAGGCCGTAAAGGCTTCACAGTTTAGGCAATATTCGAATCCTCCCTAATGGAGTTATTATTCACTAATAATACCATTCCTGTTCAGAATGCAAGTTCTATGACTAAGCGATAAAGTTCAAATAAACTCTTAAATTATTCTGTATTGTGTCAGTTCTGATTATTTTGTTTGTAATTTCAGGATGAGCAAGCTATGTACCTATATACTATCCAAAATGAAGAGTTCATGGTTGCAATTTTCAAAAATATGTATAGCAATGACTATAACCGAACGACCCATGACATGAACCCAGATTCAGGTATGCCCACTTGGAGAGTTGCACGAGCTTTGAAGTGTGATTGAGATATCTACCTCACTATTCCTTTACACTTCAAACTTGGCTGCACTGCCATATTTTGGTAACAACTGCTCAGAACGTTGCCCTTGTGGAGAAAACTTCATGCAGAACAGAACGTGCGGAATGCTTTTTCGGCAAATTAGTTACAAAGGTTGACATGGCATCGAAAGGCAATAGATATCTTCTGTTCTATGCCATGTTTACTTTAGTAGAAAGCAGACACAAGATGAATATCTACTGCTGACTGTGTAAATATCACACATGAGATGAGTACGAGGTTTTATTTCCAATTGATCTACCAAACTAGTGGGCTGAATACATCGCAAAAGCCCAAATTTTGCCGTGTAAATGTTAAACAATCAAGCAAAGAGTATCATAGTAAATCTCAGTCCAGTTGCTTTCCACTTTAGATTATAATTCCTTTGTTATCATAATTTTTTTGATCCAGATTATTTAACAATAGATTCATAAAACAATCCTGCTTGTCCGGGGATCGATGTATGCAATTTCTTTATTTGCAGACACCCTAGGTTGCCACATGATTTGACAGGTGTAAAATCTGTTCCCGTATAAATTTGCGGCTGAAGAGCTACCAAATTTATGTTCTCCAGTGTTATCTCCGTCGTTTTGTTCTCAAAACTTAAACTTGTATATATTGATGATCTAAATTTGACAACACCTCTGATTCTAATTGCACAATTCACTATGTAAGTGGTTGCAGAATTTGCATGATGCAACTGTCGTGACAATACTCTAGTTGTACCTCATTAACATGGCGCATAAGTTTCAAGGTTAGGGACCATGTTACAATACTTGGTTTTCTCTTTATCCATCATACAGTCAACCATGTATTCTTCTGCCTCTTGTAATTTTAAATGTAGAACTGTACTTTATGTTATGATCTGTCAATGCATGGCAAGTAAAATGAAAATTCTTATTTTTATGGTTTGCATTGGCAAACTATGCACATAATGGCGTTCTTTCCGCCAATTTGCAATAGAATGATTACGTATATGGCTCTGACACAATTTCATTGATTTATAGAAAAATGTCACCTACGAGCATTTGAATATATGAACAATTTATGAATAACTTGAGTGTGTTTAATGGTTAAGAATATGTGTTTACTCTTTGAATGTCACAAATTCAAATCCACCTCCATAGACTTTAGCACTCAAATCCCTGCGTTGAGAGGTCCCTTGTCCCACAAACAAGGGGTCTCATACACCAATTTGGTGTCTTTGACCATTACCTTAAAAATAAATTATTATTATTATTATTATTTAAAATACATAATAATAATAATAATTAATATTCAAAAAGCATATATTTGTGATTAATCAAAACTATATATATTACATTGGTATTAGCCCTTTTTTAAAGGGCACTTTCGTTAATTTTGGTTTTCAATCACATCAAAACACACACAATTTATTCATTACATTGGTCTTGGAGTTATTTTAAAAGGCATTTTTGTTAATTCTGGTTTTCAATCGCACAATTTTTAAAGTTTATTTGATTTTAAATCTTTAATAACAAATCAGCTTTTGACCATTTAAAATTTAGAAATTTTGTTGAAGAATGTTGAAGAATATTATGATACCATATTAAAATTAATAATAATAATGATAAAAGAGATCATTAATCATACAAATAGAGAACAAGGAATAGTGTCATGTGGGGATAGTGAATTTGTGTGTGAAACAAGGATGTAATGTCCTCATTTTTAGACGTTATTATATTACAGAGTGTTATGCCTACCAGAGTAGCTAGATGGGGCTGATAGCGAGTTCAAGAGATGTTGAGGGGTTTTATTGGGCCCGACTTGCATTGTTCATCATATTTCATCATTAGGATGCACAACTTGACTTTGTTTCCATTGCATTCCCACGATTTTCGTAATTTCGAGTTATTATGGGTCATATATTAATTAATTTCACTAAGAGGGTCATTTTGGGCATAATACTTGGAGAAACTTTTTAGTGTAATAGCTCATCGGAATCGGGAGAAAGATCACTACATGATTAGATTATGAGAAGTGACTTTTAGTGGCCGGAGAAGCCATAGGGATAAATAAATCACTTTTTAGAGGAAAAAAAAACTAATTAATTGATAAAGTCATTTAATTAAAGAATAATAAAAATAAAGTAAAAGTCACTTTGAGGGAAAAGATGAACAAGGGGGATACAAAAGAGATAGGGGCCTCTATTATCTCATTATGTTGATTATCATTTTGATGTCTGGCTTCTTGTTAGAGAGCCCATGCACTTGGGGCTTTTGATTGAGCAAACCCTAGAGATCAACTCGGTGGTGAAAGAACCCACCCAACCTGGTCCAAGCTTGGTTCTGTAGGTGAAATATTCCTCCCTCACCATTCTACATCTGTTCATAGTTACTTCAACCAATAGTTTGGCAAGAGGGGCGCACTAGTAAGGGGCTTTCAGTAGGAGGGGCACACTAGTTGAGGAAAACAAATTCAAATTGCCATATAGAGGCTAGATCTTCAGTGGAATTCATTCCAGGGATGGTTGCTATTATCATAGTGCCATTTGTTGGCATGTTTACAAGAAGAGTGTGCTTGTCATTGATGGCAAGAACAACAACAACGATGGCATGTCTACAGGCAAGAACAACAACAACGATAGCATGCTTACAGTTATTGATGGCAAGAACATCGACGACGAAGGTATGGTTACAGGAAAGAATAATAGCGACGTTGGCAGGTTTACAGTTGGGAGACAACAATGGAAAACAAGTAGGCAAGGAAGATCAACAACAATGATGGCATGGCAAGATCAGAAGCGTAAACTCCATTTCGGAGTTTCGAATACCGGGAGTTGGAGGAGTCAAGAGTGGAGACTCTTCATCACAGGAGTCCCGAAGTTGCGAAATGCGAAACGCCGAAATCTCGAAACAGGCACATCAACAAAGACTCCATTTCGGAGTTTCGCAGACCGGGAAATCAAAGGTGAAGCGTAAACTCCATTTCGGAGTTTCGGATACTGGGAGTTGGAGGAGTCAAGAGTCGAGACTCTTCATCACAGGAGTCCAGAAGTTGCGAAATGTGAAACGTCGAAATCCCGAAACAGACACATCAACAAAGACTCCATTTCGGAATTTCGCAGACCAGGAAATCAAAGGTGAAGCGTAAACTCCATTTCGGAGTTTCGGATATCGGGAGTTGGAGGAGTCAAGAGTCGAGACTCTTCATCACAGGAGTCTCGAAGTTGCGAAATGCGAAACGTCGAAATCTCGAAACAGGCACACCGAAGGCTCGGGAATTTGTGAAATGATCCTGGCCGTTGAAGCCAAAGAACACATGGTGAAAGATTGGCATTTCACCGACTGAAAGGTCAAAGGAAGGAGAGCTCTAACCTCTCTAACTCACGATACGTGAAATTGCGAAATAATCCTAGTTGTCGAATCGATGATTGATCTGGACCGTTGATTAGACACGACGAAGGCCCTTGAAGTTTCGAAATCACGATAAGATCTGGACCGTTGGGTCCATAGGACACGTGGCGAAAGATCGTCATTTCCCTGACTGGAAAGTCAAAGGAACGAGGTTCCCTAACCTCTCGAACTCGCGATATGCGAAATCGCGAAACGTCGAAATGCGAAATTGCGAAAGCGCTTGGTCACCGTCGGTGGTCACATCGTCGAAGAGCTGTAGAGAAGAGCTCGAAGAGACAAACTCCATTTTGGAGTTTGGGACATGGAGAGTCGAGACGACTCTTCACAAAATCCCCGAAACGCGAAATGCGAAATGCGTGTTCAGAATTGGCCCCTGGTCATAACCTATGGTCACATCGACGAAGGCTCAAGGGAGGAGCTAGCACGAAGCTAATCTCCATTTCAAAGATCGCGACTTGGAGAGTCGAGATGCCTCACAACACAGGAATGCCAAAATGTCGAAATACCGAAATGGAGAAATCAACACAAGACCCTGTGCTTGTAATCCAACGGTGTTGGATGCTTGGAAATTTGATCGAAGGGCTATTGTTGCTCTTCATGATTAATTGTTCAGTTACGATCCAGTTAGCAGAACCGAATCATGGTTCTTGGACGGTTTGCGTTTCAGTTGCTGAAGCGTTGTTCTAGGGATTTGAGGGGTAACTGAAGGGGTTGTAGTGTATAAAAGAAACATGCAGTGACTGTGTGTGGCTGGTTGTTCTGAACGAAAAATGAGTTGAACTGTAACGAAGGGAAAATTACAGTATGCGCAGTGTGAGACCAACAGTGTGCGCAAAGTGAGATAAAACTCAGAGATGAGTAACAGATGAGGAATAGACAAAAGCGAGATGCAGTTTTCTTTTTGAGGCTTGAGGGAGTGAAGCAGAGCAAAAGTGGAGTGGCAGTGAACAACTCGATGAGCAGAACCGTGGCACGTTGAAGAGCATGCAGAAGCATTTGCGCATATAGCATGCACAAGGTGCACATAGACTTTCTTCAGGAGGGCACACTGTTTTTAGTGGATCTTGTGATTTGGAGCGGGAGATCACTCCCAATAGCTTGGAGGTTCATAGGAGGGTTTCTCTAACCCCCGATCTACAGTTTGGCATTGGGATTCAGTTATTTGGAGGTCATCTTCAAGGAGGCTGAATTTGCATAGTTCCTACAACCAGAAAGAGTGCATTTTGCTAGAGAGGGCATCACATATAGTTGAGATTCTTTGGTATCTTCTGTATTCAGCTTGGGGGACTCCTGGGAGTTCATTATCTTCTCCTATCTATTGTATTTTGGAGGCATTATATGCCACATACATCCTTTTTCTACATGTATGCCAAATCTGCTCTATTATGGTATGAGGTTAGATATATTTCTTCAATAAAATCAGATCCAAGTTTGTGGCCATTTCATTGTGTATCTCTATTGTCTTTACTATGGTTATTTGTTATTCCTATCATCTAAATTTTTGCATACAATAAACCATGATCAAACTCAAGAATAAGACACACATGCCAACCATTTGACAAAATGCTTCAATGATTACTGTTGTCATAACTATAACAACAAACTAATAAACTAACAACATATATATATTCGAAGCTATAAGAAGTTTGCAAACCATCTCATTGGTCACCAAAAACACAACAATAACCTATCCTGAAGTTGGGCACCTAAAATAAGGCATTTGGCTAAGTAAACAGGCCCTACCGTCAAAGTGTTTGGCGGAAGTTCTCAACCACATAATTCTGATTTTTATATCAGATCTTGTTGGGAATATTACAGTGGTATCAATGTGAATTTCCTTCGCCAACCTTTGATATACATTGATGATCTAGAGGAGACATGGATTTTGCGGATGTTGAAGAAGAGATCGTATATTGTAATGAGGAATATCAAGCCCTTAGTGAAACATTTAGAGCTCAAGTGACATTCCAACAGTTTGTATCCATCAAAAATCCTAGGTGGAGTAAAAAGATGAGGTTACACAACGAATCAAAAGGATAGAAGAAATCAATCATTGGATAAGCATAGCAAAGAAAAACAGAGACAACAATTAAGGAGGTAGATACATCACTACTAGCTAGTAAATGGAAGGAAGCACAGATTGAGCCTACACCCATTAGGAGCAAGGAACTTTGCTACAAATGTAAAAAGCCTTGCGAGCTAGATCATAGATGCATGGGTAAAGGGAAAGTGCATTCCATTGAGGTAGATCAGATAATGTTGAGGACTCAACACTTCAACATAGTGGCAACACTTGTGAGGATTCAGATGTGTTAGTACCTGGTACGACGTCATGCGTAGGGGATATTGTTTCTCCCATGGAGATGAGTGTGACACAACCCTTACCTGTTCGGACATTTATGTTAGACATGACACAGGAGGACATCAGTGGCATTCCGGATGTGGTAGAGGAGCCTTGTGTAGTATTGGACGACAAGGGACATGGATTTACAGGTCCCGGAGGAGAGGCATGGCTTGGAGCCAGATGACTATATGCATACCTATTAGTATGAGGAGAGCCAATCACCTCTTTTGATGAGTCTATTGTTAGATCAGGTTGTGGAGACTAACAGTTTGATGGGATACTCACTTCCAGGACTGGTCTATAGTGATGCATATGCACTCTTTCTTGGTCGGGATGACCATCTCTCATGTCTGGACATATTTGTATGGGATCCAGATGTAAATGACATTAGCAGAGTGAGCACACAGGAGGATACAAATACTCATACATGATACCCTACGATTCAGATGGGGGTAACAATTGATGATGGTGTGCAATGGCATACAAGAGTACTCAGTAGCACAATGGACAATGAGCAATTCATGCCTTATCTTTTGAGGAGTCTATTGTTGGGGATTTCATTGTTCAAACCAACAGTGAGAGGCATGAGGTAACACCTCAACAAGATTGTGATTACAAGTCACGACACTTGACAAGACAGTTAAGAGTTAGTGAGGAAATGATCATGGCAGCCACTAGATGCATTGATGATACACACGCATTGGTGGCAGGATATTGTTGGAGGGCCTCGATGGCACATGATAGTTCAGATGGGGGACTTTCCATTGATGACTTCCATACACTCGGGGAGAGAGTGACTGTGATGAGGGTCGATTACCAGTAGTTGTTGATGGATAGAGATTACCTATTGGAGGTTGGTGAGATGTATCACCGAGCACTAAGGGAGAATGAGATTGAGGTGGATCGACTCACTCATGATTTGGCGAGCACACAGGGATTATTGGAAGGCACACAAATATCCTTTCAGGAATCAGGGTCCTTATTAGAGTAGCTCTTTGATGAGACTAGTCGGGGATCCACTACATCTATCTCAGCAAAGAGCCAGATGTTAACTTCAGCGATTTCGCCAGAGGATGTTGGTGGGTTGGTTGAGGAGCAACAGTTGATGGGGGAGCATGAGTACCCAGGATCACTGATGAGTATGGAGAGATATGATCTGGAGACACAGGAGGTTGTCCATGTGTCACAAGGACCACCCTGCATGAGGGGGTTTGAGACAATTGGGCATACACATACACATGGGGATTCCAGAGCCAAGGGAAATTATGACTACACTTCCATTTGTGTTCCAGGATTGGTTAACATCCATGTAGAGGTTGATCCAGCAGTACACCTTGGATACGTGATGATGTAGGAGGATATGGGAGCTTGCATGACTATACCAAGGCATATGATGATAAGAGATAACACACAAGAGCATGCAGAGGTGTACCGTGGGATTCAGGGGGATGCATTGGATTGTAGGGAGGAGACATACGTAGTGGAGCATGGAGATTCCTCTCCCTTGCAGCAGTACATAGTTATGGGAGATCACTTTCACAGTAGTAGGAACTATATGAGTGATGATGGAGGGAGTGATTGACCATCGGGTTGTGGAGTTACCAACTATTGTACTCGATGGTTGGATTTTAGTGATGAGTACATGAGATTATTCACCATGGGTACCAGTGGATGAGCTTTTGGCCAAGTCCTTGGGATTGACCAAAGCATATGATACTTCCCAGGCCTCCAGACGATTGTGGTTATTTATGTTAGTCATTCCTGATATGTTCATCATTGACAACACAGAGGGAGATAGACGTGGTCGGGGGACATGGAGAGTCGATAGGCAGAGACCTCCTGACATGAGTGACTTTATTACATACAACAGGATAGGGGAGGATCATCAACGACAAACAGTTTAGGCCTTGGGCGTGATGGAGAGTATCTTAGGCCATGGGACAAAGGAGATCTCGAAGGATGATGTAGATTCAGATTCTCATTGGGATGAGGATGGAGGGCTTTTGACAGTTATCAGTATGGCGCATCAACAGTTAGTGGGGATTGGAAGTGATGAACTTCCAAATTTTCCATGGGATCCGGGAGTCCATTTGGTTAGTAGTTTGCTTCATCTTATGATGGTCCAGGTTGCACCAAAGAGCAACATACTTCACTCTTCGATTATTTTGAGAGGGCTTGCTTGGATTTGTTCTATGTGGCGAGACATGTTCTCCCTATTGATACTCGTGATCGAAAATGGTGATGGATGGGCATACTTTTGTTCCACGGGGATACCTTTACAGGTTCAACTTCTTGATAGCATGCCCAATTATCACGGGTATTTTAGCACGAGGATCCAAGAGTGGGGGATCTGGTATGTATACCATGGAAAAACAGTGACGATCAGAGTAGTGCAACGTCAACGTGATGGTCCCTTTCCTAGATTAGCATGGGACCCTAGGATTACAGGGCTGGACATTTCATTGACCAATGGAGGCAAGTCGATCTTTGCAGGGGAAAATCACTTTGATTTTCCATTGAGCTTCAGTTTTGAGGGGAGCACGTCACTTGTTAGTGATTCGTTGAGGTCTGGTAGTACCTCACTATGGCAGTATCACGTTTAGTCGGTGGAGGCTGTGTTGGGTTTGGTATGGTCTTGGAGGTCAAACCCATTTTGGGTGGAGGTCGTGTGTTATTTGTAGGAGACTCATGGTGTTGATATGTTACAGGACTATACTTCACAGGGCATTGTAGTTCACATCTTGAAATGGGATCCAAGGATTGGAGTGCTTGGTAGTTTAGTGTTTGGTGAAGTTGAGTTTCGAGTAAAGCAGTTTCTTGGGGAGTTGACCGAGGTTCTATGACCCTTGGTCATTCTATTCATCGGGAGAATTTGGGTGTCATGCATGTTGAGCACTTGGAGGGGCCACATCTTGAGGGGAGCCTACTTTGTGTCACACAGGTGGATATGGGACCTCGGTATCATATGTAGATTGATTTAGTTATTGCTTGAGGACAAGCAATATTCTAGCAGGGAGGACTGTAATGTCCCCATTTTTGGACATTATTATATTACAGAGTATTATGCCTACCAGAGTAGCCAGATGGGGGTGACAACGAGTTTGGGAGATATTGAGGGGTTTTATTGGGCCAGATTTGCATCGTTTCATCATATTTCATCATTAGAATCCATTTCGCACAACTTGGCTTTGGTTCCGTTGCATTCCGACGATTTTCGTAATTTTGAGTTATTATAGGTCATATATTAACTAATTTCACTAAGAAGGTCATTTTGGGCATAATACTTGGAGAAATATCTTAGTGTAATATCTCATCAGAATCAAGAGGAAGAGGACTAAAAGATTAGATTATGAGAAGTGACTTTCAGTGGCCAAAGAAGCCATATGGACGAATAAAACACTTTTTAGAAGAAAAAAGGTCAATTAATTAATAAAGTGATTTAATTAAAGAATAATAAAAATAAAGTAAAAGTCACTTAGAGGGAAAGGGTGAACATGGGGGATAAAAGAGAGATAGGGGTCTCTATTATCTCATTATGTTGATTATCATTTTGATGTCTGGCTTCTTGCTAAAGAGCCCATGCACTTGGGGGTTTTGAGGGTTTTCACTGAACAAACACTAGAGATCAGGTCGTTGGTGAAAAATCCCACCCAACGTGGTCCAAGCTTGGTCATGGAGGTGAAATATTCCTCCCTCACCATTCTACATCAATTCAGAGTTACTTCAGCCAATAGTTTGGCAAGAGGGGCGCCCCAGTAAGGGGTTTTCAGTAGGAGGGACGCACCAGTTGAGGAACACAAGTTCGATTTACCATAGAGAGGCTAGATCTTCAATAGAATTCATTCCAGGGATGATTGCTACCATCATAACGCCCTTTTGCATCAGTGAATGAGATATTCTTCAGTAGATCTATTCTATCAATTGGAGGGGGCGTATTTCTCTTCAGGAAGGCGCATGGTTCTTAGTGGATCTTGTGAGTTGGAGCGGGAGATCACTCCCAATAGCTTGGAGTTTCATCAGAGTGTTTGTCTAACCCTCAATCTATAGTTTGGCATTGTGTTTCATTTATTTTGAGGTCATCTTCAAGGTGGCCGAATTTCCATGGTTCCTACAACCAGAAAGGGTGCATCTTGCTAGAGAGGGAAGCACCTACAGCTGGGATTCTTTGGTATCTTTTGTATTCAACTTGGGGGACTCCTGAGAGTTCATATGTCTTCCTATCTATTGTATTTTGGAGGCATTATCAACCACATACATCCTTCTTCTACATGTATGCTAGATCTTCTCTATTATGGTATGTGGTTAGATATATTTCTTTAATAAAATTAGATCTGAGTTTGTGGCCATTTCATCGTGTATCTCTATTGTCTTTACTGTGGTTATTTGTTATTCCTATCATCTAAATTTCTGCATACAATAAACCATGATCAAACTCAAGAACAAGACACACATGCCAACTGTTTGACAAAATATTTCAATTATTACTACTGTCATAACTATAACAACAAACTAATAAACACAGAACAGATATATTTAGAGCTATAAGAAGTTTGCAAACCATCTCATTGGTCACCAAAAACACAACAATAACCTATTCTGAAGTTGGGCACCTAAAATATGACATTTGACTAAGTAAATAGGCCCTACCGTCACAGTGTTTGACGAAAGTTCTCAACCACATAATTCTGATTTTTATATTAGATCTTGTTGGGAATATTACAAAGGAGCATATTGCAATATACTCAAATTCTTGCATTACTAACCGGGGGTGAAAAACAATAAAATAAAATGACATAAAACACAAAGAAGTTTAGAAACTGCAACAAGGATTGCAGGGAAAGATAAACAATTGTGTAGGAAGAAGACATGTTTTACCCTCATGGTATTGGTAGAAACATTCACAAGGATTCTTAATTGAGGGATGTTGTTCTATGTGGTACTGTTGCTATTTCCATACAAAAAATTGTGGCAAGGGATATGCACCATGTAGAAAATACACATCTCAAGGCTTTTGTGGTTGCACGAATATGCGTTGTCATATGTATGTGCACCTATACAATTAACAACGCAAGGTCTTTGTTGTTTCACTAATGTAAGTCGTCAGAAGTATGTATGCACATACATTCGACGTGTAACCACAAAGGCCTTGGGATATGCACAATTTTTTCATGGAATATCCCTCACCTAGAACTATTGCCAATTGTATTCTTAAAAGGAACAATGCATTGCTAAAAATCACGTTGGCATGGGAAACCAACAAACTACCACCATCGACGTTCTTAAGAAATGTAGGGTGGCTTATAGACATTGGGTAGGGGAGTTCATTGTGTAGAAAGTGCAATTATGTCAAAAGTAAACTAATACAAAAAGTCAAATTGTCCAAGGTGGGGCTATGTTGTCCATGACAATCACCAATAAATCAAACAATAAAATCATTGGAACCAGTTGTACTTACCGAGATAGCCAATAGAGCACTTATTCATTGTGAGTGTTGAATCTAGGTGCCAATGTACAGAAGATGGCAAAGGATATGTTCCATGTAGAAAATGTGTTTATCGCAAGGCCTTTGTGGTTGAACCAATGTGCATCGTTAGATTTTTTGTGCATACATTCAATGATAAACGTTGTCATTACCGCAAAGGGTTTGTGATATGCACATTTTTTGCATGGTGCATATCCCTCRTTGTAGAAGACATTGTGGGATATGGAGCCATCAAATCACCCCATTCGTAGTGGTCGACAACTGGAAAAGAAGTTGGGAAAATTTGTGCTTCATGGGTAGTCTGTGTTTCATCCATTGAAATTCAAAATTCCTCCCTTTCAAACTCATACAATTGCGTACTCAATGGTGTAGTTGATCTTACAATGCTTTCCTAACTCCCAAGGTTATGGCCCTTGTAAGTGCAGCATGGCCTTGAACCATCAATTGCTCATTCCATTCCATCCATGTATCTACCCATGCCATATGCCATAGATCAATCCATTCAAACCATTAAAATTTGAAATTTAAACTCTGTTGGGATTATTTGAAATTTGAATTTAGCGAACGCGCTTCTTCATGTTGATATTTTTAAAGGATCTAAGATGAATATTATGAAATCATATTGTAATAACCCTAGGGTTTCTAGGGTATTAAGTCAGCTGAGAGATAGGTTATTTGTGCAAGTTTCCACACCGTATCTTTAACATAAATAGTGAGTAATTATACCCAACCAAGTTATGAATAGGATAAATACTAATGCACAGTAATAGAAACAAAACAATGTACCATACAATATCCAATGGTAGCAACATAAAACAATATCCAATTCTTCGTTTGCAATTACCACCAGCAGTAAAAACTCAAAGTAATTTCGGTTTGTAGCATAGTAATATCAACATAAACTCGGTATCTAGTTTTCTATCAACACCAACAATAAACACTCGAGAGGTTGTCGTAAAAAATGCATACAGTTCCATAATTGATAATTACTGTAGCAACTAGTTTCTGCTAAATAGAACCCGAGACTTGACTGATTTTCATCACAAAGGTAAATCTGTAGCTTCAATCGACTTCCCCACAATAATTCACCCTTCTGGCAACGACATGAACAACCTCTATGGAACCTCGACTTAAACCCTCCATATCTCATGTAGCCAACTCCTTGGTCAAATACGACAGTTCGACACCCTCCACATGGTTCCTTCCAAAACAATCTGGGGCTCGACCCCTCTTCTTGGCTTCTCCAATCTCTATTGCAGTTTCAGTCACTGGTAAGGGCCCTTCGGCCTATCCAAGAGAGATCGACTAACCCTCCAAGAGGTTGCACTAAATCTCCAAGAAATGAACTATGATGCAATGGTAACAACACTGAGCTAGGGTGAGGACTAGCCCACCGAAACTCATCAACAGAAGGGTTAAACAACCCTCTAGGATGCCTGAGGCAGCCACCTCCAAGTCAAAGACATAAATCCTCCTTAATCCAATCGTGTCTTCAAATGAGCCTCTCATCTCTTTAAATAGTCTCTCTTAACTTGACGTTCTCCTTTGTGGTTTACTTGCTCCTTAAGTTAGGTTTTTTTCCTTCAGTTAAGCCCCCAAAGATACCTCTAAGAGCAATTCGTTGCTCCGTGAAGGCCCTTGGGACCCCTCGACTCCCTTATCCTTGGGGACTATGGCCTACGGGAAGCCCCCTAAGCCAATGCATCCCTCCAACGATGGTGTTCAAAGGGGAGGGGACATTACAATCCTCCATTCCTGAGATTGGTTGTCCTCATGTAACCGCAAACCAGGATGTTGCAAAATATGTTTTCTCTCCCACGTGGCATCCTCTACCAACAAATCTCTCCACCTGACACGATACTCTTTGATCACTTTTCTCCTCAATCTCCTCTCCCATACATCCATAATCTCCTCG
This sequence comes from Picea engelmannii, assembly GCA_009831015.1. NCBI lineage: Eukaryota > Viridiplantae > Streptophyta > Pinopsida > Pinales > Pinaceae > Picea > Picea engelmannii. The sequence continues at coordinate 438,975 of ML781263.1, forward strand.
GGAGTCAACAACATTTCTCCCCTCTCATCTGCTGGTGGTAACTCATTAGAAGTAGTAACTTGGGGTCCCCACGCTCTCTGGAGGCATGACACATGGTAAACGCTGTGATGTTGGCTACCCTCTGGAAACTTCAACTCGTAAGCTACCTCTCCATTTCTTTGAACCACCTTGAAGGGACCAAAAAGGTGCAACCTCATCCTCTCAGTGCCACTTCTCCTCCATGGAGATGGCCTAAGTGGCTGCACCCTCAAGTGCACCTCATCTTCGATCTCAAATATGTGCTCTCCCATGTGGCATCCTCTACCAACAAATCTCTCCACTTGACACGATACTCTCTGATCACTCTGCTCCTCAATATTCTCTCCTGAACATCCATAATCTCCTTGGGAATCAACAACATACGTCCTCTCTCATCTGCTAGCGGTAACTCATTAGTAGTAGTAACCTGTGGTCCCCACGCCCTCTGGAGGCATGACACATGGTAAACACTGTGACTTTGGCTACCCTTTAGAAACTCCAACTCGTAATCTACCTCTTCATTTCTATGAACCACCCTGAAGGGACTAAAAAGGCACAGCCTCATCCTCTCAGTGCCACCTCTCCTTCATGGAGATTGCCTATGTCGTTGCAACCTCAAGTAGACCACATCTCCGATCTCAAATCTGTGCTCCACCCTGTGCCTGTCTACACACCTACTTTGTCAATCATGGGTGGTTTGTAAGGTATCATAAGTGGTATCGCAATAATGCTTTCCCAAATATAGCCACTCAATCCATGACCTCACGTAGTCATGCAAATACCTCTCGATTCATAAGTCCACCACCACTGCCCGACCAACCGTATGAAGGTAATCACTAATGTTGGGAGTTATTCATGTGCTTGTTGATCTGAATAATTGTAATGTCCCCCATCTCTTAGAGAGGTGATGAGTAGACTCAGTGGCCTAGGCACCCCCACTAGGTCATAGTCTCACACTGAGGGGGGGAATGTCAAGAACTTAAAAGTTATATTTTTAAGTTGACTTAAGAAAGGAAAATGATAAAGGAGTAAAAGATAACTCAACAGAAGAATAGAAGATTAACCCTGGGAGTTAACCTAGCTCAACAGAGAATTAGAAGAAAACGTATAAGTAAGAGGCTAGGGCGCACCTATTACTCATTCTGCTTTTGGATTAGCATTTGCTATTGCTCTTGAGCATTCAGTTTGGGGGATTTGTTGTACAAACCCTTGTGAGCAACTCAGTGGTGAAATATCCACTCACCTTGTTCCACAGCTTGGTCTCGGGGATGAAAGACTCCTCCACACCATTCTAGTCTCAACACATCTCCATCTAGCGCTTCAGAAGGTAGCAGGGCGTACTATTCTTGTGTTTCCAGCAAGGACGCACCATCATCTAGAGGGAGGTTCGATCCAGCTTATCTTGAGGGCCTGGGGCCATTCCGACAGTTGGGTTTTGTTTGCAGAGGCATGACCATCAGTTTGAGGGCTTTTCTGGAGGGTTATCATAATTCTACATTTGTCTGCAGATTGGGACGTCTTGGAGCCATAGGGGGCGTCCTGTGATTCAGTAAAACTCAGATCTAGGGAGATCTGCTTGATATCTGAGTCTGAAACTTCTCCCACGGGATTGTCATAGCCCGATCTATATTCTTGGAGAGTTTCAGACCATTTGGAGGCCTCCTTCATCAGGGCCGAACCAGCTAGGGTTTCAATCATCCAGTGGGGCACACCATTCAGTGGAGGAATTCAGATCTACAGGGTTTGAGAGTGGATTTGGGAATTTGGAAATCTGGGTTGTCCTTACAGTTGCCCGATCTATCATTTGGCATATTTCTCAAGATGATTGGACACTTTTGGTAGCAGGGCCGAATTATTGAGGGCTTCAACATTCTAGCAGGGCATGGCACTTTCCAGCTGGAGGTTGAGCATTAGTACGGCTCAGATCTACTTGATTTAGTCTTCATTGTATATCAAGCCTTTGGAGGCTTATTTTGTATTGTCGGGAGAATTTTGTAGCAGCTCATATCTATTGCTTGTACGACCATTTGAGGTTTATGCCAGATTGACCATCTATTGTATTGATCTCACATTGCTCATAATAAAAAGGTCAAATCTTTTCTTGTGCTTCTACATCTTGAATATATTGTGATCTTCATGTGTTGATGAATCTTGTATGCACTTAATAAATCAATAAATACCTGCACATCAATAGATCAGTAGTAGTTAGTGATTCCAAGAAAGAATTTGGCTTGGGATCATTACAGTTGTATTAGAGCCTCGATCCTCCAAACCTGTGGAGAGATCGGTGCATGCAGAGGTACAAGGGAATTGTTATGGGTCGGAGGAAGAAAAACAACAGTGAAACAGAGGCAGAAATGGAAGGGTCAGGAGACGACCATAAGCCTCAGGGCTTGGCTCTCTTAGTAGCCGAATTTGGTAAGTTCCAGCAAAACATGAACCGCACAGAAAGCACATTGGTCCAACAGTTGGATGAGTATCAGAAAACCAACAGAAGGGGACAGGCCGAAATCTATGAAACCTTGAAGAAAGTTGATGAGAATCTACAGAAAATGAACGAGAACCAAACTAGGATAACTGACTTTCTGATGCAAGTAACCCATCGAGGCAAAGATCCTGATACGTATGGAAATAAGGAGGTTGGAGGGTCCGGTGGAACCCATGAGGAAGTCAGATATAACCCGGAGAAAGCACCGGGATCCGAAGGAAGTCTTGGAGGTGGCACGTTCCATGGGCAGATGGGTAGCGGGACCAATCATAGGCCATATGTGCCAATGTTCACAGATGAACCGCTAGGCCGACACTCAGGTAGCAGAGCTAACCCCAGACCATACATGCCCACATTCACAGATGAGCAAGGGCAGCATGAATAGGTTGAA
>ML781263.1:465605-476943 GCA_009831015.1 Picea engelmannii
TTTTGAAATTAAAAAAGGCAAATAAGTATCCATATAAGTTTTATGCAAAGTTTTGAACTTTAAAAGGCAAATAAGTTTCATGTAAAGTTTCAAACTATATAAAAAAGTTGATATGAAAAAATCATAATAGTAACATAGTTGTCCAGGTTAATATGCTATAGTGATTAAAACATTAAAGTTAAGATGAATTTATGGTGGATGTATTTTAAATGTTCTAAGTTTTGGACTTTCTTCAAGCTTTTTTTTCTACTAATTTTGCTCGAAATTCAAGAGTTGTTGGAATTGCATATTACTAATTGAGTGTTCTGTGGGGTTTTCAGGGTATTGAATCCATTTATTCACTCAATTGTGCAATTTAAGCAACACAAATTGTGATTTCACTAGCAATTGTATAGTCTGATTCAGTGTTCTGTGGAGTTTTCAGGGTATTGAATCCATTTATTCACTCAACCGTGCAATTTATGCAACAAAAATTGTGATTTCACGAGCAATTATATAGTCCTATGATGGTTGTTGGAAAAATCCAAAATGTTTAAAGTTTAGAATATAACATTTATGATTACTTTTTTTTTTATTTGATTAAATTTAATTTTTTATAAATGCAATATTAATTTTTTTCCAATTTGTGTTTCTTAACATTACATATATTCATATATAACAAGTGTTGCATGGCAGCCTAGTTCATGCCGAACAAAAAGTAGATCAATTTTGAGATGTTAAATTTATTAGGAGAACACTACTGAAATTTTAGGTGGAAGAAACAACAAGATTAATTAAAAATCTATAGAGAAATCCTGAATTTCAGGAAAATTGTATTTTATTGGATAACACTGTATGGAAATTTCTAATGGGATAAATCCACAAAATTAATTCAACTTTAACAATGTTATTGCAATTATAAACATGCACATCATTTGAGTAAAAGAAAATGAAGTCTTACAATCTTTTACCAAGTTAGAAAAATTGTAGTGATTTTTTCTTTGTTAGCTAATAACCTAAATGTCCATTTACAATACAAAGTCATAACATTAAAACAATAATATAAACTATATTATTTATAAACTAAACACCTAATCCAAACCATAAATATATTTGTACATGCTAGAGTTGAAGATGCAATCAGTGTTACAATAACAATAGCACTAACAATATGAACAAAGAAAAATACAAGCAAGATGAATCAAATAGACCATTTCACTCACATTCAAGGTGAATTTCTCATATGTCTTTTCTCCTCATGTATGGGAACGGTTTCAATTCTTAACACTATGATGAGCGAATTCTCAATTGTTATGTTCATTCAAATGAACCAAATCATTCGAAGATGACGAGAAGAGTAATAATGGGTGATTAGAATCTAAATATGACACTAAAACCGATTCAAAGGTGGGACATGATTTTAGATATTTTAGATCATGGTGATCTTGGTCATACGAGGGGATTTAATTTCATGTTAATTATGCAGAGGATGTGGTAATCTCATGCGTAGTTGTAGTTTTCAACTGTCAGGGAAATGATGTAATACGAGATAGTTGAAAAATGTTAATAAACATATAAAGTATAATAAAATATAAAATTTACAGTGTAACTTAATTTTTTTTTTTTTTTTATATATATATATATATATATATATATATATATATATATGACAGAATAATAAAATATAAAATTTTATTTACAATGTAACTTATTACTAATTTTTATTTTCAAAATTATTTATAATTAAAAAAAACTTTGGATTTGAGAGGTTGTGATTATAGATATATAGGTGACTTGTCTATTTTTTTTTGTATGTAATTGAATATCTCTTTCGTAGTGAGTAGTATTGTATGTAATTGAACATCTCCTCCATAGTGAGTAGTAGAGCATCTCTTGACTCAAAGAGGTTTCTTTTTTAAGAAAAATCTTATGGGAAAACTTTGTAAATCAATGAACATTTACTTCTTCTAGATAAGGATTTTGTTTTAACATTTATTGTTTAACATTACATCATTATCATCTAACATTTATTGTTTAACATTACATCATTATCATCTAACATTTATTGTTTAACATTACATCATCATCATAATAGTGATACATTACATAAACATAGTGATGAGGGGGTGGTGTTTTATTGTTTCCTCAAATCCATGACAAATTTAATCTTAGGCTTCTCACAACTAATTTGGTGTAGGTATTTCTAATTGGTTGCCTACAATGTTAGCATAAGGCTTTTGGGGTAAATATAAATGGATACCCCCAGGCTTAATAATTCCATCATTATTTTTAGAAGTGGGAATGAAGGCTTGGAATCAGTGATGTCACACCGAAAGTCAACAAGGAAGTTTTTATCTAAGATGTACTACGAGGTAATATTAAAATCGATGAGATCCGTATTGATATCTACATATTTAAATATGACAAAGGATGCAATTAATTTTGGGAGGAAAACTCTTTTGGGCTATTTTGTGGGTTGTTTCTTGGCTGAAATTGTGATTAGAAGTAAGGTTAGGGAGGTTTGGAAGCCACATGGATGGAAATGTATCCATACCTACAACTTGACTAAAGGAATTTATATATTCTAGATTTTTGAAAAGACTTGTGTTCTTGAAGTCATCTAGTGCATCTCATGGTTCTATAAAAAGTACATTAGTGGTATTTTTTTCCATGTCCAAGTGAATGGTTTTTTGTTGATGAAGCAACCCAAATCTCCTTCCTAGTTTGGGTTTATATTATTGGCCTCCTAATGCAACTATGCCATTTTCTATAGAAAATCTTGGCCCCTATTGGTGGGTTTATATGGCATGAGCTTTAACTACTTATTAGTCCCTGCCAAAGCAGGACTATAGCAATGAGTTTGCTATTGATTTGACATTAATTCCATTGACTAAGTAGTTTGACTATAAATTTAAACAATTTTCCAAAGTATAACATTGTTATATTGAATTTTTTTTATTTTTTTAAAAACTAAACCATTTTTTTTAATTATGATTGGTGAAGAACTTGAACCCTTTATTGCAGAGGTGCCGACGAGCATTTAATTCGATCTTTAATTTCTATGTCTATATATCCACGTGCATCACGTCGGATATTTACGACGACATTGTCAATATCCAATATTTACGGTGGCGTTGTCAATATCCAATATTTACGGTGGCGTTGTCAATATCCAATATTTACGGCGGTGTTGTCAATATCCATTGTGTCTCGGCAGCAGCTCAAGATTTTAATGGCATGGAGAAATTTAGGTAAAGTGACGGAATTGAGTGGGGGAATATTCAATCCCGAGTCCCGAGTGCAAACAATAATTTTCTTTTCTGTTTCCTATTCTCATGTACTTAGACTGCAACTATCTATGGCATTTGAAGTCTCTATTTCTCGATATCCACGTCCAGCGCATCTTCTTGGATATTTATGGCGGCGGTGTCCATATCCATCATGTCTCGGCAGCAGTTGACGACGGGATTCACAGTTGAAATATTCAAAGCATCAACAATGGTATGGACAATGGCTACAGAGTTCAACATTGTTATTATTAGTCCCTTGTTTCTGACATGGCAGGGACTACGCTGTCAAGCCACTCTTGTTTGCACTAGGATTCAACATAAGGTTTGTGTCAAAGTTAACTTGTCCAAGGACTTAACAAAAAAACTCCTCATAAATATTAGAGACAAAAAGAAAGCACAACATGCTAGGTATATTAACTTGTCAAATGCCTATTTCTCTTATCAAATCCTAGATGATTACATTTGTGATTTTCTATTGATAGGCTTGACTCCTTGGTTACCCCAACCAGTCAATCTCATTAATCACAAATAGATTCAAAGGACAATAAGCTATTAAAAGTGGGTAGGCCCAAATAGTGCATAACAATGGGCCTAGTTTCATCTTATCAAATCCTAGATGATTACATTTGTGATTTTTTATTAATGGGCTAGTTTCACTCCTTTGTTACCCCAACCACTCAATTTCATTAATAACAAATAGATTCAAAGGACAATAAGCTATTAAAGGTGGGTGGACCCAAATAGTGCATTAAAATAAGAACAATGGGTCTCAAAAAGTCTTAATGAAGCATACTCTAAGGCTAGCTTTTGTCAAGAGTGTTAACAGGGTAGCTTTTGTGAGTTCATTGGTAAGCGTGTTAACGGAGGTGGAGGGAGTCGAGGTTTTTTCATTTCTTTGGGAAGTGTTCTAATGGAGATGGAGGAGCGTACTAATGGAGATGGGGAGCGTGCTAACGACGCAAGCTTTTGTGGGGAGAGTGCCAACGGGGTGGGGAGAGTGCTAATAGAGATGGGGAGCGTGCTAACCACGCAAGATTTTGTGGGGAGAGTGCCAACGGAGTGGGGAGGGTGATAACGGAGATGGGGAGCGTGCTAACGACAAAAGATTTTGTGGGGAGAGTGCCAACGGAGATAGAGGAGCGTGCTAACGGAGATGGGGAGTGTGCTAACGTCGAAAGCTTTTGTGGGGAGAGTGCCAACGGAGATGGGGAGCATGCTAACCACACAAGCTTTTGTGGGGAGTGTGCTAACCACACAAGCTTTTGTGGGGAGCGTGCTAACGGAGATGGGGAGCGTGCTAACAACAAAATCTTTTGTGGGTAGAGTGCCAACGGAGATGGGGAGCGTGTTAACCACGCAAGCTTTTGTGGGGAGCGTGCTAATGGAGATGGGGAGCGTGCTAACGACGCAAGTTAACGGAGTGGGGAGCGTGCGGAATCATAAATCAATAAATGAAGTGAAAACTCTATTTGATTATTATTATTGGGGCGGTGGAAGAGACAGAGGATCAACATTTGGTTTGGTTTTGAAGAGAGACAACAGAGCAACTTGGAATTGAAAGTTGGATAGATGAGAATATTTTGGGGATCGAAGGTAGAACTGAAGAGGTTGAATATTGGATAAGAGAAGGGAGATTGAGGCTGAATAGAGCAGATTTAGGCTTGTACACAAATAAGCAGAGAATCTCAAACCCAGTGGATAATTTGTTAAGAGAGCAGAGAAGTTGTAGATAATTTGTTAAGAGAGCAGAGAAGAGTAGAGGAATGTTTTATTGTTGGTTTGTTTTGGATTTTAAAATTGGAGTCAAGCATGGCCATGTTTTTCTTTGCTTCCTTGGTCTGGTTTTCCATTATTTGTGATTTTTTTTTTCTCACTTTGGTTTGATTTGTGATTCCCTTTCCTTTTTTTCTCCATTGGTTTGGTTTAAATTCTTTTTCCTTTTTTTCTTCGTTGGTTTGGTTTGTGGGGCGGAGAAGAAAGGTTCTCTGTTGGTTTGTACTGCTTATAATTCTCCTCTGTTAACTTTCAGAAAGGGTTGTGTTCGGCATGATTTTCCATTTGCTCATGGAAGGAGTTCATGAGACAATAATAATGAGAGATATTAGCGGAATTAACCATATGTATGAGATGGATTTATACTGACTTGACATGACAGTGATATTTAATTGATTAAATATCATGAGATGGATTTATACTGACTTGACATGACAATTATATTTAATTGATTAAATATCATGAGATGACTTGACATGACAGTGATATCATGAGATGGCCCCTGCATTCACTGCTTCTGTATGCATGCATACATACATTCATGAGTTTCATCATGCCCACGACTTAATTATCGCCACATTATTAATCCAATGTATTTCATCTGCCGATTTATCGCAAGAATGAAGGAATGATTAATGCAAAGGGATTAATGTTAATGAGTGAGACGAGATTGAGAGAGAGACGAGATTGAGACAGTTTCATTAGTTACCATTGGAGGACTGCTTTGCTCTGAGAATTTTCATGTCATCCCGTTAATTTGAGCTCGCCATCTTCTCGTTGGGGCCGAGAAGGAAGGGGCGATGTGTGCAGAAAAGAGAAGTGATGACGATGGGGTGAGGGCTTTTGTTGCAGGGGATCAATCAATCTGAGGATAAGGAGCAGGTATCTTGTTTTGTTTTGCTAAATCGTAGTTTTATTTGCTTTGCTAAATCGCAGATATCTTGTTTTGCTTTGCTAAATCGCAGGTATTGCTTTGATGTATCGCAAATTTTTATCATTTAGAGGGGGCGTATTTCTCTTCAGGAGGGCACACTGTTCTTAGTGGATCTTGTGAGTTGGAGCGGGAGATCACTCCCAATAGCTTGGAGGTTCATAGGAGGGTTTCTCTAACCCCCGATCTCCAGTTTGGCATTGGGATTCAGTTATTTGGAGGTCATCTTCAAGGAGGCTGAATTTGCATAGTTCCTACAACCAGAAAGAGTGCATAAGAGTGCATCTTGCTAGAGAGGGCATCACATACAGTTGAGATTCTTTGGTATCTTTTGTATTCAGCTTGGGGGATTTCCTGGGAGTTCATTATCTACTCCTATCTATTGTATTTTGGAGGCATTATCAGCCACATAGATCATTTTTCTACATGTATGCCAAATCTGCTCTATTATGGTATGAGGTTAGATATATTTTTTCAATAAAATCAGATCTGAGTTAGAGAGGGCATCACATACAGTTGAGATTCTTTGGTATCTTATGTATTCAGCTTGGGGGACTCCGGGGAGTTCATTATCTCCTTCTATCTATTGTATTTTGGAGGCATTATCAGCCACACACATCCTTTTTCTACATATATGCCAAATCTGCTCTATTATGGTATGAGGTTAGATATATTTCTTCAATAAAATCAGATCTGAGTTTGTGGCCATTTCATTGTGTATCTTTATTGTCTTTACTATGGTTATTTGTTATTCCTATCATCTAAATTTTTGCATACAATAAACCATGATCAAACTCAAGAATAAGACACACATGCCAACCATTTGACAGAATGCTTCAATGATTACTGTTGTCATAACTATAACAAAAAACTAATAAACAAACAACATATATATATTCAAAGCTATAAGAAGTTTGCAAACCATCTCATTGGTCACCAAAAACACAACAATAACCTATCCTGAAGTTGGGCACCTAAAATAAGGCATTTGGCTAAGTAAATAGGCCCTACCGTCAAAATGTTTGGTGGAAGTTCTCAACCACATAATTCTGATTTTTATATCAGATCTTGTTGAGAATATTACAGTGGTATCAACGTGAATTTCCTTCGCCAACCTATGATATACATTGATGATCTAGAGGAGACATGGATTTTGCGGATGTTGCAGAAGAGATCGTATATTGTAATGAAGAATATCAAGCCCTTAGTGAAACATTCAGAGCTCAAGTGACATTCCAACAGTTTGAATCCATAAAAAATCCTAGGTGGAGTAAAGATGAGGTTACACATTGAATCAAAAGGATATAAGAAATCAATCATTGGATAAACATAGCAAAGGAAAACAGAGACACAACAATTAAGGAGGTAGATACATCACTACTAGCTAGTAAATGTAAGGAAGCACAGATTGAGCCTACACCCATTAGGAGCAAGGAACTTTGCTATAGTTGTAAAGAGCCTTGCGAACTAGATCATAGATGCATGGGTAAAGGGAAAGTGCATTACATTGAGGTAGATCAGATAATGTTGAGGACTCAACACTTCAACATAGTGGCAACACTTGTGAGGATTCAGATGTGTTAGTACCTGGTATGAAGTCATGCGTAGGGGATATTGTTCCTCCCATGGAGACGAGTGTGACACAATCCTTACCTGTTCGGACATTTATGTTAGACATGACACAGGAGGACATCAGTGGCATTTCAGATGTGGTAGAGGAGCCTTGTGTAGTATTGGAACACAAGGGACATGGATTTGTAGGTCCCGGAGGAGAGGCACGACTTGGAGCCAGATGACTATATACATACCTATTAGTATGAGGAGAGCTAGTCACCTCTTTTGATGAGTCTATTGTTAGATCAGGTTGTGGAGACAAACAGTTTGATGGGATACTCACTTCCAGGACTGGTCTATAGTGATGCAGATGCAATCTTTACTGGTCGGGATGACAATATCTCATGTCTAGACATATTTGTATGGGATCCAGATGTAAATGACATTAGCAGAGTGAGTACACAGGAGGATACAACTACTCATACATGATACCCTACGATTCAGATGGGGGTAGAAGTTGATGATGGTGTGCAATGGCATACAAGAGTACTCAGTAGCACAATGGACAGTGAGCAATTCAGTCCCTTATCTTTTGAGGAGTCTATTGTTGGGGATTTCATTGTTGACACCAGCAGTGAGAGGCATGAGGTAGCACCTCAACAGGATTGTGATCATAAGTCACAGCACTTGACAAGATAGTTAAGAGTTAGTGAGGACATGATCATGGCAGCCACTAAATGCATTGATGATACATTTGCATTGGTGGCAAGATATTGTTGGAGGGCCTCAATGGCACATGATAGTTCAGATGGAGGACTTTCCATTGCTGACTTCCATACACACGGGGAGAGAGTGACTGTGATGAGGGTTGATTACCAGTAGTTGTTGATAGATAGAGATTACCTATTGGAGGTTGGCAAGATGTATCACCGAGCACTGAGGGAAAATGAGATTGAGGTGGATCGACTCACTCATGGGTTGGCGATCACACGTGGATTCTTGGAAGGCGCACAAACATCCTTTCAGGAATCAAGGTCCTTATTAGAGTAGCTCCTTGATGAGACTAGTCGGGGATCCACTACATCTATCTCAACAAAGAGCTAGATGTTGACTTCAACTACTTCGCCAGAGGATGTTGGTGGGTTGGTTGAGGAGCAACAGTTGATGGGGGAGCATGAGGAGTACCCAAGATCACTGATGAGTATGGAGAGATATGATTTGGAGATGCAGGAGGATGTCCATGTGTCACATGGACCACCCTTCACGAGGAGTTTTGAGACAATTGGGCATACACATACACATGGGGATTCCAAAGCCAGGGGCAATTATGAGTACACTTCCATTTGTGTTCTAGGATTGGTTAACATCCATGTAGAGGTTGATCCAGCAGTACACCTTGGATACGTGATGATGCAGGAGGATATGGGAGCTTGCATGACTATACCAAGGCATATGATGATAAGAGATAACACACAAGAGCATGCAGAGGTGTATAGTGGGATTCATGGGGACGCATTGGATTGCAGGGAGGAGACATACGTAGTGGAGCATGGAGATTCCTCTCCCTTACAACAATACATAGTTCTGGGATATCACCTTCACAGTAGTAGCAACTATATGAGTGATGATGGAGGGAGTGATTGACCATCGGGTTGTGGAGTTACCAACTGTTGTACCCGATGCTTGGATTTTAGTGATGAGTACAGGAGATTATTCACCATGAGTACCAGTGGATGAGATTTTGGCCAAGTCCTTGGGATTGACCAAAGCATATGATACTTCCCAGGCCTCCAGACTATTGTAGTTATTTATGTTAGCCATTCCTGATATTTTCATCATTGACAACATGGAGGGAGATAGACATAGTCGGGGGACATGGAGAGTTGATAGGCAGAGACCTCCTGACATGAGTGACTTTATTACATACATCAGGATAGAGGAGGATCATCAGAGACAAACAGTTTAGGCCTTGGGCGTGATGGAGAGTATCTTAGGCCATGGGACAAAGGAGATCTCGAAGGATGATACAAATTCAGATTCTCATTGGGATGAGGATGGAGGGCTTCAAACAGTTATCAGTATGGCGCATCAACAATTAGTGGGGATTGGAAATGATGAACTTCCAAATTTTCCATGTGATCTGGGAGTCCATTTGGTCAGTAGTTTGCTTCATCTTATGATGGTCCAGGTTGCACCAAAGAGAAACATACTTCACTCTTGGATTGTTTTGAGAGGGCTCGCTAAGATTTGTTCTATGTGGCCAGACATGTTCTCCCTGTTGATACTCGTGACTGAAAATGGCGGTGGATGGGCATATTTTTGTTACACAGGGATACCTTTACAGGTTCAACTTCTTGATAGCATGCCCAATTATCACAGGTATTTTAGCATGAGGATCCAAGAGTGGGGGATCTAGTATGTATACCATGGGAAAACAATCATGATCAGAGTAGTGCAGCATCAGCGTGATGGTCCCTTTCCTAGATTAGCATGGGACCCTACGATTATAGTGTTGGACATTTCATTGACCGATGGAGGCAAGTCGATCTTTGCAGGGGAAAAACACTTTGATTTTCCATTAAGCTTTAGTTTTGAGAGGAGCACGTCACTTGTTAGTGATTTGTTGAGGTCTGGTAGTACCTCACTATGGAAGCATCATGTTTAGTCGATGGAGGTTGTGTTGGGTTTGGTATGGTCTTGGAGGTCAAACTCATTTCGGGTGGAGGTCGTGTGTTATTTGCAGGAGACTCATGGTGTTGATATGTTACAGGACTATACTTCACAGGGCATTGTAGTTCACATCTTGAAATGGAATCCAAGGATTGGAGTGCTTGGCAGTTCAGTGTTTGGTGAAGTTGAGTTTCGAGTAAAGCGGTTTCTTGGGGAGTTGACCGAGGTTCTATGGCCCTTGCTCATTCTACTCATCAGGAGCATTTGGGTGTCATGCATGGTGAGCACTTGGAGGGGCCACATCTTGAGGGGAGCCTACTTTGTGTCACACAGGTGGATATGGGACCTCGGTATCATATGTAGATTGATTCAGTTATTGCTTGAGGACAAACAATATTCTAGCAGGGACGACTGTAATGTCCCCATTTTTGGACATTATTATATTACAGAGTGTTATGCCTACCAGAGTAGCCAGATGGGGGTGGCAACGAGTTCGAGAGATATTGAGGGGTTTTATTGGGCCCGACTTGCATCATTCATCATATTGCATCATCAGATTCCATTCCACACAACTTGGCTTTGGTTATGTTGCATTCCGACGATTTTCGTAATTTTGAGTTATTATAGGTCATATATTAACTAATTTCACTAAGAAGGTCATTTTGGGCATAATACTTGGAGAAATATCTTAGTGTAATATCTCATCGGAATCACGAGGAAGAGCACTAAAAGATTAAATTATGAGAAGTGACTTTCAGGGGCCAGAGAAGCCATATGGACGAATAAAACACTTTTTTGAGGGAAAAAGGTCAATTAATTAATAAAGTGATTTAATTAAAGAATAATAAAAACAAAGTAAAAGTCACTTAGAGGGAAAGGGTGAACAGGGGGGGGTAAAAGAGAGATAGGGGTCTCTATTATCTCATTATGTTGATTATCATTTTGATGTTCGGCTTCTTGCTAAAGAGCCCATGCACTTGGGGGTTTTGAGGGTTTTCACTGAACAAACCCTAGAGATCAGGTCAGTGGTGAAAAATCCCACCCAACGTGATCCAAGCTTGGTCACGGAGGTGAAATATTCCTCCCTCGCCATTCTACATCAATTCAGAGTTACTTCAGCCAATAGTTTTTCAAGAGGGGC
>ML781263.1:506979-518874 GCA_009831015.1 Picea engelmannii
GTGTGAGAGGTCTCGACCTGTAGTTTTTATTTTTCTTTGTTGGAGCATGGGTTGTGTTTGGCCAGAGAATATTTTTTGTAATATTTAGATGATCAATCAGCAATGGGCATGTTTTCTTTTACAGGATTCCTGTGTGGATGTGTAGGTGGCGTTCTCTCTGTTAAGTGTTTTCTTGTGATCATTACACTTGTTTTCATTTTCTTATTATCAGAAGAAGAGTAATAGAGTAGAATTTATCAGCATATACTCTGCATCTGATCTTGTGATAATCTTTATGTTTTCTTCTGAAAGCCCAGTTTAGGAATTCTTAGTTGCTCCTTTGCTTGGTTTTTTCCTCCCCTTTTTCTTCCTCAAATCAACACCATCAAAACTTAATTCGATCCAACATTGCCACTACCTTTCCCTGTGAAAGAACTTTGTCCAGATCTGAAAGTGAATCGCATTTTTAAGCGCAGACCCCATTTGCCCAATGGCTCTCCTTGCTGTCCCAAAACGACCATTTAAAAACCCCAACCCCATACTTTCATTACATTTATAGCTAGCCTAACATTCATCCTATACAAACCAAGTTAATTCATAAAGAGAGATCCCTCTTTGAGTCTTGGAGGGCTAGATCCAAGACTCGAAGTGGTTCGAGGTTACCTCTGTGATTGCCTCCGCAGCCTTAGGCAAATTACAGAGCGCTAACATTTTTGGCGACTCCACTGGGGACTTTCTCCAGAGGTGCACTTCAAGTTCAGTTTTGACTTCTGATGGTGAACAGAAGCCAAACAAAGGAAGGCTGTACCATTCACCTGGCGACTCCATTGTTCAAGATCCCAAGCTTCAAAGTTCACAAGCGACTTCACTGCTGAAGAATCCAGATTTCAAAGCCTTGATGATGCTTCAAGATGACAAGGTATGTGGAAAATCCTATATATTGTGAAGCTATCAAAGATTTCAGGGATGAGTTAGCAGATTTTCCAATTGAAGAAGTTTCCTTAACAACCGTGTTTCATTGTTGGAAATCGAAATTTTTTTCTCATGAAATTAAAATTTGTGTTCTCGAGCTGTTTGTTGAAAGACTTGAAAAAGATATTGAGCTTTTGAATACTCAAATTCAGTCTTATAGTTTCCAACATCCAAAACAATTTTATGAGAATGTTACATCTCCAAAACCAAAAGATATTGTATCATCTTTCGATTTTCTGATTGATGAATCTTTTGTTTGCAAGCATAAGTCTGAAATTGAACAGTTACAATCATGGTCTAATATTGAGGACACGGATGGGAAACTTATCCATTTTAGAATGCTGAATGAATACCTGGAGAATCAACAAATAGATCGTATATATATTGACTCGGTTGCAAATTATATGGAGCTCCTTTTCAGTATAACTGTTCAATCATATTTTTTCTGTAAGGACCCGAACCATCACCAGTTGCCATTACATATTTCAGTTTTGATTTTCATCAAGCATGATGAGGAAGCCCAATCATGGGATCAACTACGGGGTTGGCTTCATTGGCACTTTTTCATTACCTGATTGAAGCAGTAACTGTTAGCAAAGTAGGGTAGGTAGGAATGCGCCAATAAGCTCAACATGATGAGCACTTTTCTTTTTTATCCCTTCATAGTTTTGTTTTCAGTTTATAGTCTGGGGGGCAGCCCAATGATCCGCTGGTCGGCGAAATTCAGAGTTCAGCGGTTCTAGACATCTTCTTTGGAGCTATCTTCCCCAGGTGGAGCCTATGTTAGAACCTTATATAATAGGGGATCAATATTCTGAATAATATTTATCTATTTCAGGCAGATGTGTTCGCTCATGACGCATGGCGAAGGCGGCGGAAAGCACCCGACACTGACCAAGCATAAGATGAGTGCTTGCGCGCGAGCTTCAAAGCGAGTTCCGGTGCATTTTTAGCAAAAAATTGTGAAGTGTTTTGAAATGGAAAAATTTGACTCTTGGGGGTAAATGCAAAGTTGGGTTCTTTAGCCTAATTTGGGTTTTTTTATATATGTTTGGTGAATTTAGCAAAAAGTGGCCCCTCATCCTTTATGCAGAGTTTTATGCAAAAAATTGACAAATATTCTTCCAAAAAGTATATTGGCCTAGGGCCAACCTCCGAGCACTCACCAAGGATAAGCACCGTGTCATGCACCAATATAAAACACACAAGCCAACGCCAGTGCCAACACCAAACCCCAAAGCCCAAGCCTCGGGCTCACTTCATCGAAACACTTTGCAGCTATTGGCATATATCAATACCCATGTATATTCTCTTCTCGTGAATGTGGGATATTTCCCACAGAAAGTTGAAAAATATATAAAACACAACTTCTAAACCCTATGCCAGGTGTTGAACCAGATTAAAGGTGTCAAACGCAAGGAAGCACGCAAGCATAGAAGGTTATGACGTGTCAAGGGATACCATCGGGCCACATCCGGTTAAACCTATGGAATCGTTAAATCCCCATGCGCAGACAGTCAAGCAGTCATCTCAGCAACTTTCTCCATTATCAGTCAATGCTCAGCACTGAGTTGCTTTCCTCGAGTGAAGATTGTTCACACCTCCAATCAAATGTATGGGCAAATATACATTCCAGAAGTAAACTGGATTCTCATGTGTCTATGCCTTGCAGTTACCATTGGTTTCCGAGTTACGAATATGATCGACCATGCCTATGGATTAGCTGTTATAACTGTGATGTTTGTTACAACTTGTTTGATGTCTTTGGTGATCATCATTGTATGACAGAAGAATATTCTTATAGCTTTTTCCTTTTTGGTAATTTTTGGATCCATTGAACTCCTGTATATCTCAATATGTCTGATCAAATTTCTTGAAAGGGGTATGGTTTCCTTCAGTATTCTCCTTAATCTTTATGGAAATCATGAATGTTTGGCATTATGGAACAAGAAGTATGAATTTGATTCCCAGAACAAGGTTTAAATGAAAAGGATATTAAGTTTTGGGCGCCCAAATTCTGGGCGACGGTGCTCCCAGGCGTTTCCAACCCCTCTGCATGCCCTTCAGTTCCAGCCACTGGTATTCCAAGGTTGCGAAATCTAGTTCTAATGATGAGTTGTCTGAGGTCCATGGCTTATCTTCGAGTTTGGATCACTATGCTCTCACTCAGCTGGAATTTATGCGGCGTCAAACCAACAAAATATATGTAAAGCATACAATCTACAAAGGTGAAGGAGCACTTACTGTGAAACCCAAATTACCTGATTACATTACATTGAATATGGGAGGAGTCACAGTTGCAAAGAAAGGTTGCATGTTCCTCGAGTTTTCCCCTGCTGTTGGTCCTCGCCAGTATGATATTCCAAAGATACTTTATCTGTTATGACATAATTTCGTGGATCACTTCCACATGAAACTCCCTCTAGAAGTGGATCACAGTTTGGTTCAATTGAAAGGTTTGGGCCTGCAGGCACCACTGATTCCAGTAATCCTCCAGGAACAAATGTGCATGTACACCCTATTGGGCCACGGGGCTTTGATGAGCACCGAAGGAAGAATTTCATTGTCAAGGCCAGAGATGTTTCACAATTTTTTGGATGTCAACGTAAATAGTCCTAGGCCTGGTGGTTGGGGAAAACCACCCCCTCTTACAGCAACAGGTCCAAGGCCTGTTAGGCCGATGCAAATGATACACAGAGGGAATCAATAAAATCCAAGAGTTGTTGACACTTATGCAAACACAGGAGCTTCGGATGCCAGAACACAAGTTGAAGGGGCTATTAGGCCACAACCCTATAGAGGATTTTCAGGGTATGCTAATACTGTCAGTGACAATCAGATTATGGGTCAGAGAGGAAATCCAGGATCACATTTAAATGGTAGTGATCAGTTTGTGGTTGGTCCGTTTCTTATGGCACCCATATCTTCTGCTAGAAATCCAAGTTGCGAGGCCAGGGAGATCATTATGGAGGTACTGAGGAAAATATTTGCTGGCAAGGCAAAATTGCTAAAGGTGGAATTCTTGTTTGCCATGCACGATGCATATCAGTGGGTAAAAACATTGAATCTAAATTTCTAGAAGTAGTGAATTTCTCTGCAAGAACAGATTTGGATATGCTCACCAAACACTTTTCACAGGCGAGTGGTTTTGGATTAGTTTCTTTTGTACCCGAACAAGACCAATATGTGCATCTGTATCAAGAGTTTCTACACTACCTGGGTTCAAAACATCGTGCTGGTGTTGCAAAATTTAGTGATGGCACAACACTGTTTTTGGTCCCTCCCTCTGACTTTTCAGAGCATGTTCTGAAGGCCCCTCGCACCAATCATCTCCTTGGTGTCGTGCTTAAATTTCTTCAGCAATCAGGCAATGCTATGCAGCTGAATCCACCCCAGACAGTGTTACATGATCCTCTACAGCTTCATGTTCAAAGCCAACGGTTTCCTATCTCACATGTGGAGCAGTTACAGAAGTGGCAGAGCATCATTGTCTTGAAGCATCGTTTCAAATGCAACTGGTTGTCAAGGGCACGTGGCAGTAATTCAATAACTGAAGAGCATATCTAGATCCTCATATCAACCAATTATCCATCTTTCTAGGCGCATATCATCATCAGGTGGCGAATCTGTTCAATGTTTTGGATATTAGAAGATCACAAATGGCATAGTTTCCTATATTTCAGGTAGTAGTTGGAGCATCGATTCTCCAGCTGCTAACAAATCCTAACAACCTTCAGCGAATTTGAGACAACCAAAGCAACAGTTTCTAAATATAATTTTCCTTTGATTTGTTGTCTTGTTTATTTTAGGAGACAATTGACATGTGTCAATCTTTGTAACTGCTTTTCTATTTTGAGAAAGCAGAGGTAGAGTGCGAGTCTGGGGGAAAGACTGAGAGATTTTATTATTTATGCAGATGTAAAAGGCAGAAAGAGGGTTCGACTGGGCTGAGAGGAGAGGGTTTCGACCTGTGTGAGAGGTCTCGACCTGTAGTTTTTATTTTTCTTTGTTGGAGCATGGGTTGTGTTTGGCCAGAGAATATTTTTTGTAATATTTAGATGATCAATCAGCAATGGGCATGTTTTCTTTTACAGGATTCCTGTGTGGATGTGTTGGTGGCGTTCTTTCTCTGTTAAGTGTTTTCTTGTGATCATTACGCTTGTTTTCATTTTCTTATTATCAAAAGAAGAGTAATAGAGCAGAATTTATCAGCAGATACTCTGCATCTGATCTTGTGATAATCTTTATGTTTTCTTCTGAAAGCCCAGTTTAGGAATTCTTAGTTGCTCCTTTGATTGGTTTTTTCCTCCACTTTTTCTTCCTCAAATCAACACCATCAAAACTTAATTCGATCCAACATTGCCACTACCTTGCCCTGTGAAAGAAGTTTGTCTAGATCTGAAAGTGAATCGCATTTTTAAGCGCAGACCCCATTTGCCCAATGGCTCTCCTTGTTGTCCCAAAACGACCATTTAAAACCCCAACCCCATACTTTCATTACGTTTATAGCTAGCCTAACATTCATCCTATACAAACCAAGTTAATTCAGAAAGAGAGATCCCTCTCTGAGTCTTGGAGGGCTAGATCCAAGACTCGAAGTGGTTCGAGGTTACCTCTGTGATTTCCTCCGCAGCCTTAGGCAAATTACAGAGCGCTAACACTTATGATGGTCCAGGTTGCACCAAAGAACAACATACTTCACTCTTGGATTATTTTGAGAGGGCTCACTGGGATTTGTTCTATGTGGCGAGACATGTTCTCCCTATTGATACTCCTGATCGAAAATGGTGATGGATGGGCATATTTTTGTTCTACGAGGATACCTTTACAGGTTCAACTTCTTGATAGCATGCCCAATTATCACAGGTATTTTAGCATGAGGATCCAAGAGTGGGGGATCCAGTATGTATACCATGGGAAAACAATCATGATCAGAGTAGTGCAGGGTCAGTGTGATGGTCCCTTTCCTAGATTAGCATGGGACCCTAGGATTACAGGGCTGGACATTTCATTGACCGATGGAGGCAAGTCGATCTTTGCAAGGGAAAATCACTTTTATTTTCCATTGAGCTTCAGTTTTGAGGGGAGCACGTCACTTGTTAGTGATTCATTGAGGTCTGGTAGTACCTCACTATGGCAGCATCATGTTTAGTCGGTGGAGGTTGTGTTGGGTTTGGTATGGTCTTGGAGGTCAAACTCATTTCGGGTGGAGGTCGTGTGTTATTTGCAGGAGACTCATGGTGTTGATATGTTACAGAACTATACTTCAAAAGGCATTGTAGATCACATCTTGAAATGGGATCCAAGGATTGGAGTGCTTGGCAGTTTAGTGTTCGGTGAAGTTGAGTTTCGAGTAAAGCGGTTTCTTGGGGAGTTGACCGAGGTTCTATGGCACTTGGTCATTCTACTCATCAGGAGCATTTGGGTGTCATGCATGGTGAGCACTTGGAGGGGCCACATCTTGAGGGGAGGCTACTTTGTGTCACACAGGTGGATATGGGACCTCGGTATCATATGTAGATTGATTCAGTTATTGCTTGAGGACAAACAATATTCTAGTAGGGAGGACTGTAATGTCCCCATTTTTGGACATTATTATATTACAGAGTGTTATGCCTACCAGAGTAGCCAGATGGGGGTGACAACGAGTTCGGGAGATATTGAGGGGTTTTTATTGGGTTTGACTTGCATCTTTCATCATATTTCATCATCAGAATCCATTCCGTACAACTTCACTTTGGTTCTGTTGCATTCCGACGATTTTTGTAACTTTGAGTTATTATAGGTCATATATTAACTAATTTCACTAAGAAGGTCATTTTGGGCATAATACTTGGAGAAATATCTCAGTGTAATATCTCATCAGAATCAGGAGGAAGAGCACTAAAATATTAGATTATAAGAAGTGACTTTCAGTGGCCAGAGAAGCCATATGGACGAATAAAACACTTTTTAGAGGGAAAAAGGTCAATTAATTAATAAAGTGATTAAATTAAAGAATAATAAAAACAAAGTAAAAGTCACTTAGAGGGAAAGGGTGAATAGGGGGGATAAAAGAGAGATAGGGGTCTCTATTATCTCATTATGTTGATTATCATTTTGATGTCTGGCTTCTTGCTAAAGAGCCCATGCACTTGGGGGTTTTGAGGGTTTTCACTGAACAAACGCTAGAGATCAGGTCGGTGGTGAAAAATCCCACCCAACGTGGTCCAAGCTTGGTCACGGAGGTGAAATATTCCTCCCTCACCATTCTACATCAATTCAGAGTTACTTCAGCCAATAGTTTGGCAAGAGGGGCGCCCCAGTAAGGGTTTTTCAGTAGGAGGGACGCACCAATTGAGGAAGACAAGTTCGATTTAATATCGAGAGGCTAGATCTTCAGTAGCATTCATTCCAGGGATGGTTGCTACCATCATAACGCCCTTTTGCATTAGTAAATGAGAGATTCTTCAGTAGATCTATTCTATCACTCAGAGGGGGCGTATTTCTCTTCAAGAAGTCGCATGGTTCTTAGTGGATCTTGTGAGTTGGAGCGGGAGATCACTCCCAATAGCTTGGAGTTTCATCAGAGTGTTCGTCTAATCCTCGATCTATAGTTTGGCATTGTGTTTCAGTTATTTGGAGGTCATCTTCAAGGTGGCCGAATTTCCATGGTTCCTACAGCCAGAAAGGGTGCATCTTGCTAGAGAGGGAAGCACATACGGTTGGGATTCTTTGGTATCTTTTGTATTCAACTTGGGGGACTCCTGAGAGTTCATATTTCCTCCTATCTATTGTATTTTGGAGGCATTATCAACCACATACATCCTTCTTCTACATGTATGCTAGATCTGTTCTATTATGGTATGTGGTTAGATATATTTCTTTAATAAAATTAGATCTGAGTTTGTGGCCATTTCATTGTGTATCTCTATTGTCTTTACTATGGTTATTTGTTATTCCTATCATCTAAATTTCTGCATACAATAAACCATGATCAAACTCAAGAACAAGACACACATGCCAACTGTTTGACAAAATGCTTCAATTATTACTACTGTCATAACTATAACAACAAACTAATAAACAAACACCATATATATTCAGAGCTATAAGAAGTTTGCAAACCATCTCATTGGTCACCAAAAACACAACAATAACCTATTCTGAAGTTGGGCACCTAAAATATGACATTTGACTAAGTAAATAAGTCCTACCGTCAAAGTGTTTGACAAAAGTTCTCAACCACATAATTCTGATTTTTATATTAGATCTGGTTGGGAATATTACAAAGGAGCATATTGCAATATACTCGAATCCTTGCATTACTAACTGGGGGTGAAAAACAATAAAATAAAATGACATAAAACACAAAGAAGTTTAGAAATTGCAGCAAGGATTGCGGGGAAAGATAAACAATTGTGTAGGAAGAAGACATGTTTTACCCTCGTGGTATTGGTAGAAACATTCATAAGGAATCTTAATTGAGGGATGTTGTTCTATGTGGTACTATCGCTATTTCCACACAGAAAATTGTGGCAAGGGATATGCACCATGTAGAAAATACACATCTCAAGGCTTTTGTGGTTGCACGGATATGTGTTGTCATATGTATGTGCACCTATACAATTAACAACTCAAGGTCTTTGTTGTTGCACCAATGTAAGTCATCAGAAGTATGTATGCACATACCTTCGACGTGTAACCACAAAGGCCTGGGGATATGCACAATTGTTGCATGGAGTATCCCTCACCTAGAACTATTGCCAATTGTATTCTTAAAAGGAATAATGCATTGCTAAAAATCACGTTGGCATGAGAAACCAACAAACTACCACCATCGGCGTTGTTAAGAAATGTAGGGTGGCTTATAGACATTGGGTAGGGGAGTTCATTGTGTAGAAAGTGCAATTGTGTCAAAAGTAAACTAATACAAAAAGTCAAATTGTCCAAGGTGGGGCTATGTTGTCCATGACAATCACCAATAAATCAAACAATAAAATCATTGGAACCACTTGTACTTGCCGAGATAGCCAATAGAGCACTTATTCATTGTGAGTGTTGAATCTAGGTGCCAATGTACAAAAGATGGAAAAGGATATTTTCCATGTAGAAAATGTGTTTATCCCAAGGCCTTTGTGGTTGAACCAATGTGCATCGTTAGATTTTTTGTGCATACATTCAATGATAAACGTTGTCATTACCGCAAAGGGTTTGTGATATGCACATTTTTTGAATGGTGCATATCCCTCATTGTAGAAGACATTGTGGGATATGGAGCCATCAAATCACCCCATTCCTAGTGGTCAACAACTGGAAAAGAAGTTGGGAAAATTTGTGCTTCATGGGTAGTCTGTGTTTCATCCATTGAAATTCAAAATTCCTCCCTTTCAAACTCATACAATTACGTACTCAGTGGTTTATTTGATCTTATAATGCTTTCCTAACTCCCAAGGTGATGGCCCTTGTAAGTGGAGCATGGCATTGAACGATAAATTGCTCATTCCATGCCATCCATGCATCTACCCATGCCATATGCCAAATATCAATCCATTCAAACCATTAAAATTTGAAATTTAAACTCTGTTGGGATTATTTGAAATTTGAATTTAGCGAACATGCTTCTTCATGTTGATATTTTTAAAGGATATAAGATGAATATTATGAAATCATATTGTAATAACCCAACCAAGTTATGAATAGGATAAATACTAATGCACAGTAATAGAAACAAAACAATGTACGATACAATATCCAATGGTAGCAACAGAAAACAATATCCAATTCGTCGTTTACAATTACCACCAGCAGTAAAAACTCAAAGTAAATTCGGTTTGTAGCATAGTAATATCAACATAAACTCGGTATCTAGTTTTCTATCAACACCAACAATAAACACTCGAGAGGTTGTCGTAAAAAATGCATACAGTTCCACAATTGATAATTACTATAACAACTAGTTTTTGCTAAACAAAACTCGAGACTTGATTGATTTTCATCATAGAGATAAACCTATAGCTTCAATCGACTTCCCCACAATAATTCACCCTTCTGGCAACTACATGAACAACCTCTATGGAACCTTGAATTAAACCCTCCAGATCTCATGTAGCCAACTCCTTGGTCAAATACGAAAGTTCGACACCCTCCACATGGTTCCTTCCAAAACAATCTGGGGCTTGACCCCTCTTCTTGGCTTCGCCAATCTCTACTGTAGCTTCAGTCACTAGTAAGGACCCTTTGGCCTATCCAATAGAGATCGACTAACCCTCCAAGAGGTTTCACTAAATCTCCAAGAAATGAACTATGATGCAATGGTAACAACACTGAGCTAGGGTGAGGACTAGCCCACCGAAACTCATCAACAAAAGGGTTAAACAACCCTCTAGGATGCCTGAGGCAACCACCTCCAAGTCAAAGACATAAATCCTCCTTAATCCAATCGTGTCTTCAAATGAGCCTCTCATCTCTTTAAATAGTATCTCTTAACTTGACGTCCTCCTTTGTGGTTTACTTTCTCCTTAAGTTGGGTTTTTTTTCCTTCAGTTAAGCCCCCAAAGATACCTCTAAGAGCAATTCGTTGCTCCATGAAGGCCCTTGGGACCCCTCGACTCTCTTATCCTTGGGGACTATGGCCTACGTGGAGCCCCCTAAGCCAATGCATCCCTCCAATGATGGGGTTCAAAGGGGAGGGGACATGACAATCCTCCCTTCCTGAGATTGGTTGTCCTCAAGCAACCACAAACCAGGATGCTGCAAAATATGTTCGCTCTCCCACGTGGCATCCTCTACCAACAAATCTCTCCACCTGACACGATAAACTTTGATCACTCTTCTCCTCAATCTCCTCTCTCGTACATCCATAATATCGTCAGGTGTCAACAACATCTATCCCCTCTCATTTGCTGGTGGTAACTCATTAGAAGTAGTAACCTGTGGTCCCCACGCCCTCTGGAGGCATGACACATGGTAAACATTGTGATGCTGGCTACCCTCTGGAAACTTCAACTCGTAAGCTACCTCTCCATTTATTTGAACCACCTTGAAGGGACGAAAAAGGTGCAACCTCGTCCTCTCAGTGCCACTTCTCCTCCATGGAGATGGCCTAAGTGGATGCACCCTCAAGTACACCTCATCTTCGATCTCAAATATGTGTTATCCCACGTGGCATCCTCTACCAACAAATCTCTCCACCTGACATGATCACTCTGCTCCTCAAAATTCTCTCCCAAACATCCATAATCTCCTTGGGATTCAACAACATACATCCCCTCTCATCTGGTAGCGGTAACTCATTAGTAGTAGTAACCTGTGGTCCCAACGCCCTTTGGAGGCACGACACATGGTAAACACTGTGACTTTTTCTACCCTCTAGAAACTCCAACTCGTAAGCTACCTCTTCATTTCTATGAACCACCTTGAAGGGACTAAAAAGGCACAACCTCATCCTCTCAGTGCCACCTCTCCTTCATGGAGATTGCCTAAGTCGTTGCAATCTCAAGTACACCACATCTCCGATCTCAAATCTGTGCTCCACCCTGTGCTTGTCTACACACCTACTTTGTCAATCCTAGGTGGTTTGTAAGGTATCATAAGTGGTATCGCGACAATGCTTCTCCAAATATAACCACTCAATCCATGACCTCACGTAGTCATGCAAATACCTCTCAGTTCGTCAATCCACCACCACTGCCCGACCAACCGTATGAAGGTAATCACTAATGTTGGGAGTTAGTCATGTGCTTGTTGATCTGAATAACCTCTGCCAAGGAGGTATCTCTGTCATCCCATACTCCCATGAGATCATCGGAAAGTGCGTGATATCTGTTGGCTAGTCAATCAATATGCTTTGCACCATAAGTGAGTATGTGATGCAATCTATCCATACACTCCCCCATCCTTCTCCTAGAATGGGCGAGGGTTGTATCAACCCATCCTGAAGAGTGTGCCCCAACCTGATCTGCT